>SJYO01039924.1:1183598-1683516 GCA_006410555.1 Capra ibex | reverse complement strand
CCCCCCGCCACTCCCGTGACCGGGGCGACCCCACCCCCGAGACCGACTCACAGACACACAATCCCCGGAAAAACACACAGACAGACCCACACACGGTCCAAAGGGCCTAGACCCGAACGGGAAGTCAGACAACACTTCCCTTACTCCTTTGAAGAGATTCTAGGTAACAGGTCGCCTTTGTTTTGTTTTTTTCGTTCAGAGTCCTGTTGTGGATGTTACACTAGGATAATTAATTTTTTTTTTTTTTCTTGGCTCTTTTGTGGTGGTGTCTTGTTCTGAGGGTACAGATATGCATATCTATGTACAAACATCTGTAAATCTCTTTCCAGACGTTCCTATGTGTGGTTTTACAGTTGTCTCATTCGGTGAGGTTCCTGACTCTCTTCCTTTCTCCTTAAAGTAAAACGGACGAAACAACAACAACAATGTCACTTACCCATGAGTACATAGTGAACACCTGGATTTCTTTTTAGATATGGTAGATACATTTCAAGAAGTTTGACAAACTGTGTATCATGTGTAAGTTCTTTACCATCAAAGGAAGGGGTCAGTCCGATTAGGAACTCACCCCTGAAAAAAAAAAAAAGTTCTGTCGTTAAAAATTTTTAACTTCATATCAATTATAACTCAATCAAAGTTCACATGTCGTTACACCAAACCTATATATATATATATAAGAAAAAAAGACTAAGAAAAGGGAATTTTGAATGTTTTATAACTGATAACAAAGGATACTTTCACGATCAACAGGTCAACACAGGCTGAGAAACGTTGGAGTACCTGACATCGACAGTTCCGAGGGGACAGGTACCTTAAGAGGTCCGTTCTTATGACCTCACCCAACGGTAAAGGAGTCCCCTAGAAGGNCCAAACCCATATATATATATATAAGAAAAAAAGACTAAGAAAAGGGAATTTTGAATGTTTTATAACTGATAACAAAGGATACTTTCACGATCAACAGGTCAACACAGGCTGAGAAACGTTGGAGTACCTGACATCGACAGTTCCGAGGGGACAGGTACCTTAAGAGGTCCGTTCTTATGACCTCACCCAACGGTAAAGGAGTCCCCTAGAAGGACTTGGTCCCTAACTTGGGCCTAGAGGGTGTAACGTCCGTCTAAGAAATGACAGACTCTGTGGTCCCTTCAAGTCAACAAGGGACCCATATATCATTTAGGGACGACAAATAAATAAAATATATACCATCATTTAGGGACGACAAATAAAATATATACCATCATACGTAGACAATTAGTGGATGACGGTTAAATAGGGAGGAACCCAGGGGTACCGATCTCTAGAATAAGACTCGAAGGGATGTCGGTGAACCCACAGTCTCGGTCCTTGTGTCATCCACGAGTTATGTACTGTTAGGAGAAGAGGAGAAAGGATCGGTCCAAGAGTTTCTAGGGTTGATAAAGAAATTTACGGGGCACTCGGGAGTCTGTGATCGGACTCGCTCCCCATGTCTCATCCGGATGGATGGTACTTACCGTCACACCCAGGGACCCGACACACTTTCGCACCACAGGCACCCGAGACAGATGCATGTAAATCGTCTAGTTGTTATCTACCATCAATATCCGAGACCCAACAAAGGGTAACTTTGGACACCGGCGAGACGTGTCTATGTCATCCCGATTATATGTGTCGATACACCCTCCCAGACGTGTACGCGTTGTCCTGGTGTGATTTACCGGGACCCACACACGTGTGTCGACAAGTTAGCGATTCAACACAGACTGGGACGTTGGGGTACTTGACGTCGTGCGGTCCGAAGGGACAGGAAGTGATGTGTCAGCCCGACGGTATTCGTTGTCACCCTCCGGACCCACACACGGGTGACATCCCAACGTACTTTACTGTCGCACCACGGACGACACGTATCATCCTGGTAGTTTTCACTGTTACACCGGAGGTCCGTCCCCACTGGCAGTCACGGAACCCTGGACAGACGGTCCTTCTGACACCCAACCCCACTGGGCCCACCATAATTCCCACCGTCCTGAGCTCTACTAAGGGACGATGAGTGTATTCTGTGCCGCGGCCGCCTCCGGACTCCTTCAGTGTCCTGTGCTCTGTGCCTGGTCCTGTGTCGTGTACCTTGTACCTGTCTGTGTGTCCACTCGAACTCCAACTCCCTCCCCCGTGCCCCACCCTATCTCTCTGTCCCCGACCCCTTTGACCGGACACCTCGCCCCACGGACCCCCACCTCTCGACCGTCGCCGGGATAGTGGACCCCAAACTTAGACCCGATCGGGAAAGACCCGCGTACTGGAACCTGTTGGCTGGGTGGGGTCCACACTGAAACGAAAGGGTAGAAAGTGCGTCCTTTTTGGTGTGGGTGGAGTGACCCCACAATGCCATTATATTCAGTTTCCTGATCCCGATGTATATTTGTGAGCGAATGTTTCGTTTGGACCCGTGACGTCCTTGGATTTGTCTGGTCTGTGTATCACCCACGAGACCCTACATTCGAGGATGATGTCACGGTCTCCGTGACAAGGTTCCCAGTCGCTCCGTTTCCTGACCGACAACGTTAGAAACACAGGTAGGACGGAGCCGAGGGTAGTGATATATAGTCCGTGCATCGTCCCTAAGCCCCCACCCCCACCCCGTCCCTGTCGGTCCTCTTCCGGACACTGACACAAGAAGGTACTCCCCACCCCTCAATCCTCCCCTTCGTCTCGGACTCTCCCTCCCTCGTAGACCACCATCCGAGGTCTCATGCGGGGTTCCGTCCAGTGAATGGCCCTGTGGTCCGAGGAAGGCCGGGAAACCACTACTGCGGTGCACCCGCTCCATGACCTACTGAAAGAACCACAAAAGACAGAAGGGCCGGGGCCTGAGGGGTGATTCCCCCCCGTGTTTCCCTTCGTTTTTGCCAGTCGGGTTCAGTGGACCATTCGGGGTAGGTAAGGTTCGTCTCGGTACGGGTCGACCCTAGGGTGAAGGAGGTCCTTCAGGAAGTCCTAATGAGTGCACGTCTCTTACCTGACCAGGAGTGCTAGACATCCCCTGTCTCCCCCTGCCCAGTGGACCCTCCCAAAAAGGTCGCTCTGCGGCCGGTGGGAGAAAAGTTTTAGGAAGGGCTCCCGAGTCCTTTTCGACCCAAAAACTGTATACTAGGAGGATCTAAGATTATGGACTAGGACTGAGTCGGAGAAAAACCGACACACCGAGACCCTTTCGTCGACAGGGAGGGACTCGGAGTCACACAGGATTGGACATTTTACCTCTGTTGTTTGAGGTTGGCTTGTCTTACATTAAGTAAGTTGTTTGAAGTTAAACTCGGGGATGACACACGGCGGAGTCCGACTTACTACTCTAAGTCTCTATACTCTCCCTCTAGGATCTGGGGTCCGAGTCGGACATTATCGTTTGTCCGGTGTCTTACATCACTACCACTGACTACCGGGTGACCCCCAGCAGACGGGCTGGACTCCCGTCTCTCGTGTCGAGCCAGGGGTGATAGAGGAGGAGACGAGTAGGACCCAGACTGTTCAACGACACAATCAGTAAGTCGGCACAGGATGAGAAACACTGAGGTACCTGATATCGGAGGGAGAGGTCCGTGGAGATAGGTACGTTAAGAGGTTCGTTCTGATGACCTCACCCAACGGTACGGGAGGAGGTCCCCCAGAAAGGCTGGGTCCCTAGCTTGGACCCAGAGGGAGTAACGTCGGTCTAAGAAATGGTAGACTCGGTAGGGAAGTTTTTTACGTGTGTCTGGTGGATGAGTCACAATCTGTGGTTCCTGTCACCCTTGACCGTTCCAGGTACCGAGAGGGATCCGAAAGACTAAGACGTCCAGTTCTCATTTCTGACTCAACTGTAAAGTTTGTTCAAGGATTCACTACGACTCCAACTACTACTCTCCTGATGTGAGACCCTTGGCGACGAAACATTTATGTCGAATATACGACGGATGATAATTACAGTACTATCTTTCTATATTTGAAATTTTACAAATTATACAAAAAATTATATATGTTTATAAATAATTTTATCTACTGGATGTTATTTATCTATTACTCACATAATACACATGGTGTACCTTAATACCTTAAAACGGGGCTCAATAGTTAACAGTACCTCATTTACCGTGGGGAGACTACCTGTGGTTGGACGGGTCGACATGTGGGTAAGAGATTCCCCACTGTAAGTAAGTATTGTTACATCTAGCACAGTCGTTGTATTTATAACTTACTTACTTGTGAGAATTCTCAGTGACAAAGTTCTCCTTAAAAACATCTTCGGACCTTGGTTACTCGAAGGTTCACTACGAATAACGCCCCTCCCCATTTGTCTCCGCCTACTTTTCCCTGGACAGACCACCTTGAGTCTCGTAACGGGTGAGCCGGGAGGTAAACACAAGGAAGGACGGGGTGTTTCTTCGGAACGTCTCAGACTTTGGGAACTCGACTGTAGATTAGGACTGGGGGGTCGGGTCAGGGGTAACTTTTCCGTGGAGGTCGTCGGGGGTGGGGTGTGAGTGGGACTTCGTACGAAGCCATCCGAGGAAGCCAGTGACGCATGTGCACCCCGCCGTGAAGTACCGCGAAGAACGGGGCCATGTAGAGGTGCTACCGGAGACATATCTACCCGTCGACGAACATACCCAACTACTGGTGTGTCTTTTCTGGCCTTATGCAGACGTCACCCGTTCTTCCCTCTGCCGAAGTCGATCGATGGACGGACGCTGGGTCCCCGTCGTGTCTCAACGGTACATGTCGACCCGTCCAAGACGTGCTGTAGGTCGTTTCCCTGTTACTGTTACATCTAAAGTCGTAAACAATACCAAAGTCCCACTACCAACTTTTCTTCGAAAGGTTTAACGTGTTTCCACGACATACTTACTCCTAAGTGTTCCCCTCTCTTACCTCCGAAACATCGGGACAGTGACGAACCTGAGTGTGCGTACTTTCCTGGTTCACGTTCAAGTAGACATCGTAGTAAGGAAATTTTATTGCTTCCTGGCCTTTGCTAGCCCTACGTACCAGTATGTTACTTAAGGATACTCCAAAGACCGGAGACGTCTGTCTCTTGATAGAGGTTTTGTTGTAGTGTCTTTCCTTTGTTCTTGAAACGTTCTTCTTGTGAAAATACTTAGACGAACTTATGTGTGTCTTATAAAGACCTTCTCACAAAGGACATAGACGTCGGCGACTTTGAACTGCCCTCGTACAGACGCCAAAGACAACTATTGTCTGAGTGTCCTGGACGCAGGTGCTGTCAGAACCACCAAGAGAGAATAACCTCCTGTACGATTTAAAGTCCAAACTCCAGGCACTTTTATTTCTACATTAAAAAAAAAAAAAAACGTAGGTTCAAGTACCTACGGGACTTAAACAGGTGTGTGGACGACCTGGACTCAAGTCCTAGACCATTAGTAAATTCGTGACAAAGTCGAGATTGCCTCGGAGTCCATCTGCTCTCTGTCTTACCTAGTTCCGTCAATGTGGCCGATCTCTTGATCGACTGGTGGATCGATTGTGTTAGGTCTCTCGATTGATCAATTGAATCGACCCAGTTCGATCGATTATGTCGGTCTCTCAACGAATCCCCGAGTCGACTACAAATCAACGCGTCAGTACAGACTGAGAAACGCTGGAGTGCCTGACGGTCCGGGGAGACAGGTACCCTAAAGGGTCCGTTCTTATGACCTCACCCAACGGTAAAGGAAGAGGTCCCCTAGAAGGCCTGGGTCCCTAGCTTGGGTACAGAGGACGTGACCGTCCGTCTAAGAAATGGTCACTCGGTGGTCCCAGAGTCGATCAATTGATACTTTGGTTGATCGAAGAATCCGTAGATCAATCGATGAATCACTCAATTTACTGATCGACAAATGAACAGCTAACTATCGTCTTGACGAAATTCGAGGGTCTGTTGAACTCGAAGAGTTCGTCTCACTCCCACACCGATGGCGTCCGACGGGCCACGGTTCGAAAATTCCTACCCTCCCACCCACCGGTCGGGCCTCGTCTTGTTGGCCAAACGACCCACAGACGGACGGGGCGGTCGTCGAGGGGTCCCGAGAGTTTCCCGCCCCGCCGGTCTGGTGTAAGGGTCCCTCCCATAGAGTACCGACGACCACGGGGCCGGGGGTGAAGACCGACCGCCTCCTCGGGTGGAGGACGTGAGGTAGGGGCAGGGTCGGGGGAGGACGGTCGGTATGGAATAGTGGCCCCGCTGTGGGATCTCCCTTGGACTCGACCGACGGTTACGGTCCCCCCTTTCCCGACTCCGGCCACGTGGATCTCTCCCGGCCCCTGTGGACTCACCGGTCACGTGTCGACGTCTTCGGACCGACCTTCCCGGACCCCGTCCTGAGACTTCCGCCTGGGTGGTCCAGGTTGAGGGGCGACGGTGGCGGGGAGGTGTCTGGTCGCTGAGAGGGGAGTCAGAGCCAAAGGAGGGACTCTTTGGGAGGGGTCGAGTAATGTCTCCGCCACCCCTAATTCCTACTGACTTATTTTTGGTCTGTCGGGTTCCGTCCCGTCAGTTTCCGCGAGGTCAGCGCCACGACTCTGTGGGAGTCCAAGGGTCGGGTGGACCCTCGATTCTGAAGTGAGTCTGAGTCCACGACGCAGTAGGGTGTAAAGATCGGACACACTGAGCTGAGGTCCACAAACGGGAGAGGTTCGCACTCAAAGGTCGAGACCCCTTTACCTCGAGACTTGGAGGTGGTAGATCTTCCTAAGACTCTCACTGTGTTACGGTTCGTAGAAGTCCACGGAGGACCTCGTCTCCCGTGCCGGTCGCAGGTCGTCTACCCCAGGGGAAACGGGACCCGTAGGGTCCCTTCCCTGGTGTGGTCCGGTTTATCGAATACTCGTCGGCCTTGACCAAAGACCTTAGGGCCTGTAGGGGGAGAGGGAAAGGTGACCCTTCGTGACAGAAAGGGAAACCGGTCAATCATAAATGATTCGTGTCGGGCTCCTGTTCGGTCCACCTCGAACTTAGCTTAGAAGATCGACCCACCGAACTCGTGTGTGGAATTGAAAGGGCCCAGGGGAAAAGTAGTGTGTCCCTACCCTTGTCGTGAAGATGTCTCCCGAAGCCTCTCGATGGGTGTTCAAGTACAACGTTTATGGCTCGACTCACACCCGGGACCTCGGGACACGTACGAATAAAAAATAAATAAATGAGTTAATACAACGTAGAACTTCGTGCGTCCTAGAATCAAGGGACCGGTCCTGAGTTTGGGCGTGGGGGACGTCACCTTCGTAACTCAGAATTGGTGATCTGCTGGTCCCTTCAGGGATACGTGCGGATTATGTAATCGACAATTGATGAGGACCTGTTACAGAAAAGGAGAGGTTCAGTAACCGTTTCCTCCACTGTTGGGGATGGAGTGTCGGAATACACCACTCCTCCAGTTGTTCTAGTATGACTTTACTTCAAATCTTGTCGTGGAGTACCTCTTTCGTCCGTGAGGGACTCACGATTACTAATAACAATTCCGGGTTAAAGGAAGGACAGACCCGAGGGTCTTTGAAGGTAGAGTGAAAGTAAACAGTCCCGGGTTAAGAGAGTCTGGTGTTCGAAACGAGTCCGGAGTGGTAAAAGGGGGGACTTGAAAGGGTTACTAGAAGGGTGACGACACCTATCTTACCCCCGGACCCAAGTTTAAGGTCAATTCGACCAACCATCGACCACCCCACACCGGATTCAGAACCGGGGAGAGACTCCGAGTCACAGGGGTGGTTGTCTTACCCCTACTATCCTCTATGGGATGTTACAATGGTACTCCCAAGTCTCACAAATAATTGTCCTTTCCCCACCGAGTCCCAAAACCCACGGAGAGACTAAGGGACTAAAACTACTCCAAGTCTCGTCACCGGATCTGTCTCCGAGTGTCTCGAGGGTACCGAGTGTTTCCGTTCACTCTTTAGGATTCCCGGGTTGTGTCCGACGTCTTCCACAGTGGAGTTAGGTCCCGGTCTATTAGGACTCCAGTTTAGGGTGGAGACGGTGGTTTTCGACTCCCCGGGACTCGGTCGATGACCGGGGAGAGTGCCGGAGTCAGAGAGGGGTTTTGTCCTCAGTCTTAAGTATTTTTATGGGAGTAGAACACGAATACTGGGAATTGCCCCACCTGTAACTCTGGTCGAATAAATAAAAATAAAAAAACTATGTAGAGTAGTAAATCACTGTATAAGAAAATAATGAAAGTACTTTCAAAACACCAAAAATTTTGTGTATTTTGGTCGTGAAAAGGAAAACCCCAGAATCCCTCTATAAAACACCGATAAGAACTGCCCGGTCAAAGTTACTCGTTCCGTCACTCTGAGGTCGGGAGATTCGACCCTAAGTCTCGTACTGAGACGCCGGTCGACGGACCCAAGTTTAGGAAGTGCAGGTACACTGGACCCTGAGTTCAGTGAATTGTAAGGACTTTGTAGTCCGCTATTCCTGTTCAGGGGTCGGGTCTTCACTCGACTATTGGGTGTGCGTCGTGAATCTTGTCATGAACCGTGTAGCAATTCACGAGTTATTTATAAACGATCGGTGGGTACTAGTAATAAAGAGTGATAATAACAGCTGTAAGGAACAGTTGCAAAGATTAGGACAAATGAGACTTGCTGTGAGACCGACGGGTAATCTTGGTGGGACCTTCGAATAATTTTTACGGCCACAGGTACAGTGTGGGGGTCTCTCAGACTAAGTTTACCCCACCCCGTCCCGAGGTCGCGACCATAAAACATTTTTAAGGGGTCGACTGATATTGTTCTTCCGTCTCGATTCTTGGTGACGGGATGGGGTGGACGAACGACAATTCTAATTTGTTGCACTCTGTAACTTTCCAATTGTCATTGATCCCGTGTCAGTTAGAGTGATACCGGTCACGACAGAATTAGGACGACGACGACGACGCAGCGAAGTCAACACAGGTTGAGATACACTGGGGTATCTGCCGTTGGGTGGTCCGAGGGGCCAGGGACCCTAAGAGGTCCGTTCTCGTGACCTCACCCAACGGTAAAGGAAGAGGTCCCCTTGAAGGGATGGGTCCCTAGCTTGGGCGTAGAAGACCCCGAGGACGTAACGTCCGCCTAAGAAATGGTGACTCGGTGTCCCCTTCGGGTTATTCCTCGTAGATGTCCTCATATTGTACTTTGCGGACGTTACCCCAGACTCCGTCAGGACCATTAGGTTATTAAATAGTAAACCGTTGGTTCCCACCCGTAGCAGTGCGTTGGACTCCCCTTTTAATCTTTGTCGGAGTTCAGCCAAGGTCGACCCCACGACTGTGGGTCGGCGGGGTCGGGTCCGTTCCGGGAGGGCCCCTTGCTCCGGTGAGTGCATCTACTCCGGCCTCATCATCGCGAGCGCCTCCAACACGTCGTGCCTCCGGAGCAACTCCGTCCAGTCGAGCCGGTACAGGAGCCGGAACGACTTGAACCCGCCCAAGTACGCGACCTAGACCAGTGCGCCGTCGGCGTCGGCGGCCGGCGAGAGGCGGTCGAGGTGGAGCCGGAGGAGCAGCGGGAGCACGGCGTCACGGCGGCGGAGCTTCGGCACATCGAGGCTGCCGTGGGTGTGGTCCGCGGCGCGGCAGGTGAGGTGGACGCCCCTGCACCGGCTCGGGGGCCCGGGCGACGGGTGCGGGCCGGGCGCTCCGCGCTTGTCCTTGCCGACCCGCCGGAGCCCGTGGCCCGGGCCGGACCCCCCGCGGAAGGCGGGCCCGTGGCTGTGCCAGTGACGACGGTACCAGACGTCCCTCTCTCGTCTCCTGGCCCCAGTTCCTCCCCAAGGTAGGGGTGGGGTCTAGGGGGACTGTCAGCGGTGACGGAAGGGGTGGTTTGGAGTTAAATGTGAAGACGTTTTACCCAAGTGTCTGGAAAAAATGGGTGAGATGGTAGGTGGAGAGATAGGTAAGTAAGTAAGTCATTAAGAACAGACACAGACACACACACACACACACACACACCGACCTGGTACTCCGAAGGTCCTAGAATTAAGGGGGTGGTCCCTGACTTGTCCCCGGTGACCGTGACTTTCGACCCTCAGGATTGATGATTTGGCGGTCGTTTAAGGGTTAAGTTATTAAGAACTTATTGTTGGACTTACAGGTAACTGTCTACTGACCTATTTCTACATGTATATATGTTACCTACGATGAGTCGGTAAGTTTTTTGTCTTACTTCATTACGATAAACGTCGTTGTACCTACCTGGATCCCCAATAGTATCAGTTACTTGACAGTCTCTTTCTGTTTATGGTATATTGAATATAATCTTAGATTTTATCCATTGTTTATATGAATAGATCCTTTCTCTTTGACCTCTTCCGTTACCGTGGGGTGAGGTCGTGAGAACAGACCTTTTAGGGTACCTACCTCCTCGGACCTTCCGACGTCAGGTACCCCAGCGATTCTCAGCCTGCGCTGACTCGCTGAAGTAAAAGTGAAAAGTGAAAGTACGTAACCTCTTCCTTTACCGTTGGGTGAGGTCATAAGAACGGACCTCTTAGGGTCCCTGCTCCCTCAGACTGCCCGACGGCAGATGCAGACACACCCCAGTGTGTCTCAGCCTGTGCTGACTTCGCTGAATCGTCGTCGTCGTCGTCGTCCTTTCTCTTTGTCTGAGTGTCTGTATCTCTTATCTGAACGCCGGTTCCCCACCCCCTACTCTCTCTGTTCCTAACCTTCAACCCCTAATCGTCTACGGTTGATAATATCTATCTTACCTATGTTCCAGGATGACATATCGGGTCCCTTACGATAAGTTACTTCTCACTATTTGGTATTACCTTTTCTTATACATACATATTGACTTAGTGAAACGATTTGTCTTCTTTAATTGTGTTGTAACATTTAGGTGATATAAAGTTATTTTATCTAAGAGATTTTTATTAAGAAATTATTCGGTCCGATACTATGACAAGTTCCACAGTCGGTATATCGTTTCCTGTTCGGTCTTTTTCTAAGGACGGAAGGATTCCACAAATGTAAGATCGGGACTAGACCGATAGTATCCTCGGTGTCAGTACACACCGATGACCTCTCGACTTTACCTCTTAGGTATGACTCTACCCAAGACTCGTATTCTGTGTGTGGGTCAAAGTTTCTGTCACGTTGTTTTTCGAGTAAGCACAAAGAATGTAAACCATTGTATAACCTAATTTTTTTATGTAGTAATCGTGAATGCAGTGAACAAGGTAAAATAAAGCAATAAAAATTACACCGATCTTTTAAAATTTAATGTGTAAACCGAACGTAGCACAAAGACACTCAATCACGACGAGATTAGAGTCCTCTGTCTAAGTTTCTATTTATTCATTTAATATGTCATACAAGTTACTACTATGTACGGTTCTCCCTCTTACTTCGTCTCTTGTCCCTGACAATCCCAACTCCCCGTAACTTCAAAATTAACCCCACCGGTTCCTTTCGGAGAGACTACACCGTAGACTTATTTCTGGACTCCCTCTACTTCCCTTGACCGGTACCCTTACAGTCTGTTTTTTCGTAAGGTCCGACCCTCTTGTCGAGAACGTTTCCGGGACCCCGTCCGTACACGGAGATACAGATCCCGTAATACCGACCTCGGTCCACTAGGTCCCTCTTTCCCACCATTCATTCCTTTCTAATTCCTGTTTCCCCCAGTCTGACCCAGTACGACTTCTGGAACTGGAGTATCTACATTCGGGATCCTGTCACAGTTCGACTAAAGACATTGAGTCCAAGGGACTGGTGGAGATCCAATAGGGTCTTGTCTGGACTTAAAGTAGTGAACCAATCGTGACCGAAAGAAGGGACGTTGGACTTTAGGAAGAGAAATGGTGCCCGACCGGGGTAAGTAATTGAAGACGTAAGTGAGTTGTAAGGGACTTCAAAAGAATTCAGGACTCGAGACGGGTCTTGCTCAGACCCCTAGGTCTCTACTCAGTCTGCTCCGGGACGAAGCTCCTCGTGGACCAGACCCCAGCTAGACCAGAGTCTGTGTAGAGTCAGTGTTGGGTTCTACTCGAAACTCTAGGCTCGGTCGGACACGATCTGGGGGAAGGGCGGGAATTTCCCCGACGTCTGGTCGTCCCTTGTCTCGAACCGTTGACGTCTCATCAAATTCGTGGGCGCTCCTTTTGATACGGGGGACAGGGAGTGGCACGGGACGGGGACTTCTTCGACCTGAGACAACAGAGGGTGTCGGAGTCTACCGGTGAAGTGACGGGTGTGCGGTCAGTGTCCTGGGGGGTCACGAGACAGAGGGGGTGGAACCACGAAGACGGAGACGGGAGGTCGGGGGGGTCGGGGGTGGAGGTTATATAGAGACCTCTTCAGGGAGGTTTGTGGGTCGAGGAGAACCTTTAGAGGCCCAGACCGGGGTAGTCCGGGAATAGAAAGGGAATGGACCTGTGAGTCGAGGTCCGGTGTATCGGGAGAATGGGGGTCCGGGAGATGGGTCGTGGTGACCAGGGTCCGGGGGTGGGAGTGGGGTACTGTAGACCAGGACGACGAGAGACCGGAGTTTGAGTTCCGGGGACGCAAGTTTGTCGCCCGCAGAGGGCGGTAGGTTACGGTATAGAGAGAGGTGCAGGGTCCGGGGTCCAGCGGGTCCGACTGAGGTCCGGAGGATTCACCGGGAGTAGGGAAGTCTCGGTTCAGGGTAGGGACCCTGAAATGGGAGTGGGAGCGGGGTGGGTGAAGGAGAGGTCGAGTACCGGAAACTGGTCCTTCCCAAACCCTCAAAAAACGTTAGTGGGTCGGGACACGGAGGGGAGTGATCTCGGTTCTCAGACTCGGGGCCAGGGAGGAGGGAACCTGGGGCCTCAGGTCCGGGGGTCGGGGAGGAGGAGGTCTGAGTCCTCAGACCCGGGGACCGTCGGATGTAAAGGTCCTTGGGAGTCTGGAGAGGAGGGAAACTGGACACTTAAGGTCGGGGGAGTGGAGTGACGTCGGCCGATTTCCACTTCTCCGATCTCTACTTCTGCGGACCCTGGTCGAAGACTCTCGACTATTGTAGAGACTACCCCACCGGACCGGGAGACCGTCGGGGCGGGAGGAATTGGTCGTCCTTGTGGAGACGGCCCTGAGTAAAGACAGTGGTCACGTCCACTTTCGTGGACGGACCCTCCCCGTCCCTGACGGCCGACCTTCCCTGCCTCGGTCCCTAGGCGGGGACCCCGTCCCCAACCCCGGGAACCGTAGGTCGGGAGACTGGAGTCAGATCACGATCCAAGGTTCCCAGGAGAGACGGAGGTCTGAGTCTTTAGACCCGTGGGTTGGGGAGGAGGGAGTCTGGGTCCTCAGGCCCGAGGGTCGGGGGAGAAGGGAGTTCTACATGTGTAAGGTCGAGAGTCCCCTCAGGACCAGGGTCGCGGAAGGAGGGTACTCGGGTCGGAGGGTCTCAGCAGGAATTAGTCTGGACCCCAAGGACCGGGGACCCGGGCGAGGAGTCTAGGACCTTAGGGTCGTGGGTTGGGGGTAGAGGGATTCTGGGTTCGGAGTGGGGCGCCTGGGAGCCCCAATGGACCCCCCGCGCCCGACCATGTCCTTCGCCCTTCGACCCCTCCCCCGGGTCCTTAGGGGGGCCGGAGAAGTCTCGAGGGTCCACGCCGATGGAGGCGCCAGGTCGCGCCCCGCCCCGGTGCAGCGCAGTGGCCCTCCCTCGGGCCGAGACTACAGTGGATCGTGGACGGGCCGACCCCTTCCCCCGCCTAGGGCCCCAACGTTCCGGGATCTGTCCCCCTACCCCTCTCCGCCCCTACTCAGACAACGGTCCACCCGCCGCCGCCGCGGTCCCGGGGAGGAGGAAACCCTCTCGTTTCCAGTTCCTGGGCATCGCCTCTCCCGACTCCTGAGGCCCCCAAGCTTAGGGCGAGTTCGAAAGACCCGAAATCGAAAGGAGAAGCGCTTGCCTCCGGTTACTTTACTTATTTGGGTACACCCTCTTTCACGGGTCGGGTCGCAAATTTGTTCATTACGGGGCTCTGTAGTAAATTAGAGCGTCTTGAAATCAAAGGAGTTGGGACCTTTGCCCCGGCATGTTAGGTGTCCCTCGAGCTCTGCATGGCTTCTTCTGCTCTTGTACTAAAAGATCTGAGACCTCGAAGTCAAGAGACTTAGCTCCTGATTTATTACCATTGATTCGCGTGGATGATACCCGGTTCCCAAAAGGTCGAAAATCTTGTCACCCGGTTTAAGTATCTTACTAGTGTTTTGGTCACTCTATTCCTGTTAGTCGTAGAGGTAAAGGGACCTCTTTGACTCCGTACATTTCCACTTCCTTCATTGGCCGAGTTCCAGTGTGTCGGTCATTCCTCCCGACCCCAAGTTCGGGTCTGGTAAAAGATTTTTCGCCTAAACCCACCTTATGCATCATCCAGGAGTTTCTAAAATTAAAGGAGAAGGGTCCACCATTGAGAGTTGGAGGGAGGGGTAGATGAAGAATCCTTGATGTCGGAAGGAATCGCCTGATGACAACCTAATTTTTGCAATTCCTTGGGTCGTGTGTCAGCCAGAAGTTTCACAACAAGAGCCGGGACAGCGGGACGTCAGTGGCGGAGACACGCCGGACAAAAAGAAAGGGACAATTTACCCACGTTATATTGGGTAGAGCCCAATTATATTAGAACTCAATTAATAAATCAATATTTTCACGGGTTCATGTAGCGCCCCCGAGTTTCTACAGAAAGGGGTGGGGAGACGAGACGGTCAGTGCTGCTAGGGACAGAGGCCAGGAGTGAAAAATGTGCACTTCTGTCTCTGTCTCAGTAGCTCACGCCCCTTAACTTCCGTTACTGAGTCATAATTTCGCGGGTTACAGGGTTTCGCTCGGAGTCAAAGGGGTAGACGCTTTGTCCGGACCCCAGAGGTCGCTCCTGGGGCTGGGCCGGAGGGGATCTCCTCCTTGAGCTCAACACCCCCGCTCACCTCTGCGGGGCGGGGTGGGGCAGGGGACCGGGGGTCGACGGCAGGGCGACTCGCGTTCCACTCACAGGTGCAGTGGCGGGGAGGGGGCGTCGAGCGCGGCCGGAGGCCTCGGGGCTGGCGTTGGAGCCTCGAGGTCGGAGGGCCCTGGGTCAAGGTGAGGGGCGGCGGAGTCCGTCCGTCGCCCGGGGCCCGTGAGTGGCCGAAGGTCCCGGCAGGGCTCCGAAGCCGGACCCCTCTTCCTCCCCGCCCGGTCGGTTCTTTCGGGGCGGGTGTGTTCGCGTTGTCCCCGGTTAGCCGCGGGCGACGCTGTTCGATACCTGAGCGGGTGTCCCACGCGTGGGCGGTTAGTTCTCCTCGCCGACCGCCCGCCCCGGTTAGTCTTCAACGGCCTCACACGGTCGGCACCCTTTTCTTGCCGAGACCTCGCACCTCGATCCCCCGTGCCGTCGTCCGTTCTGGACTTCGGACTGTCCGTCCCCCAGGCTGGTTACCGCTCCGTGTTCCCCACCGGTCCCCTCCCTGCGGGTTCCCTGGTCCCACTTACTCGGCGAAACACGTGGTCTGTACTTACTCCCGGAAACATTCCCAGCCGCAACCCCCCCCGCCGGCCTCCGGCCTTACGGACCCAGGGGGCCCTCGGCCGTCCGTACTCTCTTCCCGCTCTCTTAAGTGAAAACAGTTTGCGGCTGGCGCATGGTGGTCCGTGAGAGGTCCGAGAGTGGGTGGGTCTCCACACCCGTAATGACAATCATTATTATTATTACTAGTAAATAACTCACGGACTACATACGGTCCTCGACACGATTCGCGAAATGGAAGTACTAGAGTAAATTAGGAATGTTGATGGGGGAACCTTAATCACGACAATTCTAGAAGTAGAAGGTCTACTCCATTTGGCTTCGAATTTCTCCTACAGATTAACGACCTTCAGTATCTCGACCGTTCGCCGCCTGGTTCCTGAGTTTAGGACGGTTTAGACTGCGATCTTGAACGCGAAAATTGATGGTCCGATGTGGGTCTGCAACCAATTACGAAGGGTCTAATATCTACCCTTTTGTCTCCGAATCCTCTCTCCATCCGTGGAAGGGTTCCAGTGTTTCACTTCCGAGGAAACTTGGGACTCCACCACGGGTGAAGACCTCGATCGTACAACGACCACTCGGCACGTGGTGACCAGAGACTCGACTCAGGGCTAAAATGTCCACATGTGACTCTGAAGTCCTCCCCACTCGTCGATCCGAACTCTTCCCCCTCCCCTCCGACCTGATGTGTCCTGAGCTCAGGGTCGGTCGGACGGTTGGACAGAGGTGACGAGTTGTCGACACCCCCGAACTCGGACAACGACCGGAAAAAAACTGTAAGGTAAATAAAGACGTAGACAGTTTACCTCTCCTACCGGGGAGACGGGGGTGGAAGTGGTGGGGAGGGGGTGTCGGATAACGGTTACCCTAGGACAGTTTGAAACAGGTCTGACGTGGGGAGGAGACGAGTCTTGGAAAGTACCGAGGAACAGTCTCATTTTTGGTTTCAGGAGTGACACTGGGTGTTCTGGGACGTACTACACCAGGGTCCCGCCGGGACACACTCTAGTTGAGAGGAAGTAAGTCGAGGTCACTATGTCCGAAAAGTCGACAAGGAGTTGAGGAGTTTGTGAGGGGTCCGTACCAAGATGGAGTCCTGGAAACGTGACCGACAAAGAAGGGTGTCTAAAACGTACCGACGGGGTGGAGTGTAGTAGTCCAGTCTAGGTTACAGTGGAGGAGGTCTTTTCATATTCACTATCAGCGAGTCAACACAGACTGAGAAACGCTGGGGTACCTGACATCGGGTGGTCCAAGGAGACGGGTACCCTAAGAGGTCCGTTCTTATGACCTCACCCAACGGTAAGGAAAGTGGTTCCCTAGAAGGGCTGGGTCCCTACCTTGGGCACAGAGGAGTAACGTCCTCTTAAGAAATGGCAGACTCAGTGATCCCTTCGTTTGTGGAGGAGGTCTTCCGGAAAGGGTTGGTAAGATATCTTTTGTAAAGTGAAAGAAGGAAACTGAAGGAACCAAAGAAGGGGGTATCGTGATCTTCTCCACAAAAAACAAACAAACAAATGGAAAAATAGAAGATAGAGAGGTGATCTTGTACTCAGGGTGCTTCCACTCCTAGAAAGAAAACGAGGCTCGACCTAAGAGTCCCAGACCGTGTGTCCTCCGTGAGGCATTCACAAACAACTTGGTTGTCATTGTTCAGAAACACACTTAATTTACTCAATTATACACGTTTCTCGACAGGATCGTACCCCCTTTCTAATTTATGTGTTTAATACTAACGATAGTAATAAATAACGAGATGTTTGTCAGAAGACTATCGTACGTCCTCTCTTTGTTCTCTCTTTCTTTTTCAGATTTTGTTCCCTTTCTTCGGTCTCTTTCCCCTTTCAACTGTCAATTCTCTACCCCTCACTCCTCTGTCTTCCTTTCTCGACCACGACCCGACTCCCGTCTGTGCCCACCCTCGTAGGTAGAGGCTTGTGGATGTGAGTCACTATCGTTTCCACTCAGGAATATCCGTTCTTCGGAACTCCAACGACGTCAGTGACGGGTAAAGAAACGTCTACCCGTTCACCAAGGTTCCTCCCCTCCTGGAAAGGTTCCTGCAGGAGTCACTAATATGTCAAGTGTACATGATTCCGATTGACACACGACCCTCGTACTGGTAGTAGTACAACTACGGAGGAACACGGTCAGGACACTCGACCGTGACAGTAATAAGGGTGAAAGTCCGGACGTTGCACGGGTCCCAGAGGACCGACGGAAACTTCCGTCTAGACCCGAGTCTGACGTCACCCAGTCTGGGGACTCAGACACGAGAATCGGTTCTGAGGGTCTGTCTCTCCTCTCGTGGACAATGGGATCGGTCGTACAGGTGGCACCTCAGAAGAACGGTACTCCGATTGCCCTCGACGACAACTAACCCTCACGGTTGACACGAGCCCTGTAACATCGGAACCATACATAGATTGAGAACCCTAAGAGAGTTGTTAGGATACTCTAACTATTAAAATAATAGACGTAAACTAACTATCTTTTGACTCCGTGTTTATCCATTATTAGGGTACACGGGGTCTCTTCTCACACCTGACCCTGTGTTGTCTTTAAGTTCACCCTTACTTTGGAGACCGTACATGTAAGATTGGTAAACGGTGGACCATTGACCACTACAGTAGTAAGGGTGGGTCCCAGATTTGACCTCGACAGGAAGAAAGACGAGTTAGATATCCTATTAACTACTGTAGTGATTTACTATTATCCTACGGACAACGATTCGTGAAAATTATCAACGACTATAAATGACTCTCGGATGAGACGCGGTCCACCCGAAGGGACCACAGAGTCGCCATTTCTTAGGCAGACGTTACATCCTCTACGCCCAAACTAGGTCCCGAACCCTTCTAGAGGACCTCTTCCTTTACCGTTGGGTGGGGTCATAAGAACGGACCCTTTAGGGTACCTGTCTCCTCGGGTACCTCTCTCCTCGGACGACCCGATATATATCAGGTACCCAAGTGTTTTCATACCCTGTGTTGAATCGCTGATTTGGTAACACACGGTCTGTGTCAAGATTCAAGAAACATACATAATTAGGGTACTAGGAGGGTTATTGAGATTCACCATCCATGATCAGTATGGGTAAAATGACACTCCTGTAACTCCTTTTGGATGGGTTCTGATGTATCAATCTTTCGTACTCTCGGAGACCTAAACTTGGGTTCGTTAGACCGTGGTCACAGGCCCCACACTTATGGATACATTCTAGTGGTCTTACATGTGGTCCAGTCTTCCTCCGTGGGACGAGGGAGTCTCGGGAGGTAGACCGGAGGTGGGATCAGACGGTCTCTCCCAGGAGTCTTATTTTGAAGTTCGAGTAAGGGAACTGCCAGTTCAGTAGGGATGGTACCTACCACCTACCTACGTAGGGTGGCACGTAGGTAGAGAAGTGGGCGTCGTGACCCTAACAGAGACAATTTGACACTCAAGGGTCGAGAGTCCCTGACCGAGACTAAAGAGACACCTATGACTCCCACGTCCTGTTTGACGTCATGTCTTCTTCGAGTCTTTCACTCCTGCCTATCTTACGACGCTAGCTACACACATTCTTCTTTTCCTTTAACCTCACACTCTCGAAAGAGTCAAGGGTCTCCCTAAGGACGGTCGACTGTGTCGGGGTAATAAGAATTGAGTATTGACGGAGTAATAACGTCTTAGACTTATTACCCGACGCCTTCGTCCTTTTTTTTTTTGTTTTGTCGACCCTGGATTGAGTACATGTTTTGGTTTTGTAACCTCAACTGTTCTCTCCTCTGTCCTTTCAGTCCCTCCCCCTGAAGAGACACCTTCTCCCAAACCCCCTAAAAAAATTCTCTTTTTTCACCCCCCTTGTCAAAGGTGCGGACCGTCCCCATTTCCTCGGGGTTCAGAATTGTTTCTTTTTGTTTTCCTGTCTCATACGACGCAAAGAGACACCCAGGACTGATATAAGGACGGACTCGTTAAGGAGACACCGGCTCTACACTTACCAAGGTCATAAAATAAAAACCAGGGACCCGACAACAAAAGGGAGTACACTGACCTTGACCGAGACTCTGTTCTCGTTCGACCGTCGGAGCACACCCAGTGTCTACTCTCTGGCCGAGTCAATACACTGTTGTTTATAAATGACTCACGGATGATACACGGTCCGGAACAAGGACTGGTCCCCAGTCGTGTCAAAAAGACATTTTCCGGTTTGTCATTTATAAAAGTCCAAACTCTCGGTCTAACAGAGACGACATTGATAAGATAAATCGTCCTTTCGTCGGTATCTATTATCCATTTGTTTACCCATACCCAAACAAAGTTATTTTGAAATAAATATGTTTGTTCTTTGGGTTCCTAAATCGGACACCCGGCATCAAACGTCTGGGAACATGGTCTTCGGTTCCTCTGCCTTCCCTGTTTCTACATCAAGGTCGGGAATCTCTCGAGTGTAGCTAGATGAGGATGTACCGTCCGCCTCCCTTGGACAAGTGTGGATTCAATCTAGAGCAGGGAGGAGACGAGTCGCAGGTGGGGACCGAGGTCAGAGTTTCAATTTCGTTCCAGGATAGGGTGGACCGGGGGAAACAGGGGAGAGATGAGTGTCGAAGGAGGGAGAAGGGGAACTAATGAAACGAGGTCGGTGCGACCGGAGGAGTTACTTAGAGGTTGTGTGGTTCGAGTCGGGACGGAATCCTGAAACCGTATGTAGTAAGAGAGACAGGACCTTACGTCAAGGGAGTCTTTTGGTGAGCCGAGGGAGTAGAGGAAAGTCAGAAACGAGTCTCTGGTGAAGGAGGTACTGCTGAATAGACTCGTTGGAGAGGAGACCTAGCGATTATGGAGAGTGACCAAGACGCAAAAGAAACTGGTGTCGTGAGTACCCACGTCCGATTAAGCGAAGTCAGTACAGGCTGAGAAACGGTGGGGTAGTCCGAAGAAACAGGTACCCTAAGAGGTCCGTTCTTATGGCCTCACCCAACGGTACGGGAGAAGGTCCCCTAGAAGGACTAGGTCCCTAACTTGGGAACAGAGAATGTAGAGGACGTGACCACGACGGACCCTTCAGGTGTCGTGAGTCGTAAGAGGTTGAACGGTCATTAAATGTATGCTGTGAATAATGGATAACAGACTACGAAGGGTAATATTATACTCGAGACGTGTCCACTCCTAAACACAGACAGAAGGGTCGCGGATGTTGTCTCGGACCGTGAGTCAGCTCGGAGTTGTTTATGGACGGTTTACTTACTTACACAAGACCACCACCTGTGTCTGTGGTTTGCTTGCCTGTGTATTAATCTCTCGTGTCACTGTTCAGTCCCATTGACGGTGTTTCTTTTTCATTTTTTACCTCCCAGTTTCTCCCTTCGACAACGTCCCCAAGAAATCTTTCTCTCAGTCCCTTCCGAGGGATTCCTCCACTGTAAACCTCACTTTTCTAGAATACTGAAACCTAGAGACTCCACTCACTTTCGGTAAGTCAACACAGGCTGAGAAACACTAGGGTACCCGATATCTCAGGTATCTTAAGAGGTCCTGTCTTATGACCTCACCCGTCGGAAGGGGAAGAGGTCCCCTAGAAGGGTTGGGTCCCTAGTTTGGGTCCAGAGGATGTAACGTCCGCCTAAGAAATGGTCGACTCGATGGTCCCTTCGGGTTCTTATGACCTCACCCATCGGATAGGAAAGAGGTCTCTTAGAAGGACTGGGTCCTTAGTTTGGTCCCAGAGTACGGAACTGGAACCTATGACTACCTATTTATGTACTTACTCACCTACACATTAACTACCTTATTCACCCACTTACGCCCGTATCTACCGACAAACTTGTCTACCTCCCTATCTACCTACCCACCTATCTACCTACCCACCTACCTACCTACCTACTTCTCATATGTGTTACTTATTCACCTATCTACCGATCTTCTTAGTTAATTATGTATTCACCTCCTTTTCGACCTGTTTACCTACGCTCCTACCTACCTGCCTACCTATTTACTAGAAAGTACGGAGGTATGGAAACGTGTACGACACGGAGGATGAACAATGGGGGGAGATAGAGAAGTGGATCCTTTGAGGTCCAGTTGAAGAGTTCCGGGCGAGACACGAGTCTCACACATCTCCCGGAGGACCAGAGTGAGGTGGGATACCGGGTGTCCTCAAACGAGTGAGAGGACAACTACGAGACTAGTGTGACCTAACCTTATTAGACAGACACTTATGGAAATGTCTGTCCGTAGGAGGTGGAGTAAAGGGATTGGTCTACATGGGGGGTCATTATAGACTACACATAAGAGGTGTTTTTCAAACGATACATTATAATACTCCAAGGACTGGGTAATTTGACATTTTACTATTATACACGACAAAACTCAGTGATTAAAAAAAAAAAGGTAATACGTCGTTGTCCCTTGACCGAACCCATCCTCCGAGTCTCTCCATTCCGTTGAACAGGGTCTGACGTGTCGGCCTTTCACTGTCTCGACCTTTAACTGGGGTCCGTCAGACTAAGGTCTCAGATGCGTGAATCGGTGAGGCGGTACGAGGAAAACAGGACGACACGTGACATAGACGGACCTTATGCAGAAAAGGGCAGTGACAGTCTAGTGACAGTCAAGGACGAGGGTGAGACCCGAGGGCATCGGGACGGGGAGGAGATTGTATGAGACTGGAGGGACCCAGGACGGACAAACTCGGGCCGTAAAGGAACGGGTGGTCTACCTCCAGAGACTTTCTACTCTTCTCCCAGATTGAATCGTTGAACAGGGACATAAGGAGCTGTGCCCCGGTCCAAGTGACCTCAGACGGCCTTTGGTACTGAAGAACCACTAGTCAAACCGAGAAGCGGACCAGAAATAGTAGAAACCTTCTCCCACGATTAATATCGACGGGAAATAACCCTCGAGCACACAGTGTTCAAATTTATAAAATATGTGTCCTTGAGTGAGTTTAGTATGTAGTCGAGATCCTCCGTCCACGACAGTGTCAGGGGAGAGTGTCTACTTCTTTAGACACCGACCCTCTACAGTGGGGTCCGACGTGTCGATCCTTCACTGTCCCGTCCTGAGGTTAGACCCTTGGGCGAGTCGGTCGGCTACAGGACAGGGACTTACTTGGGGGTCTCCCCGGTAGTACCAATGGAACCCCAGACGTCAGGGGTCGGAAGTGAACTCCTTGACTGAGTTTTTCACCCAAGGACGTGGGGTGGGGTCTCCACGGCGAATTCATCTGGACTCACCCCGGGTCCGTGGACGTAAAGATGTTCAAGGGTCCACTAGAGCACCGTGCACCAAGAACCAGTATGGGCCCAGTTTCGCGGACCGTAGTAGGAACTAGGGATAAACGAGGAGTGGAGGTTGTAGGTTGGGTGTACAACAGTTGAACTGGAAATCTTTCAGAGGTCCTAGACTAGGGAACAACGGGGTGGGGGTGACACTGGTGAGCCCAGTGTAGGTGGTACTAGAGGACGAACCTGGTGCCGTCAGTGGAAGAGAGACCAGGGGGACGAAGACGAGCAACGGAGAGAGTCGGGTAATGGGATTCAGTCGAGTGCAGGGAGACGAGTTTCAGAGGGACACCAAGGGTAGAGTGAGTCTTATTTTCGTTTCAGGAGTGACCCCGAAGTTCGGGAAGTCCTAGACTGGGCGACACAGGGGAGAAGCTGGAGTGGGGAGGGGGAGTGGGTGAGGTAGGCATGGTGGGACGGGTGGTAACGAACTTGTGTGGGTACGAGGGTGCAGTCCCGGAAAAGGACCCGACGAGGCAGACGGACCTTTCGAGAGAGGGTCTATCGTGGTACTGAGAGAGGGAGACAAGTGACTCCAGAAACGAGTTTACAGTGGAACCGTTACTTCGGAAGAGACTGGTGAGAGAGAGGGTAATGTTGGCCGGGGGTCCGTGCGACTGGGGTCAACGAACAAGAGGACAGACAAAAGGACATCATGAAACTTGACAGGTCGTATAATACAGTAAATGAATAAATGGCACGAACCATAAAGGACAGACAGAGAGGAACTAGTGTCTTATAAGTCAGTATGTCTCCTACCCCTGACACGAAATAAGTTTTGAGACAGGGTCGTGTATCTTGTCAAGGAACATGGATGAGTCACGAGGTATTTATAGATACCGTACTTACTTCATTTAGGAAATTCTTTCAGACGAACCGGAAGGGACCGTCATGTCACCTATTCTTAAGTGGACGGACGGTCACGCCCTCTGTGTCCAAGTTAGGGACCAGTCCCTTCTAAGACATACAGAGGTCCGTCGATTCGGGCACGTGACTTTGATGGCTCGGTCGCGAGACCTCGGGCCCTGACGTTGATGACTCGACTCCCGACGTCGAGGACTTCGGACGCACGGGACCTCGGACACGGGGAGTTATTCTCTTCGGACTCGTGACGCTGCTTCTTATCGGGGACGGGCGGTGTCGATCTCTTTTGGTCGCGGGTCGTTGGTTCTGGGACCGTTGGTTTTGGTTTTATGTATTTATTTTTTCTTTAAGACGAGTTCGACCACCCTACTGCCCCTTGAAAATCAAGGACCAATAAAAATATCCGACGACTATAAAACGTTTTGCTGCTGGTAATGGAATATTAGTCCCTCCCTCCGTTCCAGTGGTTCGATGAAAATTTTGTAAGGAAGGCAAAGTTTAAGTTTAAAAAGTAATGTGTTCCACCTTTTTTAAGTTTATTCTCCCATTATAAAGGGAACTGGTCGTGGAAAGAAGAGTGAAGGGGAAAGCATGTATGGGCACTATTATAGAACCACTCCTCAGAAGATTTTTGTACACGATAAATAAATGCAGCCCCCAGATGACGGACACAGACATTTATTTCAAAATAACCGCGTGAAGCCAAATACATAGTAGATGAAAGTATGATGTTCCCGTCTCGACTTAATACTATCTCTACCCCACTACAAGCTTCGACTTTTATAAATGAGAAACTCTAAAATGTCTTTTAAAAACGGTTGGAGATTGCTTGTGTATCTTTGTTAATAACTTCCTTTATAAGGGTGACTAAAGAATACAAGTCCGTTACCTTAATATGAACTATATAACTTGACACTGAATAAAAAGATCGAATAGCTATACAGAACCCTCTGAAATACGAGGATGTAAAGTGGAATTAGAAAAAACGTGGACGTATCATAAGGTGTTAGTGTCAGATCAAGGAAGCTGAAGAGAGGTTAACCACCTCGAAAGTCACTGAAAGGTCCAAAGTAGGAATGTCTTCTTTTGGGTCGCTTGCGGTAAGAAGGAGGAAGGAATACTTGTACATCTATCACGACCCAGTTTCTCATATTACGTCAATCCTAAAAGTATCTGCAACAGTTTGACTGTAGGTGTTTTTATGATCAAAGGAAAAATCCTTTCTTTTACTTTATCTTTGGTTGGGCCAGTTCATAAATAAGAGGTCGACAAGATACCTTCATAGGGGGTATCCCCGCCCCAAGGGGATAGTAAAGGACTGGGGACCTGTGTGACACCTGAAAGGGTCAGGACATGTGACCGACGGGGTAAGGGGTGGGAAGAGACGGACCGAACTTTACGAAGGTCCTGGAGGTCTAGGTGGAATCTACTGACCTGTCTTAAAACACTGTAGTCGATCCACGAATAGGAGACGCTCCGTTGGGCCAAAGATTCATCCGTGGGTGTCCTTTCGTACGTGTCACCGTATTCTCCTGTGTAAGTTTCTACGGGTTCCGTCGCTCCACCCACCCTCAGTCCCGGGTCTCTGTCGGTGTCGCAGACAAGGAAACCCTTATCCGTCTATTTTCCCTCTCCTAACGGGGTGCCGCAAGTTCTTCGTTATTTAGTCTCAATGTATACCTTTCTCCCTCTCTAGGATTCTTGTATAACTCACTTTCCTCACTCTGGGTTTTGACCCAGATATCGTGTTCAATTTTCTATATTACAGAGAAGGTATAGTTAAATCTTCTATCTCAATATGGTTCAGTCCGACGGGCCACACGTTCGCAAATATGGATTTCCTAGGCACCTACAATTTACACAACCAAAACAATTTTCCTAGGACTCCTCCTCTGTCCTCACTCGGCTTCTTAATCTCTATTTTTCCTTTTTTTTTCTTTCGTTTTATCCCAGATCTCTTTACTCTCTCTCTGGTCCTGACTTTAATGCTGCGTTATGAGACGTAAATTGAGGTAGGAGGTAGAGTCCTCCAGTAGAGAAGAGCCCCACCCCCAGAGGGGTTTGGGAGGGGAGGAGGAGGGGAACCAAGGGTGGAGAATGGGGGTAATCTTGGGTCCAAGTGATCTGACTCTGAGACAGGTACAGAGGGGTTAGTTTCATCCTCGTAAACCTCCACCCCTTGGTTAATACACGGAGTCAAAAGGAGTAGACATCTTCCCCCTATTACCATTGCCAGCGATAGAATATCTCAACAACCCTCCAATTTAATTGACTAAGGACAGGACACGAACCGTGTCACTTAAACCGTGTAAAGTTCGTGAGGTAGTTCCAGCCCCCGACAATAGTATAATAATCTAGTTATAACCCTAACTCTAACCGGAGCCCTGTAACCCTTTCCGGAGAGGGAAGTCCTTCAGAAGGTACTAAAGATAGTCCCTCGAGACGGTCACGGACCCCAGGAAGGTCATATCGGAGAAGGGGTCCACCCCCGTGAGTGGACAGCGAGAGGGGGTGACCCGCCCCTTGAGGAGTTCCCGCCCCTGTTACCAACCGAGGGGAACCCAAGGAGTCTCGGGCTGTATCGCCGGTCACAGGGAGGCCGGAGGTCCCAGAAGGGTGGACTTACTTCACGTCCGACCCTCCCGTCTATTCCGTCCACATAGTAATTGCTTATATATCGTCCGACATGTACTATTATCGGACCACTGTTCCATATTTGGTATATACCGTTCTCAGGGGTAGACCAAAGATGGACGGAGGAGAGGAGGGGTGGGGGGGAGCCTAGCAGGGACGCAAGGTAGGAGGACCCCCGTGGACCGGACTCGGGTACGTTCCTGGAGAGGCACCTTACGGGAAGGAAAGGAAAGAAAGTAAGGGTGACACTGTCCACTAAGTCTGTTACGGGTGTTAAGTGGGTGCACTTGAGTGGGAAGGTGTGGCCTACTAGGAACGGAAACAGTGCCTAGGGAAGTCGTAGACTATTTCGGATGTGTGAGAAAGAGTCCTATCAGTGCAACCCAAGTACCTCCATATTAAACATCTGTTTGTCTATTAGTGTAGTAGTTATACTCGAAAGGACCACCGAGTCTGTCATTTCTTAGACGGATGTTACGTCCGAAAGGAGTATCGAGAGTCAACCATTTCTTAGGTGGGCACTATGTCCTCTGGGGTCAAACTAAGGACCCAACCCTTCTGGGCGACCTCTTCCCTATCCGATGGGTGAGGTCATAAGAACCCGAAGGGACCACCGAGTCGACCATTTCTCAGGCGGACGTTACACCCTCTGGACCCAAACTAGGGACCCAACCCTTCTAGGGGACCTCCTCCCTTTCCAATGGGTGAGGTCATAAGACAGGACCCAACGTTTCTCAACCTGTACTGACTTGCTGAAAGTGAAAAGTGTTAAGGTCTCCGGTGTCCGAGCTAAGGACCCACTCCTTCTAGGGGACCTCTTCCTTTACCGTTGGGTGAGGTCATAAATAAGAACGGACCTCTTAGGGTACGTGTCCCCTCGATGTCAGGTACCCCAGCGTTTCTCGGCCTGTACTGACTCGCTGATTCGTGTGTTGTGTGTGTGTGTAGTAGTCATACACATGTTAAAAGGCTCCATCTTAAGTAAGAAAGATCACATGTCAGGACACCCAAACCTGTTTACGACTGTCGACACGTTGGTGGGGGTGCTAGTCCTATGTCCCGTCTAGGTAGGGAGGACGGCTCGGGAACAGGCCCAGATGCTCGTCCCGACGTGAGTCAGCTGATATATCGGAGTTCTAAAGAGACGCGATCGTGTATGTACAGAAAGAGTAATTTTTTTTTTTTTTTTTCCGTCGTGTCTTAAGGTATCGTATTTACGTGGTGTCAAATAAAATCTGTTAGGGGTCAACTATCCCCAACTACCTGTAAATCTAACTATCTGGAGGACTCTGACAAAGGTCACAAAGTGATAATATTTGTTCCTTGACCCCTCTTGCACCTCCAGGATTATCCACGGAAAGACACTTGTTCCTGGTTAACAAAGAGAGACAACACCAAATCAGTGATTCACCACAGGCTGATAAAGCCCCACCTAAGATTATTTACCATGACGGCCTACCATCCCGTGCACGTAACAAGAGACTAAAAATAACACGTCGTATAGTTCGTATATCTTTGCAACTCCCCCCCCCTTTCATACGCAACTTGTGTGTCATCGTGATTAATCCAGGATATCCACAATGGGAACATGACCTAAACGAAATAATGTGAAGGAAGAAAGAGTCACCAAGACTTGGTCCTCGTTTAAACGGGGGTCCCTCCTGTAAACCGGTGGAGACCTTCGTAAAGAATTAGCAGTGTTGGGCACACACACCCTCTCTGAGAGTAATCATATGACTTTGGGTGTCCTGGGCGGGGAGTAACAGACCGGGGTTTACGATGACCGCGACTTCAACTCTTTGTAACAGCAGACAGGTGAGTGAATTTATTAGTCAGGTCAAGTGGGATGTGTGAAGTAGTGTGTGTGTGCTAGTCGACCTCAGACGACAAAGAAGTCACCTAGAAAGATACTCGTTTAAAGAAATATATGTCATTTTGCGGGTTCAGGAGTCCTGTGGTAAGTTACGCAAAACTGCTTATGTGCGGGTTGATATTTTTACGTCTCTTGCTACTGTACGGGGTCTTTCAGTGGAGTACAAGGGAGGGCTAGTTAGGGACGGAGGTGGGGTGGGGTCCGTTGATGACAAGACTAAAAATAGTGGAATCTAATTCAAAATAGACAAGGTCTGGAAAAATATTTGTCTTGGGAAAAATATTTGTCTTTGTCCATAATAAAAGACGGACCAACGGAAGTGAGGTGTAGTGCGAAAACTATAAGTAGGTACTACAACATGCTTAGTTACCAGAGAAGGAAAATTTTTTTTTAAATGAAAATAATAAATAAACCGTAGTAATGTAGTACGTCCTTGAAAGACACACCGTGGTCTCGAATCAGCGAGACGTCGCACACCCTAGAGTCAAGGGACTGGTCCTGAGTTTGAGTCCAGGGGACATAACGTTCCGTCTAGGGATTGGTGACCCGGTGTTCCCTCCAGGGACATCAACGAAGGAAAATTGGTGACAAACCATAGGGTGACATACGTGTATGGGTAAACGAGTAGGGAAGAGGATAACTACCTGTGTATAAAGGTCAAACCCCAATAATACTTATTTCGACGACAGTTATAAGAAGATGGTCAGAAAAGGCACCTATGTTCCAAAATAAAGAGATCTCACCTTAAAGAATCAGTGTCTCATCTACACTTAAATTACAGATTCTTTTACGGTGTGGAAAAGGCCTCCACTGACATAATCGAAGGGTAACGAGGATAATTTTTTTTTTTTTTCGGATATTTTTTTGACGTGACGTCCGTTAAAGAAATGGTGACTCCATGGTTCCTTCGGGTATCGGGAACTCCTTCCTGATTTCTGGGAACTGACGAATTACTGATGTAATAATAATAAATCAGAGGAAACTGACAAAAGGAAACGAAGACGTAAAGAATAAAGAGAGTAATTTGAATAAGAAACTGATTTCGAAAGGTGTCTGTTTTCCGCCCGTCTCCTGTACCCCAACCCCTCCACTCACTCCCCGTCACCCGTCCCTGACAGCCCCAAGACGAGGTACAGCTTAGGTCCTCTTAGACGGGTTGAGTTCTAGGACTTAGATTGGTATAGACGGTTCAGGGAAAACAGTGTATTCCATTATGAGTGTCCAAGACCCCTAATCCTGTACCTGTAGAAATCCCCTATAATGAGACGGATGGTAAATGTAAGGAAGGTCGTTATTTGCCCACAAGTACGGCGAGGTGGAGAAGTAGGTGTAAGTCGTGGCAGCCAGTACAATTATAATTGGTAGTACCAACGGTGATCAGTGTATTCAGATTCAAATTTACTTAAGTTCAATTTATTCTAACTGATAGACCAAGGCGTCAGGACGATCGGTATAAAGTTTGCGAGTTGTCGATGGAGCAACCGTCGTGTCTGCACGTTGTCAAGGGAAACACCTTTCAAGATCTTCATAGATGTCCCTTTAGTTGGACAGAGAACGTCTTCACTGACGGAAAGAATTCTAATGTGTTTACACAATAATACGGTCTGTTGACGGAAGGGTGGTCCCACTCTTCTCCTTCTTTATTTCTTCTCCACTCTTACTCTTTTTTTAGGTTGGTATTATTATTGACAGACCGTGAAATATTCGTAAGTAATGTAATTTTTTTTTTGGTGTGAGTTAATGGTAGATTACTCATAAATGACTCACGGTCCATGAAAGAAGTGATTCAATAGACTACATACAAATAAGGGTCTCTGTCTTTCCTTTTCTCTCTTTCTGTGAAAACAACGACAACAAGTCAGTGACTCAGCACAGGATGAGAAACGTTGGGGTACCCGACGTCGTGACGCTCCGAAGGGACAGGAAGTGATCGAAGGGCTCAGACGAGTTTGAGTACAGGTGACTCGGCCACTACGATAGGCTGGTACAGGAGGAGACGATACGGGAAAGAGGAAAACGGAAGTTAGAACGAGTCGGAGTCCAAGAAAAGGTTACTCAGACGAGAAAGGTAATCCATCGGTTTCATAACCCTCGAAGTCGAAGACGTTGTCAGAACGTTGTTACTTAGAAGTCCCAACTAAAGGAAATCCTACCTGACCAAAGTAGAGGAACGAGAGGTTCCCTAAGAGTTGTCAGAAGAGAAGCTCTTCGTAGTCAAGAAGTCACGAGTCGGGAGAAAGACTAGATCGAGAGTGTAGACATGTACTGATGACCTTTTTGGTACTTTCACTTTTCACTTTCAGCGAGTCAGAGTAGGTCGATAAACGTCGGGGTACCTGACATATCGAGCTGGGGTACTTAAGAGGTCCGGTCTTAGGACCCCACCCATCGGTAAGGGAAGAGGTCCCCTAGAAGGGTTGGGTCCCTAGTTTGGGTCCAAAGGGTGTAACGTCCCTTGGGTCTAGAGGGTGAAACGTCCACCTAAGAAATGGTCGACTCGGTGGTCCCTTCGGGTTCTTATGATCTTACCCATCGGATAAGGAAGAGGTCCCCTAGAAGGGTAGGGTCCTTAGTTTGGGTCCAGAGGACGTAGCGTCTGTCTAAGAAATGCTCGACTCGATGATCCCTTCGGGTGTCGATGATCCCTTTGGTATCGAAGTATACCTTTTTGGCGTCGAAGGAATACCTTTTTGGTACCGAAACCGATATGGCCGGAAATTTGTTCGGGAAAGAAAAGGTTTATCGTCTCCTTAATTGAGAAATTTAAGGTGTAATGAACCCCGGTCAGTAGACCTTCTTTCAGAGAGTACCCACACGGAACGTGAATGGGACTTTGTCCCGAGTAATAGAAGGGACGGTTTGGACGAGATTATGGAGACGGAAGAGACCGTTTGCCGGAGAGGTATGTAGGTCAGTAGCTCCAACCGACTGTCCCTGTGGCAGTAGTGGCGGAGAGTAACGGGGGGTGTTGACCTGGTAGAACAGGGACAGAGACGGGTTCGGGTAGAGAGGTAGGGGTCCCGGTGTCGGAGCTAAGTCTGGGAATGGAGTAAGAGGAAGGTCCGGAGGTCCAAAGGGACACCGGACAGGGAGTATACCGAGGCCCAGAAAGATGTGGCTCTTAAGTAGGGAACGAGTCAGGAGGGCCTCGAGGGTCACGAAGATCCTGTTATACGATCGGGAAGTTAAAAGTAGAGACGTGTTCGTGACGGGGGAAAGGGTCTTAAGGGAGGGGGAGAGAGAAACCACTTGAGGATAAGTAGGAAGTTGTGGGTTGAGTTTATAGGAGAGACGGACCCTGACTCTTCCTCCAATTCACAGGATCCCTACGTCCCAATTCACAGGATCTCTATTTCGTGGGACATTATGTCGGACCTTGTCAGAGTGGTTTGATTGGACAAGAAAGAGGAGACACAAACGGATTCCCCAAAGACGGAGGAATGGAAATGGCTCAGACAAGGGAGTTGAACTTACGGGTTGGAGAGAGAAGGTGAATAGACTTAAAACGGGTAGAACCATCAAATGATCCTGACGGTATTGGTTCAAGATTTCTTTACCCACGGAATTTGTTGTCTACATAGTAGGGTGTCAAAACCTTACATCTTCAAGTCTTAGTTCCACATCGAAGCCAACCAAGGAACACTCCCGACATTCTTAGACAGGGTCCTACGAACCTCTAGTCCTGAGGTTGTAGAAACCTCCCAACCCCTGTATTAAGTTGAACAGTTTCGAGTCGAGTTTGGGTCTAAGGAGGAATTTCACAAGGGAGTAACGGGTTGGGTGTGATTAGATAAAGGATTCAGAGGTCTTGGAACAGGAGGTTTAGGTGAAGAAAAAAAAGAAAAATTTATAAATAAATAAACCGAGAAGACCCAGAATCAAAACCATTCATTCCAGAATCGATGTCGTACACCCTAGATCAAGGGACTGAGCCTTACCTTGGACCCAGGGGACGTAGCCCTCGGGTCTCAGAATCGGGGACCTGGTGGTCCCTTCAGGAGACTGGGTAAAACATGTCTAAACAGGTCAATAAAAACAGACATAAGACATTGACAGGGGAATCCTACCCTCTAGTGGTCCCCGTCAAAGTTACGGAATCGGTCGGAGAGACAGGTGTGTCCCGTGACTACGTAATTATGTTTCTTTGACGAACGAGATGTAAAAGTCCTTATTATTTAATTAAGTTGTGTGTATATAACTCCTGGATGATTACTGTTCGAGACACAATGAGGGACCACCACGTCGTCGCCTGTTCTTTCTGTGTGCTAGGAATTGAAGTGCCCAAAACGTAGGGTCGTCCTGCTCTTATTTGTTCCATTTATTCGGTCTCCCAGTATGTGTGAGATAGACAAAGGATCTCACCGGCAACTCTTTCATGGCAACCTGAAGGGACCGCCAGGTCGTCAATTCGGAGACATGAGGGTTACGTCCCGTGTACCCAAGCTAGGGACCGGTCCCTTGATTCCACGGGGTGCGACTCACCCCGTCGTCCTCAACCCCTCCCCTTCTTCATGGTGGTTGACCTACCGATTTTTGTTATCTTTAAACGACAGAGTTCCAAGATTTCCGATCTTCGGACTCTAGTTTCACAGGAGTCCCTACAAAAGGGAGATTTTGGACACCCTTTCTTAAGAAGGAACGGAGAAGGATCGACGACCACCGACAGTCGTTAGCAATCGTAAGGAGTCGAACGTCGACGGCGGGAGGTTAGAGGTGAAGACAACAATGTACCGTAAGAGGGCCCCGACACAGAAGTGATCCACGAGAATAATATTCCTGTGGTTAGTGTGACCTGATCCCCAGGTGGGACGAGGTTATACCCGAGTAAAATTGATTAATATGCCCGTTACTGAGATAAAGGTTTATTCCAGTGCAAGACTCGATAACCTCCGATCCTACAGTTGTATAAGAAACCCCTATACAGTTTCAGTCGGGGAGTGTGTGTGATTCTATTTTGTGTTTGTCTCTTCCCCCTGTCCTTCACCACCCCACTCCTCTACGAGGGAGTCTATCTCGTCGGACCCTTCCAGAGAGACGGTGAGTTCAGTGTTGGACTTCTTCTCCTCAACTGTCGCAAGAGGATACTCTTTGTATATTTAAAGTAGTGGACCACAAATACTGTAAGGGGAACCATAGAACCTACACAAATTAAACAACCCCAAAAAAAAAAGGACGAGTAAAGGACCAAACTTTGGTCACTCTAATTCTCCGTCATCAGAGTACCCCCACACCAAGGGTATTCTTAGACTCTTACAAAGGTGGTACAGCTTAAGTGAGGGTAGTCAAAACTCTTCGGAGTTGTCGACACTCCGACGTTTTGGGAGTCTAGGACTAAGGTCTCTCTCCAGTCCCCCGGAGACCCCTCAGGGTCGACGACATCAGGTCGGTTGTGGGGATGGTCGAAATAAATCTGATTGTCCGTGTGTTTTTTCCCCGAGTGTGGTATCCACGTGTCGAGTCACTTAATAGTGTTTCGGTCACATAGATCCTTCGGTCTAAAATAAAGTATATTTACCTTATCCTATCCGACAAGAAAGTGAATTGTATTACATAGGTTCAAGACTCTCAACCTGGTATTTCGTCCAACTCACGGTTTCTTAACTACGAAAGCTTAACACCACGACCTCTTCTGAGAACTTTCAGGGGACCTGTCTTTACTCTAGTTTGATCATTTAGGATTTCCTTTAGTTGGGACTTATAAGTAACCTTCCTGACTACGACTTCGAGATTATGAAACAGGTGGACGACGTTTCTCGACTAAGTAACCTTTTCTAGGACGACGACCCTTTCTAACTTCCGTCCTCCTCTTCGCCTACTCTACCAACCTACCCTAGTATCTGAGTTGCCTGTACTCAAACTCGTTCGAGACCCTCTGTCACTTCCTGTCCCTTCGGAAGCACGACATGAGGCACCCCAGCTTTTCTCATCCTGTGCCGACTCACTGTCTTGTTGTCACTGTTATTAGGTCCAAGACACAACGCCTAAAAAACATGCAGACATAAATAAATAAACCGTCGTAACCGTGACCGCTGGAAGGAGCGTAGTCCTCCCTAGAAAGTGACACCACGGACCTAGAGATCGACACCTTACCCTCGAGTCCCTCTCGTCAGAGAGGGTAAATCAACGAGACGCCGTACACCCTAGGATCAAACGGCTGGTCTCTAGTTTAAGCACAGGGGACGTAACGTCCCGACTAGAATTGGTGCCCTGGTGGTCCCTTCCGCGACAACAGCTAACGAGTAAGAGTAACAACACAACCGTTTGATGTCGGACCTCCGGTCTAGGTCAGACAACGGACACCAAATTTATTTCAAAATAACCTTATGTCGGTGTGGGTAAGTAGATGATAGCAGGTATCGGTGAGTGTACCGTGTCACCGACTCCGCCTCTGTCTTTCGACTTTTATAAATGATAGACCAGGAATTGTCTTTTTCGAACAGTCGGGGGTGACCTACTGTAAGGTGACATCCTTCTGTTGTGATAAATAAGTAGGTTGACACTTACCCATAAACACATCAAAGGTCAACCCCCATAATGTTAGCCCGAGGATTCTTTGTGAGATCACGTCCCCAACAGTTTGAAAAAAGATTAGAAAAAGATTAATCTAGTCACTAAGAGGCGTCCCTCGTTAACACAGTGAGTCCCCTACGAACTGTTACAGACCTCTCGTAAACTAACAACGATTCCAGACTTACAAATACAGAGAATCTCTGAGTAGACAACTTTAGGAGTATGGTTCCACTACCATAGTCCTCCACCCTGGAATCTCGTCACTACTTCAGTACTTCTACCTCGGGAGTGATAACCCTAATCAGAGGAATATTTTCCCCGGGGTTCCCTGAAGAGACCACCAGGTCGCCGATTCTGAGACTTGAGGTTTACGTCCCCCGTACGGTGTTGTTTCTAGCTTGTAGGACGACGGCGTTGTTTCTGGACCACGTCGGCTTATTTATTTTTCTTTATAAAAAATTTCGTTTTGAAATTTTTTCCCCCACCGGTGCGGATGTTCGTGCAAACCTATGTTACTCTTCGGACACTGGGAGTGAGTTGGTCCAACCATGGGACCAGAAGTTGAAAGTCGGAGGTCTTAACACTCTTTATTTACAGATAACGAATATTCGATGGACAGATACCGTAAAACAATTTCTGTCTGACTCTGTCAACAGTACTATCATTTCGTTGAGGACCAAAAACTGAAGTATGAACAGGAGAACAGTCCGACCCAACCATTGACAACGAAAGCACAACTAACAATAGGTATGTTCGGGACCGTCGAAGAAATACATCGGACCGTTACTTGCACATTGAGAAGACTCCCACCTCCACAAGTTCACGTCTAAGATTTAATGAAAAAAAAGGGGCTTACATCTAAAACTAGTTCCAAACCCCACCTCGGACTTTAAGATGTAAAGATTTTCCGAGGAATTTTTTTTTTTTTTGTGAAATGAAAAGTTTAAATTTTAAACAAAAACAAACACGGTCCAGAATCAACACCGTGGGTCCTAGAAGGTAGAAAAAAACATCTTACATCCTAGATCAAGGCCCTGGGCCCTAACTTAGACTCGGGGAACGTAACCCTTGCGCCTTAGGATCGGTGACCTTGGGGTCCCTTCAGGGACTAAGATGTAAAGATTGTTCGAAGAGTCTAATCGATATGACGACTGGACGACGTTTAACGGGAAGGTCTCAGTCCGAGACCTCTCCCCCAAAGAGTTGGGGCCGTGTGGACTGTAAACCCCGACTGAAGGATACGTGATAGTCTGGACCCTAAAAAAAAGGGGTTTCCTGCCAGTTGAGAACGATTATAAGGGTCCTACCACGTTTTAGAGAGGCATATGAATAGTCGGTGTGGGGACCTTGTCAACCATATTTGGGTTTGACTCTTTCTCCATTAAGTTCAAATACAGGGTCCGAACCTAGTAATATTCGTCAAAAAGGTAAACGGGACAAGAGAAGGGGAACCGACGGTCATGGGTTCTCCGACTACAAGGAACTAATTCTGGTATGTCCGTCCTAAGATTCGGAGATAAGAATAGAAGTTTTCTTTTCGTGTGAAGGGCGAATGAGGTAAGGATATAAATGAGTTCGAAAATGTAAGTAAGTAACGAGTAGGATATATAGGGAGGTCTGAGTAGATAGCGGAGGAGTTACCCGAGGGACGAAGGTAGGTGTCGGATAAGGGAGGGACCGTCGGTCTTCCTAGGACAATTTCGAAGTTTGTCTAGAGTAGGGGGTGGGACGAGTTTTAAGAGGGTTATACCTGACTTACAAACACAGGGAGGGTTTACGTAGACAACCCTGAAGGGACCACCAGGTCACTGAATCTGAGGGACGAGGGTTCCGTCCCCCGGGTCCAAGTTAGGGACTACTCCCTTGATCTATGTTCGACGACGTTGAGTCTGGACTGTGTCGATTTATTTAGTTATTTTTATTTGTGTATAAAAATTTCGAAGACAACTTCGGAATTGGGTGTCACTCTGTTATAATCCTCCACCCCAGAAACCTCCATTAACCCAAATCGACTCCAGTACTCCGACTTCGGGGGTCCTTCCCTAACAATAGGGGTATTCTTGTCCTTCTCTTTGGTCTCGAGTTCAAGAGAGACGAGATCCTGTCTCCCTCTTTGACAGTAGACGTGCGGTCCTTTTGTCGAGGATGACCCCTTTCATAGACGACTGTGGAACTAGAACCTGAAAGGTCGGAGGTCTGACACTCTTTATTTAAGGACAACAGACTCGGTGGCTCAGACACCATAAAAAAAATACCGTCGGACTCGGTCGGTTCTGTGGCGGGGACCGAGGATGGAGTGAGTCTCCTTTCCGTTTCACGAGTGGTATTCCAGATATTCCGTACGCACTGGGTGGGGTAGAGGGGAGAGTGGGACAAAGCCTAGAAGGTGAGAAAGGACGTGTGTGAGTCGACGACAGTGCGACTAAAGAGTCGACAAGTAACTTTTACGGTTCGTACAAGGGTGGGGTCCCGGAAACGTGCACGACACGGGTGACGGGTCTTTCGGAAGGGGACCGTATGGGAGGACGGAGTGAAGGAGTAAAGGTAGGTCTACAGAGGAAGTAGTGACTCCGGAGGGGACCGTTTTACTACCTTTAATAGTCGTCGGGGGAAGTCGGAGTAAGAGAAAAGACGAAATAAACGAAGAGGAACCACGTACTCCGGTAGATTGTCAAGTGCACAAAAACAAACGGTCAAACCAAAATAGACTCACGCGATCCACAAGTGACGTCGTGTGTCGAAGAGATCGACATCGCGTGACCGAGTCACCGGGGTGTCATACATAGACCCTAGAATTAAGGGGTTGGTCCCTTTCTTGAACGTAGGGAACGTAACCTTCCGTCTAAAAAAAAAAAATAAAAGTTCTCCATTTTAGGGTTAAATAATACGGTTCTTTTATTCTGGTTGTTCTTATCTATGTTTACTTTACTGTCCATTACCGTTTTTATTTTACCTTTAACTCTTACACCACTTAACACGAAATTCACATGTTTATTTACTATCACTTCCGAATTTATGTTATAGTTTAAATATAAAATTTTTTCTAAAAATTGCTGACGGACATTGAGGGTTTAGTTGCAACGATCAGGAGTTGGGAGGGGATTGGTGGTGTGAATACAGGTCGATCGACCATCTGTGAAGTCAGATGCACAGGGTTTATATGGAGTTTCAGGAGAGGAGGGGTGGTCGTTCAGGTGAAGGGAAGATTAAGAGAACTACTGTAGTAGTACGACAGACAGTGAGTTCAGTCTTTGGACTGTTAGGGTTCAGGATTACAAAAGAGCAAAGGTTACAAGTGTGATAGTGTTTTAAGTCTTATAAGATCAACAAGTTTTAAAGAGAGAAATAAGGACTTAGACCTTCCGTCTAAGAATTTCAATGTGCAAACTTCACAAGTAAACTAGAGACCAGACAGAGAGGGAAGTCTTGTATTGGAGATCCCAAACACAGACACAGCCAGTGACAATATCGGAGTCACAGATCTTGTCACGGACACACACAACCGAGACCCTTACTTACTTAAGTTGGTTATAAAGACGACACGAGGATCCTGTCCCCACATCCGACCTAAGACCTCTGGGTGTCTCAAGTCTATTCCGAGGACTAGTCTCTCAAGTTCCAGACCCGTACCCCTCCCGACCTGGGGATTTCGCTTTCTCTTTAACTATAGTGTTATGTCAGACTATTTTTGACTCCCTTTACTCAAACCGCCAACCTCCCCGTATCTTTTGGAAAATTTTATTTGTCAATGGAGAAGAAGTTACGATTTTGTTTAGAGTTGGTACCCGGTACCCGGTCGACAGACCTTCTGTCGGAGCAGATAAGAAGCTACGCAATAGACACGAAGGCGTGTCACTGTGGTCATAACTCAGTAACGTTGTTTCTGGTATATCGACCGTTTCGTTTTTGATACATGACTGACTGGGAAATGTCTTTTTCAAACGGTTGGAGACGGGATTTTTGAGTGTAAATTATAAATATACGCACCAAGGGAAGAGTACTAAACGATCATTAGAAGTGGAGTCAGAAATACTACTTATCGGGTAAAATATCTGTTCCTTTACCCCCAAGTCTCTCCACTCCACTAAAAGGGTTCGAGTGTGTCGTTTACTCCTTTCCCGTCTCGTGTCTCAAGTGAACGAAAACGCGGAACAAAAAGGGGAATTATTGTATAGAACTTCTTCGAAGGTAGGCGTTAACACCCGTAGATATTTGAAACAAATAAAATATCAGAAGAGGACTCCAAAAGGACTGTCAGGGGAGGACTACTTGTAAATCCAGTAAAGGGGAGATTAGACGATCCTGCGTATCCCGATACCACTTATAAGTGTACGAATCAAGGAGTTCGAGTAGCACTCACAATAGACTTCCGACTTAAGTATCTGACCTCAGGGACCAGTTTCCTGTGTACGGTCCAACACAGAACCCGCACCTCAACTCAGGTGACCCGTTTCACCCCTTCCTTTCTTACCCCGTCTATAAGACGCGTCTCCTTGGACGGGTCTGTCCCCAGACCTCCACACTCAGTTCGATAAGAACTCGCGAACTCAGATGTCTCATTTCCCGTCCTCTACGGTCCACAGAGGCTACTTCCCGACCCGAGGCAGGACCCCCGGGACCCCTCGGTACTCTCCCGTCTCTCGTTTCCTCCCTGACCTAATTGAGACCCCGGGACCTTGCCCGATCTACCACTCTGACCCCGTCCCTCCCGTCCCTCCCCCGATCCCCTCTCCTGTCTCCGACTCAGAAGGGTTAGTCTTAAAGACTTATCTAGTTACCCGGTGGAGAGGACGACGAAGGTCGAGTTCAAATACCCCCACCATGAACGTAGGTCATCAGTGCATGTCTACACTCTCGACCTGGTATTTCTTCCGACTCACGACTTCTTTACTACGAAAGTTTGACACCACGACCTCCTCTGAGAACTCTCAGGGAACTCGTCGTTCCTCTAGTTTGGTTAGTTAGGATTTCCTTTAGTTGGGACTTACAAGTAACCTTCCTGACCACGACTTCGACTTCGAGGTTATGAAACCGGTCGATTCAACTTCTTGACTGTGTAACCTTTTCTGACTACGACCCTTTCTAACTCCCGTCCTCCTCTTCCCCTGCTGTTTCCTCCTCTACCAACTTACCGTAGTGACTGAGTTACCTGTACTCAAACTCGTTTGAGACCCTGTGTCACTTCCGATCCCTTCGGACTGCACGACGGTAAGTACCCTAGCGTCTCTTAGTCTGTGTTGAATCACTGACCTTTTGTAGTTTAACGTAGAGTTCCCGTCTCCGGTCTCTACGTCGATTTATAGAATGTCACGTACCCTGCCGAGGGTGTCCTTCTTAGTAGGTCTGAGTTTTCAGTCATCCTGGAGTCTATAAGACTATAAATAATTATTTGTATTCAATTACGATGTCTTCGGAGTATCGAGTCCTACTCTCCACCCCGGTCCCGGTCCACTAGACTCAAGTCAAAGACTAGGGTAATGAATTAGTAACTAAAAACCCGTTCAGATTGGACATTTGGATTCAGAGATAGACTTTTGACCCCCGTCACCGAATGGAGGAAATGGTCCTACGACACTCCCCATTTACTCAGTAGTACAGACTTTAGAATCGGGTCTCGAACCCCGTCTCAGTGGTTACAACCAACACCAGAACTAACTCGGGGTCGACATATGGTCCACGGGACTCTTATACACCATTGAGGGAAGTCGAAGTTTAGTTGGGACACTCACGGTGTCTTGTCTACTCTTTAATTCCGTCTCTCTCCGTTTCCGAGGACGGGTTCTAGTGTGTCGTTCATACGCCGAGGGGCTTGTCTCCACTTTCCTGCCCCGTCCTTCCTTCCTTCCTCTTCTTTCTCATTTGCCTCTCTTTCCTCTGGGTACCCTTCTACCTCTAGGTCTCTACTTCCTGTCTCTGGGTCTCTCTCCCTTTCTGTTTTTTCTCTCTTTTCGTCTCACTCCCTGGTTCGACCTTCTTCTCCTCCCTGGACCTCCCACACCCGACGAGACCGGGGTCCTCGTCGGAGCCTCGGTTTCAGACTTGTCTTTGCCCATCGGCGGGGCGTCGCGTCCCGCCCACTCTCTCGACTCTCCTTCGACCGGACCTCCCACACTGTCGTAAACCTCGGACCTCAAACACCCACACTCCCACGGGGTGGGGTACCCACACTCTCAGTGACTTGGTCCCCTCTTCACGGGGTCCTCTACGGGGTCACTGCCCGTGATCGAGACGGAGTCCCACTGTGGGTCCGTGTCCAGTCCCACACACACACGCACATGATACTTAAGTCGTTTACCGTAACGAGTAATAAATAAAAATAAAAAATTGACTTCGTATCAACTAAATGTTTATTATTTATTTCGAGGAGACAGGTACCTTAAGAGGTCCGTTCTTACGATCTTACCCATCGGTAAGGGAAGAGGTCCCTTAGAAAGGCTGGGTCCTCAGCTCGGACCGAAAGGACGTAATGTCCTCCTAAGAAATGGTACACTCGGCGGTCCCTTCGGGTGAAAGATGACATGACGTTTCATTAAGTCAAAACCTGATATATCAGGTCCCTTAAGAGGTCCGGTCTTATGATCTCACCCGTCGACAAGGGAAGAGGTCCGGTAGAGGGGTTGGATCCTTAACTTGGGTCTAGAGGGCGTAACGGGTTGCGAAGAGTACTACATGAGACGTATATTCAATTTATTCGTCCCACTGTTATATGTCGGAACTGCATGAGGAAAAGGATAAACCTTGGTCAGACAACACCCGAGGTTTTAGTGACGTCTACCACTAACATCGGTACTTTAATTTTCTACGAATGAGGAACCTTCTTTTCAATACTGGTTGGATCTATCGTATAATTTTTCGTCTCTGTAATGAAACGGTTGTTTCCAGGCAGATCAGTTCCGATACCAAAAAGGTCATCAGTACATACCTACACTCTCAACCTGACACTTCTTTCGACCCGCGGTTTCTTAACTGCGAAAACTTGACACCACAACCTCTTCTGAGAACTCTCAGGAAACCTGACGTTCTTCTAGGTTGGTCAGGTAAGATTTCCTCTAGTCGGGACCCACAAGTAACCTTCCTGACTACGACTTCGACTTTGAGGTTATGAAACCGGTGGAGTATACTTCACAACTGAGTAACCTTTTCTGAGACTACGACCCTCCCTAACCCCCGTCCTCCTCTTCCCCTGTTGTCTCCTACTCTACCGACCTACCGGAGTGGCTGAGCTACCTGCACTTAGACTCACTTGAGACCCTCAACCACTACCTGTCCCTCCGGACCGCACGACACTAAGTACCCCAACGTTTCTCAGCCTGTGCTGACTCGCTGACTTGACTTGACTTTCATCAATTCCCGAACGGTCCACCGAGTTACCATTTCTTAGGTGGACGGTTACATCCTCTACGGCTTCTGAGTCCAAGGTAGGGACCAACCGCTCTAGGGGACCTCTTCCTTTGCCGTTGGGTGAGGTCATAAGAACGAAACCTTTAGGGGACCTATCTCCTCGGACCGTCGGATGTCAGGTGCCCCAGTGTTGCTCAGTCTGTGTTGACATCGAACGTGCGTGCGTGTCTCATCAATTTAAGTGTCTCTGTTCAATCTTATAACCTACGACCCCCGACGTCTCTTCTTACCTCAATCTCGAATTACCCATGGCTCAAGGTCAAAACGGTCTACTGTCTACAGGACCCCTGTCTACTACCGCTACCGACGTGTCCTTGCGCCTACGTGATCTCCGGTGGTGTAACATGTGAACTTCCACCACTTTTGTCGCCCAACACAACATACAGAGAGTGATGGTACAAAATTGGTGAAAATTAACTTCATCTTAATTAAATGTTATAACACAATCAAAGTTCACTGACTTTGATTGGTGTTTCCCTAAGTTAATATGTATTTGTATATAGGAAAAAGTCCAAGAAAAGGTAACATCCAATAATGTTCTTTGACTTCTATTAAGGGACACGGTATGTTGGGCAGAAACGATAAAGGAATGACCTTATTTCATATAGGTACTTAAAGTTTTAACAGTAAACGTCGAAGCAACTACCGATACTTTACTTTGGGAACAGGTCGCCCAGTTCTTTTTCTCAGGGCGGTCGGGGAGACAGTATCCGGGCGGGAGGAGTAAAGGGGTAGTAGTGAACTACTAAAAGAGGAGGTACATAACCGGGTCGTTAGTCAGGTTGGGACTATAAACGAAACCGGAGAAGACTCGAAAGACAGATACCTTACCATCCACCATAGAAGAAAACGCACACCGAAGGGAACGCACGGTTCGTACTATGTGTGGAACCTCGATCACACGCACAGACCTTTCGTAGAGTCACAGAACGTCGTAAGGTAGCCTACTTACGTGGTGTCACCAACACAACAACAACTTGCTAAGTATGTAAATAATTCAGTGTGTATGTTGTGTCTGGCGAGGATACCGAATGACGTAATCGCTTCGAGTAATCAATCACAATCAACGAGTCCCAACAGACTGAGAAGCTGGGGTACCTGACATCGAGAGGTCCGAGGAGGCAGGTTCCTTAAGAGGTCTGTTCTTATGATCTCACCCAACGGTACGGGAGGAGGTCCCCTAGAAGGGGTGGGTCCCTAGCTTGGGTCCAGAGGAAGTAACGTCCGCCCAAGAAATGGTAGACTCGGTGGGAGACTCGTAATCGTTTTCGAGTTACATTTTTCCGGGGTGTAAAGACACGGACGGTTAAATTTTTAAATACAAGATTACCAACTTTCTAGGTTGGAACATAAGAACGATTACTTATTCACCATCCCTCGAAGCGATCGTCGTCGTCGTCCCCCAACTGTGGTCTCCGGGTTTACTTGTAGTAATCCGTTCCACATACAGGTGCACCCCGAACACTTCTCCTTCCAGTCCTTGTCAGGTTCGTGTCTCAACCGTTACCCCGTTGTGTCTCCACAATCGTTCCAAGTATCAAATTCTTATAAAATTTATACATTTTCTGTTACAGCTACTTTTTGAATATTTTTAATTTTTACAAGTAATTTTTGGTTTTTTATAAAAATTTTTGGTATTTCGACGTTGTGAACAAATAATATGGACCCACGGACGATTCAGCGAAGTCATCACAGTCTGAGAAACGGTGGGTACACCTGACATCGGGTGGTCCGAGGAGACAGGTACCCTAAGAGGTCTGTCCTTACGACCTCGAACAACGATACGGACGGAGGTCCCTAGAAGGGGTGGGTCCCTAGCTTGGGCGAAGAGGACGTAACCGTCCGCCCAAGAAATGGTCCTCGTGGTGGACCCTTCGGGGAAAATTGTGGATCAATGACCCTTCCCTTCCTTTCGGGACTAACCAAACTTTACCCTTTTCCTTACGTAAAAGTGATTAGATGCTTTCTTGTGTCGCCCAAATGAGTCACTCAGAGAACAACCGTCTGTAACCCGACCAAACCCCTAGGAATGTCTCTTACCCCCGACCCCCGTAGGGACAGAGGAACCGTCGGCGCACGTGGGTAAAGTGTGCGGCTCCTCCCCTGCACGTCTGCCGGTCGGGAGAGCCTAGGACGGTTTGACAGAAGGTTTCCCGAACAGGGTTAAAGAGGAGGGTCCCGCCACGAACTCTTGTCCGGTGACAAAGCCGGTGGCGCGCCACACCTGACCCCTCACCCCCGCCCCGTGCCCGACGTCTGCCACTCTTTTGTCGGGGGGACGGGGTGGGGGTGGGGCCCGCGACCGTGGCGGTAGAGAGTAAGGAGGAGGAGGAGGGGCGGGCCGAGTTTCGGTTTAGGGAGGGTCTAGGAAAGGGACCGTAAGAAAGGGCGGACGGAGCGCGGTTGCGGTTTGGTCCGGTGACCACAACGGGTCCCCTCGCCGAGTACCGGCCCTGGGGCAAGAACCGACGGCCCAGGGTGAGGACGAAGACAGAGATAAATCAGCTGGGTCGCGTTCACCGGACTGGGACGATTGGGACTCAAAGGTGGCGATAGTGTACCTCTAAAAAAAAATTTTCACCGTGCTGGCAATTTACACGATTTAGTACGGAAGTAAGTCCGTTATGTGGCAAAGTACAGCTAATGAAATGTTCCAAGTCTCTCATGTCATTTAGGAGACTTTTATGACCTCGTCGCCCGTGGTGAAAAATGTAGTGTTACCCACGCACCTCGTATTACAGAAAAGAAGTATGTCACGACACAAGGTCTCGGACCTACGACCTTGGGCTGACGGACTCAAGTTTAGGGTCAGGAGGGTGAGAAAAATAATAATCGGCACGGAGGAATCTTCTTAAATGAATCGGAGAGATGAGGCTTCAAAGGGACAAACAGTTACCTCCAGTTTGACATGGACGGACTAACTCAACCACAACTTTACTTTACATTCCGTGAATCCTGCCACGGACTACGAATCGTTCCTGGGTCATTGACATTCCACAACAAGACACTGGCTCACTAACGGTACTCTTACTGAACTTAATTCATGTACGAGTTCCCCTTTAGTCTAAAACCACCGTTGATCGTCCGAAGGGACCACCGAGTCATCATTTCTTAGGTGGACGGTTACGTCCTCTGTAACCAAACTAGGGACCGAGTCCTTTTAGGGGACCTCTTCCTGCACCGTTGGGTGAGGTCATAAGAACGGACCTTTTTAGGGTACCTGTCTCCTCGGACCTCCCGATGTCAGGTACCCCAACGTTTTCTCAGCCTGTGCTGAATCGCCGATTTGTTGATCGTCAAAGCTGGGGGTAAAGGGAACACGGGGACTCGGATATCTTCAAATACCGTTGAAGACTACAGGTCTGTGTGTGGGTAAAGTGGTATACCGACGGTCCCCACGAAAATCTTATATGAGTGTGTAAGAAACTGGGAGGAGGGAAGTTTTCCACCTCTGATCAAGGGGAAGGAAACTTACACTCGGTCTGAGTGACCGAACGAAGATTGTCTATACCACCTTCGGTACCACACACGGAAGTCTCTGTTCCAGTGCTTTCTGTACCGACGAAGGAGGACCGAAAGAAGACCTTACAAGTGCGATCCCTTTCGGTCGACGATATCCAACACCTGGGAACTGTTCGGACACCTCTCTGGGTGTGTCGTTCCTGTGTTGTGAAAGACGGTTCTCGGTCACGGTCGAACGGTCATTCGGTAAGGTCTTCGTCTGAGAGGTCAGGGTCGGACCGGAAGCCTACTGACGTCGGGTCCGACTTACAGTGTTCTGGGTCACTGTCTTGATAGGTGGAGGATTATGGACTGGGTATCTTTGACACTCTATTGTTTGTAAATAACAACAAAAGTCCGTCACACAAACCCCCCCATGAAAAAAAAATTAACCTTCTATTAACACAATGCTACAACACAACCAAGATATTCATATGTTCCCAGGGAAGGGAGAACTTGGAGGGAGGGTGGGGAGGGGGTAGGGTCGGGAGGTCCAACAGTGTCCCGTGATCCACTCGAGGGACACTATACATCGTTGAAGGGTCGTCGACAAAATGTATGCCATTACATACAAAGTCACGGTGAGAGAGTTAAGCAGGGTAGGAGAGGAAGACCCCCCATAAAACAATGTGTCGACATCCACTGATAATGTGATATGGTGGTATTACCGTACTCTCTTGAAAAGACTGTCCGAACAGAAGAGAGACTCGGTCGGGAGCTGAAAGTCCTATTCAAAAGAGTCGACAGTCCAGGGATTCAAATTTCTTCCGAAGTTCGACTAGCAAGTTCGCGGAGTGTTTATAAGGTTGGGAGTTAGGAAGACCTGGGGATTTTCTAGTAAGAAGGAGTGAGACCATTTTACACTACACCGGAACACTGAGTAAACCGGTTGTTCTTCCACAGTAAACTCTCACCTTCATAAATTCTTGACACCCAAGAGAAGAAAAAAGGGGAGACGGTCTCGAGACGGGTCGGTTGGTATTACTGTAGTGTTTTTTTATTCAAACACCAAAATTCGGTGACTCTATAAGTCCGATAAACAATACCTTCGTATTAGGTCGGGTGAGACTGATTATGTTCGCAGAATGTACGGGGGAGTGGGGACGGTATGAGTCTTCAGGGGTACGAGTGTATGTTTAGAACAAAAGAGAGAGAGTGTTGTGAGAGGGGACGGGGTCGAGTTTTCCGGAGGGAAAAGGAAAGGTAAAGATTATTGAAGTCTGCGTCTTCTAATTCATTTATTAGAAGTCAACCATTTTGCATATTTTTGTTGGTCGACAATCTATCGTGAACGATACATGATAACATTTGAGAAATATAACAACATCGAGTCAACGGTTCAACACAGGCTAAGAAACCTGGGGTACTTGACATCGGACGGTCCGAGGAGACAGGAGGTGATAGAGGGCCTCAAACGAGTTTAAGTGCAGGTAACTCAGTCACTTCGAGAGATTGGTAGAGGAGGAGACAGCGGAGGAGAGGAAAACGGAAGTTAGAAAGGGCTGTAGTCCCAGAAAAAGTTACTCAGACGAGAAGTGTAGTCCACGAGTCTCATAACCTCGAAGTCAAAGGAGTAGTCAGGAAGGTTGCTTATAAGTCCCAACTAAAGAAAATCCTAACTGACCAAACTAGAGGAACGTCAGGTTCCCTGAGAGTTCTCAGAAGAGGTCGTGGTGTTAAGTTTCCGTAGGTAAGAAGCTGTAAGTCGAAAGAGTATAAAATACAAAAAGTAAGAACCCTCTTGGGATATTGAAGTCCTGAGAACAATAGGGTAAAATACCTACTCCGTCAACTCCGTGTCTCTCTTGACGGATTAAAGTGACTCCCGAGGGTTAATAATTCACCGTCTCGAATTAAAATTGATTAATTAATTTTACCCGTCAGACTGGGGTCTTCCTGGGAACTGACGGACCAAGTGTGTTTTCGGTCAAAATAAATAAAGAATAAGTAACTGACGTCGAACGGGAGTGGTGGACGAGAGAAAAGGAAGGGTCGGTCTCAGTGATAAAATAGTACAAATAACACCAAGCAAAGAAACGTCCACGAGAATGTGTAACACATAAAAACAAATCCTGTGTACGTAAAATGTAAATATATTTGTCGTGACCCAACAATTGATAAAAAGTGAGTCTACATAAGGACCACACACTCGTGTCGGATCAGCCAACGAAGGGTGGGTGTCTTGGGAGGCAAGACCTGTGGGTGTCTGTGGAGGAGGAGGGGTCGCTACTCGTGGTTGACCGGAAACTGCGTGGGGCGGAGGGTCGTTATCTTTGAGGTGACCCAACTTATAGACAAAGGGACTACCCGCTCACACTCTTACTGAAGTCGGAGAAGCAATTTTGGTCACCCTAACGGTCTGACTGTGGACGTCTATTAGTTCAATTGGTTCAAGATGGTTTACCGCGAAATCGCACCGATGTAGTAGTCTCTTTGGTTTGGACAAGACGAGGGACTAAGAAGGACGGAGGACGGACCTGGACTCCGAAACCCCGAATCTTCACCTGCTTAAACGTCAACAAAGGGGTGGAAACAAAAGGCAGGGGAAGACTGTTGAGGAAAAGAATCCCGTTTATCGGGGAACGGAGGGACGGACGGACTCCGTACCATTATCCCTTTTTCCTTTCCTGCCCCTTCTAGTATAGAGCTAAGTGCAGAGTTTCAAACCAGACGTGGCGTAATCGACATTAAAATTCACCGATTAAGACCCTTTCTATCCACTCCCGCCGTCCTTCGGTTCTCACTCTAAAGAGCCCACCTTTTCTCTTAAAGTGACCCCACTCTCGTGGGAGAACACCAGGTTAGAGGGGTAATGTGGACTCAGTAATAAAAAGAAGGGTGAGTCAAGTCAAGTCAGCGAGTCAGCACAGGCTGAGAAACGCTGGGGTACCTGACGTCGTGCGGTCCTGAGGGACAGGTAGTGGTTGAGGGTCTCAAATGAGTCTGAGTACAGATGACTGAACCACTTCGGTAGGTTGGTAGAGTAGGAGACAGTAGGGGAAGAGGAGGACGGGAGTTAGAAAGGGTTGTAGTTCTAGAAAAGTTTACTCAGTCGAGAAGCGTAGTCCACCGGTTTGATAACCTCAAAGTCGAAGTTGTAGTCAGGAAGGTTACTTGTGGGTGCTGACTAGAGGAAATCCTACCTGACCAACCTATAGGAACGTCAAGTTCTCTGAGAGTTCTCAAAAGAGGTTACGGTGTCAAGCTTTCGTAGTTAAGAAGTCGTGAGTCGAAAGAAATATCAGGTTGAGAGTGTAGGTATGTACTGATGACCTTTTAGGTATCGGAACTGATCTGCCTGGAAACAACCGTTTCATTACAGAGACGAAAACTTATATGACAGACTTCTTTCGACTCGCGGTTTCTTAACTACGAAAACTTGACACCATAACCTCTTCTGAGAACTCTCAGGGAACCTGACGTTCCTCTAGGTTGGTCAGGTAGGATTTCCTCTAGTCAGCACCCACAAGTAACCTTCCTGACTACAACTTCGACTTTGAGGTTATCAAACCGGTGGACTACGTTTCTCGACTGAGTAAACTTTTCTAGAACTACAACCCTTTCTAACTCCCGTCCTCCTCTTCCCCTGCTGTCTCCTACTCTACCAACCTACCGTAGTGTCAGAGTTACCTGTACTCAAACTCATTTGAGACCCTCAACTACTACCTGTCCCTCCGGACCGTACGACGCCAGGTACCTCAGTGTTTCCCGGTCTGTGCTGACTCGTTGACCTGACCTGACTTGACTTGACTTGACTTGACTTTCCAAATTTTTCAGTCTTATTATAAACCACTGTACACTTTTGGTACGTTAAGTTTAAAGTCGTAGATATTTATTTCAAAATAACCCTGTGTCTGTGTAGAAAAGTAAAGGTATAACAGACACCGACGAAAGGATAATGTCATCGTTCTCTTGATACCTAGTGTTTAGGCTTTTATAAATGTTGGACCGGGAAAGTCCCACATCCGACTAGGGCTTTTATCTCCTATTGTCTTCCTCTGCACGAAATGTCCGTCCTCATTACACCCTCCGGAAGAGTCTCCTCCACTTCGTCGTTTCACAGTGTTCCGTAAATCCTTTCAGGTTTATACCAATTGGGTTAGTTTGGTTACAATTTATAGGACTCACACTTAAATGAAATCCAAAAGATCTATGGAACATATTCGTCTTGATACGTCATACATAGAAAACACTGGCCGAAATAAGGTGAATCGTATCACTGGTGGTTCCAAATAGGCACGACAGTGTATATAGTCTTAAAGGAAGGAAAAACTGACTTATTATAGGGCAACGTACACATATGGTGTAAAACAAATGGGCAAACAATCAGCTACCCAACGAAGGTGTAAAGTCAAAAACACTTATTCCCACGATACTTCTACCCATATGTTTCTAGAAAAAGTCAGAGACGAAAGTTAAGAAAACCCATTTATGGGTCTTCAGCTTAAAGACCCAGTATCTCATCAAAATAAAAATTAATAAACTCTTTGTAGGTATGGCAAAAGGTAACGTCACCACGGTAAAATGTAAGGATTACTGTCACATGTTCCCAAGGTAAAGAGGTGTAGAAATGGTTGTGAACAGTAAAAGACAAAAAATCTACCATCGGTAGAATTAACCACACTCCACCATGAGTAACACAAAAAATAAAATAAAAATCAATAAAGAAAATAAATAAAGACAAACCGACACGGTCCAGAAACGACGACATGAGCCCGAGAGAAATCAAGACCTCTCACCCCCGACGAGACATCAACACCATGGACCGGAAGAGTAACACCACCGAAGAGAACAACGTCTCGTATCCGAGATCCCCATGTGCCCGAAGTCCTCAACGTTGTGCACCCGAGTCGTCAACGTCAAGTGCCTGAGATCTCGTGTCCGAGTAATAAATACCACGTGGTCGAAGCGACGAGGAACCGTGCACCCTAGAAGGACCTGGTCCCTAGCTTGAGCACAGGGGACGTACCCGTCCTCCTAAGAATAGGTGACGTGGTGGTCCTTCCAGGAGAGTGACACCAAAACTAAACGTAAGAGGATTACGAGTCACTGCGACTCGTAGAAAAGTTCACGAATAAACGGTAAGAATATAGAAGAAACCTCTTTATAGATAAGTTTAGGAAACAGGTAAAAATTAACTTTGATTGTAAATTAATTAGAGATGTACAATATAAAAGAACTTCTCTAGAGATCAGAAAGGATAAGAAAACAAAAGGAGATAAAGAAACGTAACTAGTGACTCCTTCCGAAATAGAGAGGAACGACAAGAAACCCTGAGGCGTAAGTCTACCATATAGAAAGGAAAAGAGGAAACGGAAATCGCGGAGAAGAAAAGAGTCGATAAAATTCCGGAGGAGTCTGTTGGTAAAACGGAAAAACGTAAAGAAAAAACCTCCTACTAGAACCAGTGACGGAGGACATGCTACAGTGCTTGGAGACAAGCATCAAGAAGTCCGGGAGACAGATAGTATACATTAGGGAACTTAGATAAACAGGGAAGGTGACATATTAGCATTCCCCAAACTAAATCCAGTATGGACTTACCAGATCACCAAAAGGGATGAAAGAAGTTAAACAGTCTTAAAACGTTATTCCTCAAGCACTAGACTCGGTGTCAGTCGAGGGTCAGAACAAAAACGACTGACATATTTCGAAGAGGTAGAAGCCGACGTTTCCTATCTTCGGGAGACTAAAGTCATAACTGGTAGACCATTACAGGTACACACCTCGACAGAGAACACAACAACCTTCTCCCACGAACAATACTGGGAGAATTTCAAACGTTTCGACAATCGGAAACGGGATGAAGTAAGACCTCTCTCTCTGCATGTCACCTACACTCACAATTATTCCATATAAGTTCATAAATAACATGACGAGGACGCTTAAAAGAGATCCAAACTTCTAATTTTTTTTTTTTGTTTTTTGTTGGGTCCTGTTTTTGTTTCATGTAAAAGGAGAAGACGCCTCAGTGACTTAAACAACTTATAAATAGTTCGTGGATCCCGCACAGTCTGCAATCTGTTCTCGTCACTTGTGTTGGGACTGGAACCCCGTGATCGTATGGTCCTCGAGTAGTATATAGTGTTCCAAATAAACGAAGAGTCGTAAATTACGACACAGTCCTAGAATAAATGATTAGACATTTGCTCCAAAATGTAACGAAAAAGGCCGGCGTGGAGGAAGGTGGAGACGATCTTCCTTGCGGCACTTGTCCTTGACACAGGTAGAGGAAGTCAGACAGAGGTCCCGGGTCATGTATCACCCGAAAGGTGACTGTAAAGAAATTGACATTTGATACACTCATCTCTGATAGAGACAGAGACTCGAGGTAGTCCTCGGATCTTGACCCGGCCCGTGTATCATCCACAAGTTATTTATAGACAACTTACTTTCTTACATTCACGACTTCTCTCGTTCCTAGCGGACGAAAAGAGTCGAGATCAAAGACCTTCTCGTGGACCGTGTATCATCCACGAGTCATGTGTATTCAACTTTCTTACTTACAATCTAGGTTCTCGCGTCCCGTCTCTGAAGACCCAAAACTTCTTACAGAGGAATCGAGGGTCGAGGTGCGGACCGTGTGTCATCCACGAGTCGGTTGGGCGGGGTCGCGTGTGGGGGGACCCGGAGGGACTGGGGCGGAGACGGACTCCCCGCCCCGGCTGGCCCCACGGGAGACACTGCAGTGTTTCCGGGGCGGTACGGAGACCGGACCCGGGAAGACGACGAGAACCCGGACTCGCGGGCGGCTCTGACCCCGACGGACGTCACACTGGTGAGCCACGTCCTCCGGGACTTCGTCGACGCGGAGCGGGAGTAGGGGTCGGCCAAGGTTGTTCCCGTCGACGTCCGGGCGCGAGTCCAGCACGACGCCCCGTACCTTCCCGGAAAGAAGGCCCTGATGCGCGATTTGCGGAAACACCCGTCTCACCCACGCACGACCCCGCCCCTCTCCCGGGGCCTGGAACCTCTTTCCCTGGTCACCCGATCGGGCTCCGACCCGCCCCTCCGGTGCGGGGGCTCTCCCCGCCCCGGTCAGGGCTTCCCTCTACCTCAGTAGTATGGAACCGAAAGGGTCCCTGGGTGCCCTTAAAGGAGAGGGGTCCCTATCTGGTAGACCTGGATCACCGCAGGAAACAGTTCTTAGTTTGTTCGTCGAATTACCGATCAAGAGACTTTCCATCCTTGATTCTCCCTTTTGGAAAAGGTTCGAGGGAACGGGGAGGAGGGAAAGGTGGCCAGGTGATCCGGAAGAGAAGTACATTTTTATTTTCGTTAGAGTGCATATCGGAAATGACACACAGACTGTCTCAAGATCTTTTCGGATCCTGTCAAGTAGTTCCACCCGCAACAACACTGGACGGGAAATTCCTCCCCTTCTGACTCCGAGTCTCGCCAATCCACTGTGCGGTCGGGGCACAAACAAACAAAAAAAAAAACGTTTATTGCAAAATAATCTTGTGTCGGTGTGGGTAAATACATACATAACAAACACAATGAGGACGAGTGGTTCCGTCTCAACTCATCCCTGTTACTGGTATACCAGGAATTGCGACTTTTATAACTGACAGACCTGCCTGGAAGTGTTTTTTCGAATATCGGCATCCAGAATTGAGTCCGACATCCGACCTTAGGGGACCCTTTGAAAATTTTTTCTCAGATCCTCGGGTCCGTCGTCGGGACGGTTAATTTAGTCCTATATCCCCGGCCCCGGATTTATAGTCAGTAAAAATTTCGAGAGTGGAAAAATTTTTTACTAAAAATACAAAGTTTTTTTAAGATTAATCTTTTCAACGTACTTATTATGTTATTCGTGGATTTGTGGTAAGAAAAAATTATAAAAATAAACCGACACGGTCCAGAATCAACGTCGTACATCGTAGATCAAGGGGTTGGTCCCCAGTTTTGTCCCGGGGGACGAAACCCTCGTGCTTCAGAATCGGTGACCTTTCACTTTCATTTCAGTGAGTAAGCACAGGTGAGACACTGGGGTACCTGACCTCGGATAGTCCGAGGAGGCAGGTACCCTAAAAGGTCCGTTCTAATGACCTCACCCAACGGTAAAGGTAGAGGTCTCCTAGAAGGACTGGGTCCCTAGTTTGGACCCAGAGGGTGTAACATCCGTCTGTGAAATGACAGACTCGGTAGTCCCTTCAGTGGTAAGAATTGTAAAGTGATGTACGATTGGATAACGGTGTAAACCAGACACACACACACAACACACACATATTGGTAAAGTCTCAATCACTGTGAAGTGTAGATTTAAGAAGTCGTCCGTTAGAGGATTTTTGTTTTTTTCTGTAAGAGAGTGTATAATGTTAAGGTATAATAGTAAATTATTAATTAGAAGTAAGTTTACAAGGGTTAACAGAGTTTGTACGGTAAGTAGTGATCAAAAGAAAGTTAGGACCTACACAAGACTAACTCGACATAAAATACTGTTACCGTAAAAACTTCTCGGACCCAGTTACTAAGATGGTTGAGTATAATAACCTCCAACCGACGTATCCGTACCTCGTGGGTTCTCCGACTAGAATCAATAAGACAGAGGTCGAGGGGGTCTCTAGCTGGACGATGGAACACCGGGTGTCGGTGGGAATCGTATCTGATGTACCACACCGGATTCCGAGGGTTCATTTCTTTCTGTGTGAACTGCCCGTCCTATAAGGTTTCCTGAATCTCCAATGGAGGGTCCTCAATCCCTCAGTCTACTCTCGGTTTCGAAAACACCTTACACGTGTAAACTTGTTGAGTCAAGAAGACTCAATTGGGAAATGATGTGTTATACAGTTTACCCCTGTTTACGGTACCTCTTTTCTTATTTCGTCCCTGGTCCCCTATCCCTCACGACCCTTATCCCCGTCCCGAACGTCCATTTTTGTCCCGTCGGTCCCCTGAAGGGACCACCAGGTCACCAATTCTGAGGCGGGAAGGTGACGTCTCCCGTACCCAAGTTAGGGACCAGACCCTTGATTCTAGAGTGTACGTCGCAACACGTCCGTTTTTACTTATTTGTTTATGTATTTTCCCACAAAAAAATTTTTTATTCCGTCGGTTCTTCCTACAGTGACCTTCTAATCGTACACTCTTTTCTACACCTCCTCTCCCCCTTCGTTGATACTTCCCCGTCTTCAGATCCCATCTTCCGACTTCCGTCTTTCCTATTGGTGACATTATGGATTCTACCCAGTTACTAACCGTATAAGGGTCTTGGAGCTCCTCCGGTCCCTCCGACCTCACCTCTCATCTCTCTCGTTCCCTCTTGACATCTTTTACTCTAAGATCTCCATTGCCCCACCCGTACGTATCTAACCATGGGTAATTAAACATCCCTGAATATTACCATTCCTGAAAACTGAAGATGAGACCCAGTGTATTTCCTAAGACTCGTCTTCGCACTACGATCACTTGACGGACTCGAAAATTACCCCAGGGAGACAGACGTCTCTTATCTAAATCGTCCCGTTACGCCTTCCGACCCCCTGGTCACCCTTCCGACATCGTTAGTTACCGGGTCCGTTCTCTGCTACTACCGACCGTGGTCCTACCGTCGTCACCTCCCCCATTCTTTACAACCTAAAGACCTGGAGAGAACTTATAAGTGTCTGTCCGAAACGAGTGTACGTACAACTGTTTAACGTACACTTTACATTTTTTTTTTCTCAGTTTCGTGGTTCCTAAAACCGAACCCATCGATCTTTGTACTGTCGAGGGAGTTACTTCTACTTCCACCTTTTCTGAAGCAGAAGTATCTACCTCAACCTTCACCCAAACGTCCTCCTATAGTTCCAAGTCAGAATCTGAGTAACTCAAATTCTACGGACAATCTGTAACCTCCACCTCTACGACTTACCCATCAATCTATATACGGGGACCTATAGTCACTCACCAGATCCAATCACTGTGGTCGAGTCCTCCGGAGTCACATATATCTTGCTACGACAGGTTACCTCTATACACTCCGTGTTTGTCAGTGTGTCTATTAAATTTTTAAAGACCAACAGCGTACAAAACTTTTCCATTTGTCTTCGTCCATTTTATTTGAAATTATCTAAAATAAATTGGATTATGGATTTTAAAATGGCAAACTTGGACTCTCGTTGTGTTTTTGATAACTCGGTAGCATGTCAATAAAAAAAAGTATGGCACAGAAACTTTAGGTCGAGTGCAGAATATGATTGTAGTAGAGAGTCAAGTCTGATCGGGTAAAGTTCACGAGTCAGGAGTACACACAGATCACTGACGGCATAACCTATCACGTACAGGTCCATTATATGCTTCGATAAGTCGACCTACTTTAGCACTTCCACACTCACATCTGTCTTATCTTCTTTTCTCTTCTCGTCCAGTCCCTTTTCCTCTCCCCTCCACGAGCTCAGGTGGGAAGATAATGAATGGTCTACTCCTTTGACTCCGGTTCCCTCCTACCAAATCGGACCCAGGGACGTCACCCAGTCTTCCATCTACATCTAAGAGGTCCGGTATCTAAACGGGTCACCTAGGTCTCCTTATCTGTCAGAACGAATCTTTTCCTCAAAGGAGTAGGGATGAGAGAAGAAAGTTTACAAACAAAGCCGACGTAGAGTTGACCCCTATTGGGACGGGAACCGTCACTTTGAAGTCTCAGGACTGATTACCTGACCGTCCCTTAAGGGTAGTGGGCAAGAGAAACTTCGACGTCCACCCCACAGAACGACTCACGGAGGGTGGTTTATTCCTAGAAAGAAAGGAGTCTACTCGGAGACGACCTACTCGACCACTGAGAATCCCTCTCCCATTAGTTCCTTGAGTTCTTTCACAATTCTAGTATACTTAATTTTCCATACCGTAGAGAGAGGTGATTCGGGGGAAGAGGGGAAGGAGTAGTAGTGAACCAAGGGAAGAGGGTGGAACAGAAGGTCTAAGGAGAGAATGGAGGGGATACTGAGTCGGAAGAGACGGAGAGGGGGTTTAAGGGAAGAGAGGAAAAGGTTAGAGTGAGGAAGGAGGGAGAGGACCAGGAAAGGGTAATTTAAGAATTTAACGACCGGGTTAGATTCAGTGGAGACAAGAAAAGAGAACGTCGGACGCTAGGGTTTTAAACGGCATTCAGGATCCAAATAACAGACAAGAAGGGAAACGATGGAAGGATGGGAAAACCCGAAGGGAACACCGAGTCGACCATTTCTTAGGTGGACGTTACACCCTCTGGACCCAAGCTAGGGACCCAACCCTTCTAGGGGACCTCTTCCCTTTCCGATGGGTGAGATCATAAGACCGGACCTCTTAAGGTACCTGACATATCAGGTAACCCAGTGTTTCTCAGTCTGTGTTGACTCGTTGAAAGTGAAGTGAAATGGGGGAAAACTGGAACAGGGGGGGTTTAGTTCGGGACGATAGTATGGATGAAGTAGACCACAAAGGAGGTGGGGTTTCGATACCGTGGTTCCCCATAGATTGAAAACTCCCGAATACTTTCAGTAACGTTGGACTTTTTTTCCTAAACACCCCCTCTAAAATCCGATCCTATCCGATACAACATCACTTTTTATTTGGGGGTATAGAGTCACCAAATTGCCTTTTTCCCAAATAAAGAGAAGACGGTTTTAAGGTACCTCTCAACTTGTCTATAAGGTTCATCGAGTTCCTACCTCCGACGTGGATACAGTTCCGACGATTCGATCGAGGTCCTCCCTCTCACTTATCTCTTAGGGCGTCCCGGAAAATATTGATCCAGACCCTCACTGTATGTAGGGAGACGGGTGGAAGGTAACCGGTCTTGAGTCAGTGTACCCACGTTGGATGACGTTTCCTCGAACCCTTTACAGTAGAAGGACACACAGTCCTTCGTCCCTTCTGTCTACTCACTCATCCGTCGGTCAGATACGGAGACTCCCGTCGTCTTACCCTTATCTCTTCTTTTGTGTAGGAAAACCATCTGTCAATTAAATTTTAATTAAATTGTATTAGTGTACAGATGGTTGACTTACAATTCAGTTGATGTGTTGATTCAAGGTGGGAAGTCACGACGACGATTCAGTGAAGTCAGCACAGGCTGAGACACGTTGGGGTATCTGCCGTCGGGTGGTCCGAGGGGGTAGGGACCCTCAGAGGTCCGTTCTTGTGACCTCACCCAACGGTAAAGGAAGAGGTCATGTACTTTCACTTTTCACTTTCACTTCAGCGAGTCAGCACAGGCTGAGAATCGCTGGGGTACCTGACGTCGGGTGGGCCAAGGAGACAGGTACCCTAAAAGGTACGTTCTCATGACCTCACTAATACATGTTTAATAAAAATTACACTGAGTAGTCACGTAACTCGTTTTACCCTGGAGGTTTAAGTCCTTCCGGTTTCCTGAGGGAGAAGAAACGGGAAGACGGAAGGACGGGAACGGTCAGGAGGCCATAGAGGGGAGCAGGGTGAAGAGGGAAAGGAGGACGAGTCCGAACGACTTTCTTCTTCAGGACCTAACAAATGTAACAGTCTACTAGTCAGGGTTTACGTAGTCTCTTTTCATGACAAAGTCATTCGAGGACCTCATCCCCTTCCGTACCCTGTCCACGTACTCTCGACTTCAGTCGGTGTAGGGTCACTTATACCGAAAAATTTTTCTACAAATAAATAAATGAACCGACATGGTCCAGAATCAACGTCGTACACCCTAGATTAAGAGACTAGTCCCTACCTTGTGTGCCGGGGGAGATAACCCTCACACCCGTCTCAGAATCGGTGGGTTGGTACTCTCCTGAGGACTTATACCGAAAACTCCAGAGGGCGTATGTTGGAACTTGTAAAGGGAACGGTAAACTAATAACATACCGGGTCTTCAACGAAGGTATAAGACTTTAAGTGAAAGGAGGATGATTAAGCTTCTGGGGAGATATTGAAATGTTACGAAGATTCCGGTTTTACCGTCCATGATCTTTTCGTAATATAAATATCGGTCACGGTATGAATCCCTCACACCGTCCTACACGACTTAAGTGAGTAAGTCTCCGAAATTTTTATACATAGAAATATCATGTTTCGTATTATGTCACTTGACGATATTTAGGTAGTTCTAACTTATCAGGACAAATTGGAAAAGTGTACGACAAGGGTGAGAGAGGGTGACAAGGAGAGAGAGGGTGACAAGGAGAGAGAGAGAATGAAGTTATTTCAGAATCTTAAGGGGAGGAGTCTCTCTTGAGGGGCTAGTGTGTGATTTCCTAGTGAAGGGACACTCTACGCCCGGAGGCACCACCGAGTCTACCATTTCTTAGACGGACGTTACGTCCTCTGGACCAAACTAGGGACCCAGTTCTTCTAGGGGACTTCTTCCCTTACCGTTGGGTGAGGTCATAAGAACGGACCTCTTAAGGTACCTGTCTCCTTTGACCGCCCGATGTCAGGTACCCCAACGTTTCTCAGTCTTGACTCCGTGATTGTAAGAGTGGTTCAGGAGAGGCGGTGAGGGTGAGGAGTAGGTTACTCTACGTAAACCGCGACCCGAGAAGTGACAGTTACACGACACACGATACAACTGACGAGGTACTCTCGTTCCTACAAACGGTTTCCTTAAGGGTCGTCATAGGGTTTTCGGAGTATAAGACACTCCTTGCCTACTTACTTTTTCAGTCTGGGTCCTTTCCCGTCCCTGGTTCGTCCCTCTTCCCTCTCTCTCCGGACTGGGACCGGTCCAACACCTCGCTCCTCCACCCAAACCCTCGTACGGGTTCCTTCCCACTACTGAACCTCCAGCCCGACAAAGGGGAGGGAGGGGTGGTGGTCAGCTGCCCGTCGGGGCGTACCTGGACGTCATAGTACTCTTTTTACTTAAGGTTACCTTAGGACCGGACTGACCGTCGTAGTAAAGGCACACAGACCGACAGAACCGGAAGCCACAGTAACACCGAAGCACTCAGTAGGGACGGGAGAGGACTCCAGCGGTTTACGGGGGTGACCCGGGGAGTCCCTTACCGTGACGGGACCTAGTCAGTGACACAGTAAACCCTTAGAGGAGGCACCAGTGAAATACGGAGACAGAGACAAAGGGAGACAGCCGTGGAGAGTGGTAGAGGAAAAAGAAAGAAAGTATAGAGACAGGTAGAGAGAGAGGAGAGACCCGGGTTCTCTCTCGTCCACCCACACCGGGGTACGAGAGGGGGTGGGGACCCGGGGTAATACAGAAAGGACTCAGGAGTTAGGTCTCGGAGGACAGAAAAGGGGAAGAAAGACAAAGGTGTAAAGTATGGGAGAGAGGGTCAGGGTTGAAAAGAGAGGAGGGAGGGGTACATTGACTAACCGACTCTTGGGACCTTTAGACAGGTCTTTGAGTACTACAGTGACCGACTCGGTTTATTTCGGTTACTAACCTCTCTTTCAAAACCCACCAGCCATCTGGACCACCCCAGACTTCAAGAAAAAGATTGACCACCCGAAAAAGAGAGGCTGGTCCCGATAATGTATGTCCGCTTTGGCTTTTGAGGACGAAGTCATCCCGCGACCAAAACTCCAAACATTCCCCTTTCCTTTTCTTCAAATAATTTCAGACACTGTTTAAGGAGTCACAGAGGTAGTCATAGACCTCCTGAGACGGAGTCGACCGAGACGTGTGGACAGACTCACGAAGAGTTCCCAACCCTGGTACAGAGTGAGTAGACAGCTAAGGTTAATGGGATTAAGTTTCACTTTCAATAAATCTGAAAGTTCTCACTAGTTATTGGATGCTACTCCTGAACTTCCCCCGTTGGTAAGGATGAACCTCCCCCCTTTTACGTAGACTTTCCTCTTCGTGACACCACGCTGGTATTTCCAGCTTTCGAACGGTAGACAACGGTTCTATGATCAAAATTATGGACGTGTCATCTCGAGTGAAACTGACCCCACCAAAACTTCTCTCTATTGTCTCCTCCACTGGAGATTTTGTCTTGGTAGAGGTTAACTCTCCGAAAATCTCAACAAAGGTCGGAGAGGTTTGCGTCCGTATGAAGAGTCCTCCGGTGTCTGCGACCAAGGGAACCGGTCCAACGAGGACTGCGCGAGCGGTAGGGGAAGTAGACGTGGCGACCGGACACGAACCCCCATGGTGTCGGGGAAGCCTCTACGAGTGAAGAATTTGACCACCCGTCTGGTCACGGATGGGGTCCTTTCCAAAATAGGACCCCCATACTCCTCTCGGATTCGACCACCGAAGTTTTACGAAAAACGAACCCATCATCACAACAAAACCAAAAATCTTTATAGAAGTGTGATGTCCAGGTCGGTGACGGATTCAAGGACCCCTAAAGTACCTCGTTACGCGTTATCTATCCATGAATTTAACAAGTATTTAATATCACACTATTTTTTTATATATCACACTACTCTCGAGGTCCTCTCGAGTCAGACCCCACCCTCTCTGTCAATGGATTATTAATGTTATGTCGTTAATAATATGATAGTTCAACCACCCTTGGGTTCCCACCCTCAACGGTTAAGACCGATCCGGTTTACCATTACTTTACCTCGTCCTGAGGTACCAGGAAGGGCGATACAGGAGTCGGTCGGAAAAAAACGGACACCTTTTTGAAGTTGGTTTCTTATTCGTAGTAGTCTTTTTACTCTTATACGTCGTCGTCTTCTTTTTTCTGTTAGGTCGTTCTGATTTATTCTCAAATCATAAATTCGTACCAATTCCTTGAAATCAAGGAAGAGTCCCCAATATCGATTATAAGACTCGGTGTACGGTACTCGACAGAACATCTATAAATTTATGGTGGGGGTAGTGTACCGTCTTCAATAGAGGTACTACCGGTCTGACATCGACACTGTATTTGACGGTGTTAAGACTCTTAACCGGAGTTCCTTTATCCTTGTTTAGTTAGAACCTTGACTTCCAATTAACATGAATTTTATTAGTTCTACGATCAGTCTGGTGTTACTGGTTGAAGTTCTACTGACAGTCTCGACTTACAAGACGAACACGTATATCGGGGGAGAGAGTCGGATATTTTCGAAACAGGTGACCAACACACCCCCCCACTGACGGTCGGGGGTCAAGTCAGAGAGTCAGTGCAGGCTGAGAAACGTTGGGGTACTTGGCGTCGTACGGTCCGGAGGGACAGGTAGTGGTTGAGGGCCTCAAATGGGTCTGAGTAAGGGTAACTCAGCCACTACGGTAGGTTGGTAGAGTAGGAGACAGTAGGGGAAGAGGAGGACGGGAGTTAGAAAGGGTCGTAGTCTCAGCAAAGGTCACTCAGTCGAGAACCGTAGTCCACCGGTTTCATGACCTCAAAGTCGAAATCGTAGTCAGGAAGGTTACTTGTGGGTCCTGACTAGAGGAAATCTTACCTGACCAACCTAGAGGAACGTCAGGTTCCTTGAGAGTTCTCAGAAGAGGTTGTGGTGTCAAGTTTTCGTAGTTAAGAAACCACGAGTCGAAAGAAATATCAGGTTGAGAGTATAGGTATGTACTGATGACCTTTTTGGTATCGGAACTGATCTGTCTGGAAACAACTGTTTCACTACAGAGACGAAAAATTATACGACAGATCCAACCAGTATTTAAAGGAAAGTTCTTCATTCGTAGAAAATTAAACTACCGACGTTAGTGGTAGACGTCACTAAAACCTCGGGTTTTTCTATTTCAGTCGGTGATAAAGGGGTAGATAAACGGTACTTCTCGTTATAACGTATCCTTAGACCTTACAATCCAGGTACTTAATTCCGTTTAACCTTCACCAGTTTGTCCTCTAGCGTTCTCACTTGCAGCTGTAAGATCCTTAGTCACTTGATTCTACCTGACCTTACCCACTTAAATTGAGTCTACCGGTAATATAGATGATGACACCCGTCCTTAGGGAATCTTCTTTACCTCATCGGTAGTATCAGTTGTTTTCTTAGGTTTTACGCCACGAACCTACGTTAGAGTTGTTGTCTTACTAGAGACAAATAAAGGTTCCGTTTGGTAATTTATAGTGTCATTAGGTTCAGATACGGGACTGGTCATTGCGACTTCTTCGACTTCAACTTTCCAAGATACTTCTGGATGTTCTGGAAAATCTTGATTGTGAGTTTTTTCTACAGGAAAAGTAATCTCCCCTGACCTTACGTTTTCACCCTTCAGTTCTTTGTGGACCTCATTGTCCGTTTAAACTGGAACCTCATGTCTTACTTCGTCCCGTTTCCGATTATCTCAAAACGGTTCTCTTGAGTGTCCAGTATCGTTTGTGGGAGAAGGTTGTTGTCTTCTCTTCTAAGATGTGCATCTGTAGTGGTCTACCGGTTGTGGTTTTAGTCTAACTAATATAAGAAACGTCGGTTTCTACCCCTTCGAGATATGTCAGTCGTTTTTGTTCTGGTCCTCGACTGACACCGAGTCTAGGATTTGAGGAATAACAGTTTAAGTCTGAATTTAACTTCTTTCACCCCCTTTGGTGATCTGGTAAGTACATACTGGATTTAGTTTAGGGAATACTAATATGTCACCTTCACTCTTTATCTAAATTCCCTGATCTAGACTATCTCACGGACTACTTGATACCTACCTCCAAGCACTGTAACATGTCCTCTGTCCCTAGTTCTGGTAGGGGATCTTTTCCTTTGCGTTGTTCTCGTTTTACCGATAGACTCCTCCGGAATGTTTATCGACACTTTTCTCCTCTTCACTTTTCGTTTCCTCCTTTCCTTTCTATATGGGGAAACTCAAGGGGGGTTCAACGGTCGTAGGTTTTATTTCGTGTAAAAGAAGAGGCGGTCGGAACAGAGAAATAACCGAAAACTGTTCGTTCGTCACACTAGGGTGAAAGTGAATATCTTTATCTCCTTTCAAAGGATCTCCTCCGACGTTCTCGAAAAGTACGTTCTGTTCATCCTTAAAGGGTTTTCATCTTCTCTTTCCTATAACACCCGTCTCCCTTGTCTTTTATGTTTCCAATTCTCTACCCTTGATAATTATTGAACTGTATCTACCACAAAAGGTAGATGTAGTGTATAAGATGACCGTAATGAATATAGTTGGATAAGTTTGGAGTGTTGGGTTGCGTCTCTAATATATATAAAAAATTGTAGATGTCACTTTGACTTAGTTTGTCCTTCCGACAACGGGTCCTTTTAACTTGTTAATTCATTGTCCGAGCTAAGTAAGTGGTAGTCACAATGAACCACAGAACTTCTGAAAACGAAATCATCCTCTATAAAGTCAATCTACCCAATTGAACGGATACTGCAACGGAAGACACCTCCTGTCCCTTTCTGAGACCGATATTATCCTTGTGAGTGACAGGGTCCTCTCGGTATGTAACGGGTTTATGGTACAAAAGTGCTCGACGTTTCGTCGATAAATGTGGACCAGAGAGAGGGCTGCAAGATAAAGACCTGAGGTAAAGGGTCGTAAGGGCACGAGAGTCTCTGGGCTCCGGACCTCCGCGCACTCGGCGTTACCAAAGGCCCTTTACACCAGGTCAAACGCTTTGGCTCAAATTTCCTGGCCCTGAACACCATGGCGCGTCCGCGAGAGGCCCTGAGCTACCTCCCGCCTTTCCGGACCGGCGGCACGTGGGGCCCGCCCCGGCGTGTCCACTCAAGGCTGGACCGCCTGGGCTCTTCATCGTCGACCCACACCCGACCGGGATCGGCCGTCCGTCCGTACATCGCCCGCCCGGCCTCAGGCGGACCCACCCTCCCCTTCCTGCGACACCCGTCGCGGGGCGGGGGAGGACGGCGACCGCTCCGCCGGGGTCTCGGCTGACGGAAGGTGAGTCGCGTGTCGTTAACCCGCGGATGACAAAAGCTCCTCAGAGAGACTCACGCCTTTACGACGCTAAAGAATCTTTCCTGTCACATGGTCAAGAAGTGAACCGTCCACTTCTTCTTCTGGTCCCTCTAAGGCACCGAAGAGGGTCTTGGGTCACGACTACTCACCAGTTGGACCCGAGTGCGGGTTCCTACAGGTTGGGGTTTCGGGATGGGACGAGACGTGCCAATGCGGGAGCCACGGACAGGACTAGGACTCGCAGACAAGCGGAGAGAAACCCAGAGTAGAAGGGAGAGATTAGACGGGGGTAGTGGGATTAGGGGTAAGACAGAGGGAGAGAGAGGGATCCAGAGACGAAGAAATAGAGACTCAGACAGGGGAAGGGATCCAGAGACGAAGAAATAGAGACTCAGACAGGGGAAGAGAGACTCAGAGACACACGGGGGCCGGGGGTATTCAGACACAAAAAAGATTTTTGTTTCAAAGTCAAAGGAGGTTTTGGTAACGTAGTGTTAGTGTGCTCCTTCACTTGTAGGTAGGTTATGATAACTAATCGATGAGACGTCCGAAAGGAATCCGAAACTATTAACGGGATTACTACAGGATTTACCGTTTTCTTTTTAGGGTATAGTACGTGACGTAAGCACGAGGACAAATCAGAGGCAATTGGACCTTGTCAAGTCAGGAAAAAACTGGAAGTAAGTAGAGTCGTCAGGACTTTTATCTGACACACGAAGATGATACCAGGAAGGCAAATCCGTCCTAATCTAAATCCAGTGTACGAAAACCGTCCTTATGGAATCCTTACTCCGACACAGGAATTGTCTGGTCGTCGGACACTACAGTCGAATCGGTAGTGGTCAGTGTAACCAGAACTAGTGAACCGATTACACCACAGACGGTTCAAAGAGGCGAATTTTTAATAGAAGTAAAATATTAATGTCTTCTAGGGGAAGGGGAACCTCCTATGTAAGGTTCTTGGGGTCACCTACCGACTTTAGAGCCTTTCATGACTTGGGAGAGATATGGTAACAATTGATTTCTTATTTTGTTGGTCAATAAAATGGTCGTTTTACCCAAATAAGTCCTTATTGTCTCTTAACATTAAGCTTCTTCCAATATCGTTTTCGGTACCCTTCAGGTTGTTTACTCTCTCCTTGAAATAAAATATTTCTTTTTTGTTTTGTTCCTTAACCCCTTCTCAACAAAGATTGTTTTCAGGTAACCTCCTTTAACTCTCAAGGTCCACTAACACCAAAGAGTAACCGGATCAACGACGCCATTAAAGAACTTCCTCTTCTACGTCACATGTAGAAAAGGTCAAAATACGCACAGTCAGCGATTCAGTACAGGTTAAGAAACGTTGACATCGGACAGTCAGAGGAGACAGGAACCTTAAGAGGTCCGTTCTTATGACCTCACCCATCGGTAGGGGAAGAGGTCCCCTAGAAGGACTGGGTCTCTGACTTGGACGCAGAGGACATAATGGCCGTCTAAGAAATGGTAGACTTGGAGGTCCCTTCGGGGTGAAATTTACTCCAACGGGAAATAATTAAAAGTGTGGTACAAAAGAAAATTCGTAAACATGGATACTATTTCAAAATAACTATTTAATCCGTGTCATTCTCTAATTTTTATTATTTTATTATATATTGTCATGACATTATTTTTAAAATACTTACAGTAGAGAGTTTTTTATGGTTACATTTAAATTACGGAGAACGTAGAATTGATTCGTGAATCCGTGACACTGATTGAAACGTCCAACTTAACAAAAAAAAAAAACCGACACGGCGCGTCGAACGTTCTATTAGGGACTGATCCCTAACTTGGGTCCCAGTACCGTCACTTTCACAGGATTGATGACCTACGGTTTCTTCAGGACTTAAAGAAAAAGAAAGAGGTGTTAAAGTGCCAATCTTCAAATTAAGAATGACATCCAGAAATCGTTGGAGTCGTAATAAAAAAGAAGAAAGAAATAATTCAACTTTTGAAAATGGAAAAGTGAAGTTCGACGAAAAACCGCATAAGTTCACCGGTCGTAGTCGTACTGATGAGACATCGAAACCCCGGTAATAATTCATTTTATTCCCGATGAACTTGTGTCCGTCACACTATGAAGTCCTCCGTTAGTTCTGTTGATTGTTGACCGATAGAGTGTCCTACCCCGACGGGTCCACCGAGTCACCATTTCCTCTGTACCCAAGCTAGGGACCCAGTCCTTCTAGGGGACCTCATCCTTCATCGTTGGGTAAGGTTATAAGGACGGACCTCTTAGGGTACCTGTCTCCTCGGACCACCCGATGTCAGGTACGCCGGCGTTTTCTTAATTCTGTACTGACTCACTGACTTGTTGTAGACTGTCCTACGTGACCTGTTCCTCTACTGAGTGTGTGGTCCACCCTGTTTCGTCCTGACGTGTTATGAGTCTTACCACACACTAAATTCTGGCTACTTAACAAAGGAATACCTTATAAGGTCAGACAAAAACCTGGTGTGAACTGGAGTCCATTGACTTTAGTGTCTTTCGCTTTAACACCTATTCCCCTTTGAGACGTCATTACTCACTGAACACTCCTCTCTCAATTCTGACACATTCTGGAAGTACTTTTAAGGTGACCAAAGTCGGGAGTCCACGTACGCAAGGACACATCGATTCACACATGCACACCGACAAACGGTGGACACTCCGAGACTCAGATAAAGACCTGACACAATCAAAGGGTAAAGACGACATTGTTTAATGGTCTTTGAATGACCGAATTTTGCTGTCTCGACATCACAAGAGGATGTCAAGACCTCCGGTCTTCAGACTTGACCCAAAGTGACCCGACGATAGTTCTACAGTCGTCTCGGTACGGGCGGGGTGGGGGTGGGGGGTGGGGGCGGGGTGTGTGTGTCAGAGGTCCCCTCTTAGGTAGAGGAACGGAAAAGGTCGAAGGCCCCCGACGGATGTAAAGAGCCGATCACGGAAGGAGGTCGAAGTTTCGTACCACGGAACAGAGAGAGTGAGGTGAGGAGAAATGTAGACAGGGTGACGGAAGAGGAGACACAGTCTAGCTGGAGACGGAGGGAGGATATCCCTGGGAACACTAGTACGAATTCCAGGTTGGTCTATTAGGTCCTACCGGAACGGATGAGTTCTACGAACTGAATTAGTGTAGTTTTCAAGTAGGACCCCCTGAAAGGACTACCAGGTCACTAACTCTGAAGTAGAAGATTGCACCCTCTACATCCAAACTAGTTGGACCAGTCCGTCGATTCTAGGGTGTACAGAGCATCGGTTTTCTGGTTTTGTACTTTGTCTTTGTCATAACACCGTTTAAGGTATTTCTGAAATTTTTTACCAGGTGTATTTTTTTTAGAAATTTTAGAATAATTTTTTTTTTTTTTCTTCTTCAAGTAGGAACCAGAAGAGACCACCAGATCACCGATTCTGAGACTAGAGGGTCCCGTCCCCCGGACTCAAACTAGGGACCAACCCCTTGATCTAGGGTGTATGACGTTGATTCCCAGGTGTACAGCGTTGACTCTGGGCCATGTCGGTTTTATAAATAATATAAAAGACAATAATATATAAATAATATAAAAAGACAATAATATATAAATAATATAAAAAATTTTCAAGTAGGACCTCTATACAAACCCCTGGTAATAAGTCGGGTGGTGGACCACATAACGGGTGCGGATAAAAGGGGTGTCCGTCTTTCAGGGAGGTCCCGTCTTAGTGTAGAGTGAGTAGAGAGACGGGAATTTTGGGATTCACCTAGGACAATGAGTGTACCTCGTGTCTCGTACAAACTACCTACTTACGTCCTCTGGTGTCAGACTCGTGGTCGAAGAGAGAGAGAGAGAAAAAAAAAAAAGAAAACCGGTACGGTGCGTTGTATACCCTAGGATCAGGGGACTAGTCCCTAGTCTAGGTATAGGGTACGTCACCTTCACAGCTCAGAATTGGTGACTTGGTGGTTCTTTCAGGGACTTGTGGTCGAAGAGATACATCTCCTAAGAACTTGAACTAAAGTCATCGACGTTAGAAAGAAATTTACTGTAGAATTCGTCCTCAGGTCCTAGGACTTCGTCCTAAAACGAGACGTTTTACACCAGGTAGGTATGGTACCTTATAATGAGTCGGTAATTTTCCCTACTCCTCCCTGAAGGGTCCGTCAGATCACCAATCCTGAAGTGGAAGGCTACGTCCTCCACGCCCAAGTTAGGTCCCCAGACCCTCGACTCTAGGGTGTACGGAGTCCCGGTTTTTGGTTCATATTTTGTCTTCGTTATGACATTATTTAAGTTATTTCTGAAATTTTCACCAGGTCTACTTTTTTTTAAAAATTTCCCTTTGGCAGTGTTATAACATTCATAGGAGGTTAATTTTTACTTTATCCTTACTCCGTCACTAACGCACGACATTGTACCTACTCGGAACTTGTGTGACACGACTCACTTTCTTCGGTCTGTGTTTCCAGTATACACCTACCGAGGTAAATACACTGTACAGGTCTTGTCCGTTTACGTAACTCTGTTTCTACTCGCTAATACCCGCCACCCCCTCCGACCGTACCCTCTTCTCTCTAAGTTCCCGCTGACCAATTCTCGTGTTCCAAAGGGATTTCCCGCTACTACTTTCACAGGACCTGGATCTATCGAGACTGTCAACGTGTGGTAACACCGACGTAATTTACGGTGGCTCAACATATATAAGTTTCCCAATTTTACCATATAAAAGATACACAAAATGATGTTAACTTTTTAATATTCTGAGAAGATACATATTCTATCTATTGGTTGTTCCTGGATGTCATCTCGTGCTCCTTCAGATGAGTTATAAGACCCTATTGGACATTCTCTTTTATTGGATTTTTTTTACTTGTATATATACACACATATTGACTTAGTGAAACGACATGTGGACTTTGACTGTGTCGTGACGTTTAGTTGAGATCGGTTATAATTGTAAAAATTTTTTCTATTTATTTTTAACATTCTGTTTTTCCTCTCCAACAACCCTAAAGGGACCACCAGGTCTCCAATTCTTAGGCGGAACGTCACCTCCCCCGTGCCCAAACTAGGGACCAGACCCTTGATTCTAGAGTGTACGGTACCTCGTTGATTCGGACGCACGGCGTTGATGACTCGACAACCCAGTGTTGATTTCTCAGACACACGGTTTTCTAGAGTGTTCTACGTTGATTCTGGGTTGTGTCGTTTAGACATTTTTTATTAATCGAGACGCTCGTCTGAGGACCTAAACTAAGAGGGAGGTTGTGAACTAGAAAGACACTGGAACTCGTTACTGGAACCGGAGAACCCGAGCCTAAAGGAGTGGACCCCTATTGACATCGATGAAGAGACTCTCGACAACAAACCCGCGTCACCCGACTTGGGGAACTAACACTTACCACTACCAATGTCTTACCTCCGGAGTCCGTCGGACGGGACTCGGAGACGGAACCGAGAGTCCTCTGGTCCCCGGGGAGACAGTGCTCCGTAGAAACCGTTTCCCAGACAGGTTCGGTCTTGACTGCGGGAGAGACGAGACAGAAGGAGACCATCGAAACGGCTGAGTCCGGACCAGGCAGGAAAACCTCTAGGTAAGTACCCTGGGACGTTACCGGTAGTCCTGGGACTACTCGTTCCCGGTCCACTCAGACTCGAGGGAGAAGGACCTCTATTGAAACACCCGGGATCTCCCGGAGGGGTGAAGACACACACGGGAGTCCTGGAAGACGGAGAGAGTCATGACCCTCTCTATGTTACTACCCTAAAGAGACTTTGACCCTCCACGCCCCACCCCGTGTCCTACGAGACTTGACCCACCCCACAATCTACTCCAGATTTTTAGTCAGTAGATTGCGAGTCGTCGGAAAACCAATGGTCCATTTCACCCATCACTACCGAAACGAAGTGGGGACTCGGAATAAGAACCTCAGTCCTTACTCCAAACCCTAGGCTCATCCTCAGATCCTACCTCACACTGAATCCTTATTGAGACCGTGTGTTACTGAACCATCAAAAAAAATTCACAAAGAGTCCCAACAGTACATGTCCACACATCCAATGCTTGACGAGTTCCCGTGGAGTAGAGTTACCGTACTAAACATATAGGAGGGAGCATGTAGTCATATAAATAATATCGTTAAATGTGCGTCTAACCACATCATATTGTTGACAGGGTGGTCTACCGCCATTTCTGCCCCCTGGCACAAGATATGGCAACCGGTTTTTCAGGCAAGCCGAAACGGTGGGATTAGACGGCTCAGTCTTACAAAGTCCGGTCTCTCGTTCACCATCCGAGAACTGGCACTGAACAGGGTGCCGTCCTAAGATCTTTCTGTTCGGGGAGAAACTACATTATAACCGGGAACGTCCTTAGTCACTGGAAGTTTCTGCACCGGCACCTGAAGTGGGACCTCCTCACCCCGGCGGACCCCGGACCGGTCTCCCTCGACATAGTGCTGCACTACGACCTCTTGATGGTCTTGGAAGAGAGAAACCCACTCCGAGACGGGGGACGGGAGGAGAGTACAGGAGACACGGGTGGGTGACGAATTGACACCCGTAAGGAAGTGACCCCAGGAGAGACGACGAGAGGGCCCGGGGACGACCCACCGGGTAAGTAGAGAGAGAGGTCACCGAAGAGGGTCTTAGGGTCGTATGGGTCCGGGGCTCAGAAGACGGACAGGGTGACTGGGAAGTCGGTCACGGGGACGGAAGACGAAGAAAAATTTTTTTAAAATAACATTATATCAACTAAATGTTACAATTAAAGACGATACGTGGTTTCACTGAGTTAATATGTATATACATAGGAAAAAGTATAAGAAAAGGTAAAACCAAACAGTGTCCTACAACTTATATCAAGGGACACGATATGTTATCCTGGAACAACAAATAGGTAAGAGATATATTATCAAACGTAGACGATTAGGGTTTGAGGGTCAGGAAGGGAGGGCGCGGTGGGGGTCGTTCGGAACCGTTGGTGTTTAGACTAGAGATACAGATACTCAGACAAACAAAGTATATTACTTTGTAGACAAAGTAAACGGGACATGGGCGTAATGGGGTCAGAGACGGAGATAGAAGTGGACCGGAAAAAGGGAGGGTTACACAGATACACAGAGATATAAGAATATTCCTGGGGTCAGTGATCTTAATCCCAAGTGGGATTAGGATTATTAGGATTATTACCTGGAGTAGAATTAATCAATGTAGACGTTTCGGGGAGCAAGGTTTAGTCCAGTGCACGACTCCAGGGACCCCCGTATTAAACAACTCCCCTTGCGAAAGGGAGTGACGTCCTTCTCTCCTTAACAAACAAATGAACGATTCAGTAAAAGCTGAGAAACACTGAGGTACTTGGTATCAAGTGGTCCGAAGAGACAGGTACCCTAATAGGTCCGTTCTTATGACCTCACCACACCGTAAAGGAAGAGGTCCTCACAGGGGTGAGTCCTTAGTTTGGTCGCAGAGGACGTAACCGTCCTTCTAAGAAATGTTGACTCGGTAGACCCTTTGGGTTTCTCTCGTCCAGACTTTTTTTTTTTTTTAGTCTACTCTACTTAAAATCAATAGACAAAACACCGTGGGTTAGATCGGTTTCATACTAGCACGCCCGTGTACAACTGTAGTATTATGGGATAATTAATAATTACTCTAGTAAAAGAAAAAAAGAGGTACAGTTCAGAAGTTTTATACCACACATAAAACGCAAGTTGAACTTGTGTCTCGACCTTCGAATCACTGCAGCCCCGAGTGTGAGAGAGACCTCATCCGTGAGTCATTAGTTCAAAACACAACCGGGAATCTAGAAGGTTAGTAATCTGTAGGTTACATACGTAGAGGAGACATCTGGGTCCCGGACCTCGGGTCGGGACTCCGGAGGGACATTGGTACCGGAGGTACCGGTTCAGAACACAGAAAAGGTCCCCGTCCCAAAGGACCCCGGTTCGGACTACACTAGAGGGCAGACCTCGCTCCCCTTCTCGGGTCCTACCTCTCCTCTCTTTGGGTCGTTCAATGGACAGGTCCACCCATCCACACAGATCGTCCACACTCTGTAGAAGGATGGGGTAGACAACACTAGTCACTACCAATAAGTTCTCACTCCCTTACATTATATGTCCGGCAGTGACGTCCGGGACCTAAACTTAGGTTCGAGGTGATGGAGGACCGAGACACTGGAAGTCCGTTCAGTAAATCGGGAACACAGGGAGTAAAAGAGTACACGTTTTACCCCAGCTACTATCATGGACCTTAACCCTTCTTATTCACTCAATTGCGTATCTCCCGTCGGACCGCGGAGAGTGGGTCCCTTGGGGTACGAGTCCGATCCGAGGTCCCCAATAGTAACACCATGGGTCTTCACCACGGACCGGACTGTACAATCCTCTGTCCTTCTTCGGTCTAAAGACGGGGATGATCGGGTGTTGGAGTAGTCGCCTCCCCTGGCTTCGTAGAGACAAAGGTAGTGACAGGCTGGACAACACCCTGGTCCTGAATGGGGGAGGGAGGGGAAGTGAGTAGTGTAGTCCGAGGTCAGGACAGGGAGGTCGGGGGAGAGAAACGGGTCTAGGCGGGGGGCCGGGGCGAGGGTGTCGGGACTGAGTTCCGGAGTCGCTGGGAATGGACCTGGGAGTAGGGTCGGAGAAGGGACCGGAGAGTCGAAGACCAGAATGTGGGATACCAAGTAGAGTGTTTGTCGGGGTCTCGGGTAGGGAGGGGACGGATGTCGGAAGGACTCTAAGGGGTCGCGGGGCTCAGTCTCAGGATCGGGTTTGGACCATGAGCTCCGGGATGTACCAGGTCGGACAAGACAGAGACCGGAGTAGAGAGTAGTGGTAGGTGGGCACCACTATGGGACACGGATGGAGTGAGTGGTTTCGGGGACAGGGAGGGACTCGAACTTGTACACAAGGGTGAAACTCAGAAACGTGTACAACAAGGGAGACGGACCTTGTGGGAAGGGACGAAACAGACGGACCGTTTGGGAAGTACAAGGAGTTCCTATGTCCAGAGGAGAAGGTCCTCCGGAAGGGACTGAAGGTCCGACTCACTGGACGGGGAAGAACCACGAAAGTGCCGACGAACGAACTCGATGATAATGACGTGACCAAGTACGCCACCACTCTCACACCCGGGATCTCGGTCTGAGACTCAAGCTTAGACTCGAGACGGTGAATCTCCGGTACACTGACACCCGTTCACTGAATTCGAGACCCACGAATATATATTTCACCCTGTGATTATCATGGGTGAAGTGACGCAAAGAATACTCCTGATTCTCTTGAGACCTGAGAACTCTGAGTTCACCCAAAGGTACCTACTCTAGTAGAGGGTATACAGAAACTTCAAGTGTAGTCATCTCTTTTCGTGTAGGTGTACTGAGAACGTCTCTCCTACTGAGTCTTCGGGCGTACACTAGAGAGATCGGAAACGCACGATTCAGTGAAGTCAATACAGGCTGAGAAACGTTGGGGTACCTGACATCGGATGGACCGAGGATATCCTCTTGGGTACCCTAAGAGGTCCGTTCTTATGACCGTACCGAACGGTACGGGCGGAGGTCCCCTAGAAGGGCCGGGTCCCCAGTTTGGGTACAGAGAGTCCAGAGGACGTAATCGTCCGTCCAAGAAATGGTGATCGCGGTGGACCCTTCGGGAAATGGGTGTGTGTGTAAACAATATATGAAACGACATCTCTGAAATTGACCCGTAAGTTGAACAACTCAGTACATTTAGGAAGGTCTTTTTAGTGGTTTACTCACCTACCACCACCCTAGTGGGGGTCTCTATACTGTTGATTTACATTAAACCCTAAAACTTTTATTAGTACTACAGTAACCTAATCCGTTACCAAAGAATCTATACTGTAGTTCCCTTGTTCGCCACTTTCTTTTTTATTTAGTCTGTGGTAGTCTTAATTTTTGAAAAAACGAAGTTTCTGTGACGTTTCTTTTCCGTTGGGTGTCTTGTGTTCTGTTTAAAACATTTAATATACAGACCACTCGCCGACTATTAAGTATATTGAGTTATTATTTTTCTGTTAGAGTAATTTTTATCCCACCGAAGGGACCACCAGGTCACCGATTCTGTGGTGTGAGGGTCACGCACCCGATCAAAGGGAGGAAATAGTCCTTTGATCTAGAGTGCCCGGTGTTGATTCAAACACCGTACGACGTCAATTTCGAGGACTCACGACGTCGATTCTGGACCACGTCGGTTTATTTATTTATGTTCTTTTTTTCACCCGGTTCCTAGAGTTATCGGTAAAAGAAGTTTCTGTGTTTTTACAAGTTGTTTGTGCACTTTTCTACGAGATTGTAATCGGATATACACACGTACGATTCAACGAAGTCAGGTGAAGACTGAGAAACGTTGGGATACCTGACATCGGGTCGTCAGAGGAGACAGGTACCCTAAGAGGTCTGTCCCTATGACCTCACCCAACGACACGGGAGGAGGTCCCTTAGAAGGGTTGGGTCCCTAGTTTGGACACAGAGAATGTAGAGTGTAACCGACCACACAAGAAATGGTGATCGTGGTGGACCCTTCGGGTTATAATCGTATATGGACGATGTATTGGTCGGCACCACTCCTGGTGTTTGGTCCGTGGTCCACCTACAGTACTTAGGAGGTGAATGTCATTTGTCACGACTGTCGGATCATGTAGAACTGGGTACCAAAGCTCGTGTGTCTTTTTGTAATAATTGGACATCGATACATTTGAAGGGTCCTCAAGTCACGAGTCTCGAATCGGTTCACAGTAACGGTACCAATGTCTCTATTTGTTTTGACTTATTTCACCTGGAAGACACAATTGAGGAATGTCGTTACCATACTCTTACGAGGATGGTAGGAATAAACGGTTGTGACTTATAAAAAAAATTATAAAAGGTTAGATTTTACATAGTTTACCGTAGACTCATTGAACTGAAAAAACCTCTTCCGTTACCGTTGGGTGAGGTCATGAGAACGGACCTTTTAGGGTACCTGCCTGCTCAGACCATCCGACGTCAGGTACTCCAGCGACTCAGCCTGTGTTGACTCGTGGAAGTGAAAGTAAAAAATGAAAGTACGCAACCTCTTCCCTTACCGTTGGGTGCGGTCACAGGAACGGACCTCTTAGGGTCCCTGTCCCCTCGGACGACCCGATGGTAGATACCCCAACGTGTCTCAGCCTGTACTGACTTCGTTAAATCGTCGTCGTCGTCGTCGTCGTCGTTGAACTGAAAAATCGGATGGTGATTATAACTGTAGAAAAATGTTATATAGTCGGTGAACAAAAAGACATCTTACAGACAAGTGTAAGGACGAAGTGATAAAGTAATCTGATAAAGAGAAAAAGAATAACTAAACCCTTTTACACAATTTATAATACCGATTCTTTCGTGATACGTACATTTGACGAAACGGTGAGTTAAAAAACACACAAATCTCATATGACTCAGGTAGGAAGACACAGTGTTGTACTCAGATGGAGTACGGAAAACTTGATCGTTATACTTGAACCTTTAGAAAAACTCTAATGTTACGGTATAGATTTATTAGTCGAAGAAAACAGGACCCTGTCTACTTCAACTATAAAAGGTAAAGAAAGTCTGAACCTCTGTTCGAGACGTTGATTAGTCCTCTACGAAGGTTTTTTCTTATAAAGACTTCTCCACCGAAGGGGTCACCGTTTCTACCTCCCTCAAAATTCCCGTCACGAACCTCTACGGTTTGACCCCCTCAGGACCTGCGCACCGACAGTCGACCTTCTGGTCCTGTTCGTCCTCTCGACAAACTCCACCAACAAGAGAGGAGGGTTCCTTCTATGGGTACCCTTCTCCCCGGAACCGACGTTATTCGAATCCTCTTCGAAGTTCTCCTGGAGTCGGAAGTAGTCCTTCGTTTCTCACGGACCCCCTCTCTCCGGAGTCTTCACCTGGCCCAGTTCTTTCTCGGAGTTTACGGTTTCCTGGAAACATCTCTTCTTCGGTAAATTGACGTACCTTACACCCTTTCGGAAGCAGATGGTAAGACTGATGTAAGATGTGGTCTCTTAAGTGTGACCTCTCTTCGGGATGTTCACATTACTGACACCCTTCCGTAAGTCGTTGTCGAGCATAAAGTAGGTTGTGGAGTAGGAGGTGTGCCCTCTCTTCGGGATGCGGACGTTGTTCACGCCGTTCTGGAAATGGGTCTCGAGTAGTGAGTGACTCGTGGTCTCCTAGGTGTGACCTCTTTTTGGGATGTTTACGTTCCTCACACCCTTTCGGAAGTGGGTCTCAAGGAGGGAGTAGTTCGTGGTCGCTACGGTGTGTCCCCTCTTTGGGATATTTACGGTGGTCACACCCTTCAAGATGAGGGTCCACAGGGTGGAGTGGGCGGTGGTCTTTTAGGTGTGTCCCCTCTTCGGGATGTTCACGTTGCTCACACCGTTCCGAAAGACAGTGTGGAGGAGGGACTGAGTCGTGGTCTGTTAGGTGTGGCCTCTCTTTGGGATGTTCACATTGCTCACGCCCTTCTGAAAGTCGGTGTTGAGTAGAGACTACGTCGTGGTCGCTCAAGTGTGACCTCTCTTTGGAATACTTACGGGACTCACACCGTTTCGGAAGTCGGTGTCAAGTAGCGACTAAGTCGTAGTCTCTTAAGTATGACCACTCTTCGGGATACTCACAGTGCTAACGCCCTTCCGAATGTGGGTCTAGAGGGTGGAGTACTCCGTGGTCTCATAAGTGTATCCCCTCTTTGGGATATATACATTACTCACACCTTTCCGAAAACCAGTGTGGAGGAGGAAATGAGTTGTGGTCTGTTAAGTGTGACCACTTTTCGGGATGTTCACATTGTTTACGTCCTTTTGGAAGTCGGTCTTGAGGAGCGAATGTGCGGTGGTCGCTTAAGTGTGGCCCCTCTTCGGGATACTCACATTTCAAACGTCCTTCCGTATGTGGGTCTAGAGGGTAGAGTAAGTCGTGGTCTCCTGAGTGTGACCTCTCTGTGGAATACTCACGACACTCACACCCTTTCGGAAATCGGCTTCGTGGGCAGAATAGCTCGTAGTCTTCTCGGTATGTCCGCTCTTTGGGACATTCATATTCCTCACACCCTTTTGCAAGTCAGTGTCGAGAAGGGAGTGAGTTGTGGTCTCCCAAGTGTGACCACTCTTCGGGATACGGACATTCCTTACACCCTTTCGGAAGTTGGTCTTGTAGGTGGAATAAGTTGTGGTCTCCTAAGTGTGACCCCTCTTCGGGATGTTCACATTCTTGACACCCTTTTACATATGGGTCTAGAGTGTGGAGTAAGTTGTGGTCTTTCAAGTGTCCCCACCGTTCATGAGACGTACATTGTGTACACCTCTCCTAAAGTTGACCCCTAATGTGGACCGTCTTGTGGTCTCTGAAGTATGATACGTACCACCGATACAGACGTCACTAATACTTTTTCGGTAAAGAACCTCGTACGTCGAGTGACTAGTCTCTTGAGTACGACTGATCTCTCGGACGCTCACTTTGTCTGACCACTAAGGCGACCACCTCAGGCAAGTCGGAAGTAGTCGTCAACATTGAAGGAGGGTCTCTCCTCGGGATTGTGATACATAACTCTCTCAACTAAGGAAATAAAAGGATCTTCCTCCTACCGTGGTAAATAGTGGTCGACCCTGTCGAAGACTAGTAAATTTCCCGAAGTGGGATTTTGAGACCGAAGGGGGGATAAAGAGTCGGAAAGTCACAGAGGTAGGTCCTCCACCATCCATACCCCACCAGATTTACTCTACGTAGAAGTAGACCCTAGAAATTATTCCAGAGAGTCAAAAGACGACAAAGAGGGAAAGACAAGAATCCTTCAAATACTTTTGACTTTTACAATCAGTAAGTACAGGTTCAGTACTCAGTACAGTTCTCAGTTCTCAGTACAGGTTGAGAAACGTTGGAGAACCTGATATCCGGTGGTCCGAGAAGACTACCTTAAAAGGTCCGTTATGACCTCACCCAAGGACTCAACCCTTCTAGGGAACCTCCTCCCGTATCGTTGGGTGAGGTCATAAGAACGACCCTTTTAAGGTACCTGTCTCCTCGGGCCACCTGAAGTCAGGTACCTCACCGTTTCTCTGTGTCGACTTCACTGACTCGTACCATACCGTGCAGATTTTATAAATAACCATATTAGTGTCTATACACTAAAATCTTTGTTGAAAAATTGAACTATATTACACTTATAAAAGGGTACTGTTACGTTTTTGTATATATCATGTATAACATGTTTTTAATATATATATATGTACACATATATAAACAGTAGTAAACGGTAAAAATTGTCGACGTATTATAGAGTACGATCAAAGAACTTAAATAAATTGGTTGGAGACAATTACCTATAAACAAAATAAATGAAAAAGTAGTAACCTGTATGTAATAAATTGTGAACACGTTTAATAGGGGTATTCTACTTAAGGATCTTCATTCGAATACCCTAGTGTCTTACAGGTATAAATTTTTAAACTATCAATAACGATTTATTAGGAGTCTTTTCCTACTTGGTTAAATGTACTGAGGACTTTCACATACACTCACGGATAAAGAAACAAGGAGGTACAACAAGTATTTATGAGTCATAATCAGAGTAATAAAAATTGTAAAGATTAGATTATTCATTTTATAGGATAACTATCCCTTTAATTACTAGAAAAATGTGTAAATAACTATAAAACAGAAGAAGTTTAACGAACACATAAAACGGGTAAAAATTAATCCGACGTAAATAAAATAGCTAAGTGTCCTTGTTCGGATACATAATATGTATAATTAAGAAACCATAAAACAATCAAACAATAAAGAGAATCAAAACGAATATCGTATAAACCGATATATCTTAAAATTTTAAAGATACATAAGTTAAGATAAAAGAAAGGATAAAGAACCGATTTGACAGTACGATTCTTTCTGGAAGGAGTACGGGTTCTAATACTTTTTTCAAGAGGATATAAAATAAGATCATGAATACTAAAAATTGTTAATTTAAAAATGAGGAAGACGTAAATAATACAGAATACCATATTTTAAAGTTAAAGATCTTTAGCGAACGTGACTAAGGAACCGACCACCGGGGAAGTAGGAATTTCAGTCGTCACGCCGTAGAAATTTATTGAGTAGTCTTATATAAGGTGTTGTATACATTGAAAGAGTCGTGAAAACCAGGTGAGGGAAGAGTTTCTGAGTGGGGAGGAAATGATTGTATGACCACATCTTATTTACCTAAAAATCAGATTCTCTTGGATGAAAACTTAGAACGGAAACGGTAACAGAACGACTGACTAGGTTAAAGAAACATGAATTTTACTCTATTATTCGATATAATGTTTATACAGACCCAAAGTCCATTGTCTTTTAAGTTTTGATGGGTTTGTTCTTTCTGTCAAATCCCGAAGGGACCACTAAGTCACCAAATTTTTTTCTTTAAACGGGGAGTCACGTCCTCTTTGCTCAAACTAGGGATCAGACCCCTCTAAGATGTACGGTGTCTCGTTGTCAGGTACACGTCGTTGATAACTCGGACACGAGATCCCGGACCCGCAACGTTGACGACTTCGGGCACACGGGATCTAGGACACGAGAGGTTGGTCTCTTCGGTGATGTCACTTGGACGTGTGACGTTTGTCTCTCATCACGTACGTTGTTGCTTCTGGGGCGTGTTGGTTTTTATTTCAACACCCGCTTTTCTGTCAGATGATGGAGTTCATCGGATTTCCTGGGTTTGTTCCGTAAGTAGAACAAATGGGATTATAAAACCCTACGGAAGACACCATTCTCTTTTGGAATCGAGTTTAACACTGTTTGTGATCCTTCTTCTTTAGATGTCTATTTCGACGATATGTAAATTATAAAGTGATGTTAAGTAAACTCTAGATGTATCAAAAAAAAGTGTTAACAGAAGAGTTTATTAAAATAAAGGACTAGTGGGAAAGCAAGGAGAAAGTGGGGAGATGGACAAATGAAGCACTGTAATATGTCCTTCCTCACTAGTTCTGGTAGGAGTTCTTTTTCTTTACGTTTTTCCTTTTACCGACAGACTCCTCCGGAACGTTTATCGACACATTTCTCCTCTTGGTTTTCCGTTTCCTCTTTTTCTCTCTATATTCGTAAACTTACGTCTGAAGGTTTCTTATCGTTCCTCTCTATTGTTTCGGAAGGAGTCGTTAGTCACGTTTCTTTATCTCCTTTTGTTATCCTACCCTTTCTGATCTCTAGAGAAGTTCTTTTAATCTCTATGGTTCCCTTATAAAGTACGTTTCTACCCGAGTTATTTCCTGTCTTTACCATATCTGGATGTCTTTGTCTTCTATAATTCTTCTCCACCGTTCTTATGTGTCTTCTTGATCCGTTTTTTCTAGAAGCGCTGGGTCTATTAGTGCTACCACACTAGTGAGGGGATCTCGGTCTGTAGGACATTACGCTTCAGTTCATCCGGAATCCTTCGTAGTGATCCTTGTTTCGATCACCTCCATTACCTTAAGGTCAACTCGGTAAAGTTTGGGATTTTCTACTACGACACTTTCACGACGTAAGTTATACGGCCGTTTGGAACTTTTAAGTTGTCACCGGTGTCCTGACCTTTTCAAGTCAAAAGTAAGGTTAGGGTTTCTTTCCGTCACGGTTTCTTACGAGTTTGATGACGTGTTAACGTGAGTAGAGTACGATCGTTTCATTACGAGTTTTAAGAGGTTCGGTCCGAAGTTGTTATGCACTTGGTACTTGAAGGTCTACAAGTTCGACCTAAATCTTTTCCGTCTCTTTGGTCTCTAGTTTAACGGTTGCAGGTGACCTAGTAGTTTTTTCGTTCTCTCAAGGTCGTTTTGTAGATGTAGAAATAACTGATGTGGTTTCGGAAACTGACACACCTAGTGTTGTTTGACACCTTTCAAGAAGTTCTCTACCCTGGTGGACTCGACGGAGGACTCTTAAGACATACGTCCAGTCCTTCGTTGTCAATCTTGACTGTTCCTTGTTGTCTGACCAAGGTTTAGCCCTTTCCTCATGTAGTTCCGACCTATAACAGTGGGACAAATAAATTGAATATACGTCTCTGTAATGAAACGGCTGATTTCAGGCAGATCAGTTCCGATACCAAAAAGGTCACCAGTACATACCTACACTCTCAACCTGACACTTCTTCCAACTCGTGGTTTCTTAACTACGAAAACTTGACACCACAACCTCTTCTGAGAACTCTCAGGGAACCTGACGTTCCTCTAGGTTGGTCAGGTAAGACTTCCTCTGGTCGGGACCCTAAAGAAACCTTCCTTCGATTTGGACTTTGAGGTCATGAACCCGGTGGAGTACACTTCTCAACTGAGTAACCTTTTCTGAGACTACCACCCTCCCTAACTCCCGTCCTCCTCTTCCCCTGCTGTCTCCTACTCTACCGACCTACCGTAGTGACTGAGCTACCTGTACTCAGACTCACTTGAGGACCTCAACCACTACCTGTCCCTCCGGACCGCACGACGCTAAGTACCCCAGCGTTTCTCAGCCTGTGCTGACTCACTGACTTGACTTGACTCTCATGTAGTACTCTTTGAGACCCGACCTACTTCGTGTTCGACCTTAGTTCTAACAGTCCTTTTTATAGTTATTAGAGTCTATACGTCTACTATGGTGGGAATACCGTCTTTCGTTTCTCCTTGATTTCTCAGAGAACTACTTTCACTTTCTCTCACCTTTACAACCGAATTTTGAGTTGTAAGCCTTTTGCTACTAGTACCGTAGGCGAGGGTAGTGAAGTACTTACCCTTTGTTATCTACCCCTTTGTTACTTTGTCACTTTTGTCACTGTCTGAAATAAAACCCCCCCGAGGTTTTAGTGACGTCTACTTCTGACTTCGGTACTTTAATTTTCTGCGAACGAGGAACCTTCTTCCCAATACTGGTTGGATGTGTCGTATAATTTTTCGTCTCTGTAATGAAACGGGTGTTTCCAGGTAGGTCAGTTTCGATACCAAAAAGGTCATCAGTACATACTTACGCTCTCAACCTGATATTTCTTTCGACTCACGGCTTCTTGACTACGAAAACTTGACACCGCAACCTCTTCTGAGAACTCTCAGGGAACCTGACGTTCCACTAGGTTGGTCAGGTAGGATTTCCTCTAGTCAGGACTTATAAGTAATCTTCCTGACTACGACTTCGACTGTGAGGTTATGAAACCGGTAGACTATGTTTCCCGACTGAGTAACCCTTTCTGGGACTACGACCCTTTCTAACTTCCACCCTCTTCCCCTGCTGTCTCCTACTCTACCAACCTACCGTAGTGACTGACCTACCTGTACTCAAACTCATTTGAGGCCCTCAACCACTACCTGTCCCTTCGGACCACACGACGGGAGGTCCCCCAGTGTTTCTCAGCCTGTGCTGACTCACTGACTTTATTTGACTTGCTAGGTCAAAGGGAGACAAGGAAACACAGGGTCCGTTGATCGATGGAACTCTGTTAATCGCCAGGACGAGTCGGTGACCTGCCACGGAGTCACCCGGAAAGGGGGTTCGCTCGTTGACGGTTACTCACTGGCAATCACCAGGACGAGTCGGTAACCAGTCACGGAGTCACCCAGGGTGGGTGTTCGTTCGTTGACAGTCACTCCAGTCTCCCTCACCACCAGGAGTCCGCCACAAACTCCATTCTCCTCCAAGTTGGAAGAGGGGTCCGGGGAGGTCAAGTGACCGGAGTCCAGTCGTCTCCTCGTACCCCTGAGTCCCTTTGGTCGACCCCAGACACAGGACGTCCCGAGGTCTCGGGAGTGGTTCCGGTGGGTGACCTGGGCGGGTCCGGAACTCCACCGACCACCACTTGGAAAGGGGGTAGGGGTGGAAACGGTGGATTACCGTCGCCTCCAGACGTGGAGGACCAGGGGCGACAAACCCATCGGACTTCTCGGACTCCCGGTCATTCAGGGCCCGTGGACCGAGGGAACCCCTGTTGTCGGCCCGTCCCAGACCCCTGGACCGGGACTCCCTCGACGGGTGACTCACTCTAGACGGAGGAGAACCGGGAGTCTCCCACTTGACAACACGGGACCCTGGTACGGCAAAGAACAGTCTTGTCCCTTATTGTGAAGGAACCACCTCCTAACGTCCTTGGAGTACTGGATTGGTACTGGATTGGAGTTCTTGTTTCCCAGACTGTGGTTCTTCAACTGTTGATTGACGGGGAGGGAGTGGAAAGGATCTTTTCCCGAAACGACTTTCGAAAGTCCTTCAAACCCCCAAACTTCCGTACTCGGTGGACAGAGGAACGTCCCGGGACGACATTTGGAAAGGGATAAGGTTTGAGACTGCAAAAACCAGAACAAACCGGAGTGACACGCAGTCCGTGTGTCTGGACCCAAAGCCATTGTGAATACAAGATCGCAATTCAAAAGTTAATGTAAGAAAAAATAAATAAATAAAATTACACGACACAGGAACAACGACGCCCAGAACAGAAAAGAACGCCTCGTGCCCCAGATCCCGTACACCCGAAGTTATCAACGTCGAACACCCCAAATGTCGTGCCCCGAGTCATCAACGCCACGTGGCCGAATCAACGAGACCGTACACCCTAACAGGGTCCGGTCCCTACCTTCGGCCCATGGGACGTGACCGTCCGTCTAAGAATAAGTGACGCGGCGGTTCCTTCGGGAGGTACTTCAAGATACACATCCTTTTTTTTCAAAATACTCGTGGACAAAAGAACGGGTAGGGATGATGAATTTTCGCGGAGATTTCTCCACCGGATCGGATAGCAGTCACGAAAGTGTAACGGGACCTCTGTCTGACAAGCAGAAACGCTCAACTGCCAACGCGACCGTTGCCTACGTCGCACCCTAATCGAAAGTCTTGCGTCGAACACTGACCAGTTCTCTTTTGCTTGACGCACTGGCGGAAGAGGTGAGGCGGACGTCTCCGATCTTCTTCGGAAACTGTAGCCACATGAGGTTGGCTTCCGGCGGAGACTGAGGTCCCAAGACAGGTGGAAATGGTAGGCTCCTGGCAGCGGAGCTCCTCGGGCTTAGGGCGCCCCTAGACCCTTTATGACTTCTCAGACGCGTCCGCGTCTTCGAACGGGCCGCGATGCCGACGCGTCAGTCGGCGCCTCGGAAGCTCCCCTACCACACACAGCCCCGACCAGACACAGCCCCGACCGATCTTCATGTTCTGGGTCGACGGACCATGAAGTCTTATGCTGACAATTATTGTAAGTAACACAGGAGAGCCAGAAACCGGTCTTCTCGCCGAGGCCCGTTAGAGCCCCAGAACCGATAGATCTTCCTATTTCCCCGCACTCTTCGGCCACCGTTGACCCCGCCCGAGCCTTAGCCAGGAGTCCGACCTGCTCCCCGCCCTACTCTCCGCCCCGCCCCAAAACTCCGCACCAATATCTCGCCCCTAATTGACCTTACGACCTTTTACCCCGTCCTGGAGGCCACCCTCGGTTACTGCGACCTCATCCGACCTGCGCGACCGTCAAGACTCTGAGGATAGGTCATAAGAAGGACTGAGGTCACCCCTTTGCCCGAGTTCTCTCCTCCCCTCCCATTAGGTCCCGACAAATAAGTAAGAACCAAATCCCTGAGTAACCGACTTAATTTACCACAACTTGGTCGAGTCCAAATCAAAGATTCGAATAAAAGATTCCTTTCATTAATCATTTACAAATCATTATTTAGACAGAGATAAGTCAAGTCAAGTCAGTGATTCAGCACAGGCTGAGAAACGTTGGGGTACTTAGTGTCGTGCGGTCCGGAGGGACAGGTAGTGGTTGAGGACCTCAAATGAGTTTGAGTACGGGTAGCTCGACCACTACGGTAGGTCGGTAGAGTGAGAGACAGAAGGAGAAGAGGACAGGGGTTTGGGAGGGTTGTAGTCCCAGAAAAGGTCACTCAGTTGAGACGTACTCCACCGGTTTCATAACCCCAAAGTCGAAGTCGTAGTCAGGAAGGTCACTTGTGGGTCTTGACCAGAGGAAATCCTACCTGACCAACCTAAAGGAACGTCAGGTTCCCTAAGAGTTCTCAGAAGAGGTTGTGGTGTCAAGTTTTGGTAGTTAAGAAGCCGCGAGTCAAAAGAAGTGTCAGGTTTAGAATGTAGGTATGTACTGGTGACCTTTTTGGTATCGGAACTGATCTTCCTGGAATCAGCCGTTTCATTACAGAGACGAAAACTTATACGATAGATCCAACCAGTATTGAAAAGAGGGTTCCGTATTCGCAGAAAATTAAAGTACCGACGTCAGTGGTAGACGTCACTAAAACCTCGGGGGGGGGGTTTTACTTCAGACTGTGACAAAGGTGACAAAGAGGTAGACAAACGGTACTTCACTACCCTGACCTACGGTACTAGAAGCAAAAGACTTACAACTCGAAATTCGGTTGAAAAAGCGAGAGGAGAAAGTGAAAGTAGTTCTCCGAAAAATCAAGGAGAAGTGAAAGACGGCATTTCCACCAATAGTAGACGTATAGACTCTAATAACTATAAAGAGGACCGTTAGAACTAAGGTCGAACACGAGGAAGGTCGGGTCGCAAAGAGTACTACATGAGACGTATATATATTCAATTTATTCGTCCCACTGTTATATGTCGGAACTGTATGAGGAAAAGGATAAACCTTGGTCAGACAACAAGGTACAGGTCAAGATTGACAACGAAGGACTGGACGTATATCCAAAGATTTCTCCGTCCAGTCCACCAGACGATAAGGGTAGAGAAAGTCTTAAAAGGTGTCAAATAACACTAGGTGTGTCAGTTATTATGTTTTGACTTCGAACACAATGAAAAACAGAGTGAGAAGTAGTATTCCCCTGAAGGGACCTCCGAGTCTGTCATTTCTTAGGAGGACGTTAAGTCCTCTGGACCTAAACTGGGTATCCACCCCTTCTAGGAGACCTCTTCCCTCATGGGAGAAGTCATAAGAACGGACCTCTTAAGATACCTGTCTCCTTGGACCACCCGATGTCAGGTACCCCAACGTCTCAACCCGTGGCGACTCGCTGATTGTTTTCTCAGACTTTACGTCATGAACCTACGTTAGAGTTTTTGTTGTCTTACTAGAGACAAGCAAAGGTTCCGTTTGGTAAGTTATACTACCATTAGGTTCAGATACGGGGTTGTTCATTACGACTTCTTCGACTTCAACTCGTCAAGATAATTCTGGATGTTCTGGAAGATCTTGATTGTGGGGGTTTTCTACAGGAAAAGAAATATCCCCTAACCTTACGTTTTCATCCTTCAGTTCTTTGTGGACCTCATTGTCCGTTTAAACCGGAACCGCATGTCTTACTTCGTCCCGTTTCCGATTATCTCAAAACGGTTGTCTTACGTGATACCGAGTCTAGTACTTGAGGAATAGCGGTTTAAGTCTGAATTTAACTTCTTTCATCCCTTTTGGTGATCTGGTAAGTTCATACTGGATTCAGTTTAGGGATTACTAATATACGTCATAACAAGAAATGTCGTAGTCTGGAACGAATATAGTGGTCAGTGTAGGTGTCGACCCATAACAAAAACGAAACCGAGGTAGGGAAGTAAGAGAGACCTCAATAAAGAGGTGACTAGAGGTCATCGTATAACCCGTGGATGACTGGACCCCTTAAGGAATATGGTTCCCTTGTAAAGTACGTTTCTACCCGAGCTATTTCCTGTCTTTACCATACTTGGATTGTCTTCGTCTTCTACAATTCTCCACCGTTCTTATGTATCTTGACATGTTTTTTCTAGAAGTGCTGGGTCTATTAGTGCTACCACACTAGTGAGTAGATCTCGGTCTATAGGACCTTACACTTCAATTCACCCGGAATCTTTCGTAGTGACACTTGTTTCGATCACCTCCACTACCTTAAGGTCAACTCGACAAAGTTTAGGACTTTCTACTACGACACTTTCACGACGCGAGTTATACGGTTGTTTAAACCTTTTGAGTCGTTACCGGTGTCCTGACCTTTTCCAGTCAAAAGTAAGGTTAGGGTTTCTTTCCGTTACGGTTTCTTACGAGTTTGATGGCGTGTTAACGTGAGTANGACTTTCTACTACGACACTTTCACGACGCGAGTTATACGGTTGTTTAAACCTTTTGAGTCGTTACCGGTGTCCTGACCTTTTCCAGTCAAAAGTAAGGTTAGGGTTTCTTTCCGTTACGGTTTCTTACGAGTTTGATGGCGTGTTAACGTGAGTAGAGTGTACGATCATTCCATTACGGGTTTTAAGAGGTTCGGTCCGAAGTCGTTATACACTTGGCACTTGAAGGACTACAAGTTCGACCAAAATCTTTTCCGTCTCCTTGGTCTCTAGTTTAACGGTTGTAGGCGACGTAGTAGTTTTTTCGTTCTCTCAAGGTCTTTTTACAGATAAAGACGAAATAACTGATATGGTTTCGGAAACTGACACACCTAATGTTATTTGACACCTTTTAAGACTCTCTCTACCCTTATGGTCTGGTGGACTTGACGGAGAACTCTTTGGATACGTCCAGTCCTTCGTTGTCAATCTTGACCTGTACCTTGTTGTCTGACCAAGGTTTATCCTTTTCCTCCTGTAGTTCGGACATATCACAGTGGAACGAATAAATTGAATATATATACGTCTCATGTAGTACTCTTTGCGACCCGACCTTCCTCGTGTTCGACCTTAGTTCTAACGGTCCTCTTTGTAGTTATTAAAGTCTATACGTCTACTATGGTGGAAATACCGTCTTTCACTTCTCCTTGATTTTTCGGAGAACTACTTTCACTTTCTCCTCTCCCTTTTTCAACCGAATTTCGAGTTGTAAGTCTTTTGTTTCTAGTACCGTAGGCCAGGGTAGTGAAGTACCGTTTGTCTACCTCTTTGTCACCTTTGTCACAGTCTGAAATAAAACCCCCCCCCCGAGGTTTTAGTGACGTCTACCACTGACGTCGGTACTTTAATTTTCTACGAATGAGGAACCCTCTTTTCAATACTGATTGGATCTATCGTATAAGTTTTCGTCTCTGTAATGAAACGGCTGATTCCAGGAAGATCAGTTCCGATACCAAAAAGGTCACCAGTACATACCTACACTCAACCTGAAATTTCTTCCGACTGCCGGCTTCTTAACTACCAAAACTTGGCGCCACAACCTCTTCTGAGAACTCTGAGGGAACCTGACGTTCCTCTAGGTTGGTCAGGTAAGACTTCTAGTCGGGATCCTACAGAAACCTTCCTTACTACTACTTCGACTTTGAAGTCATGACCTCATGGTCATGAGAAACCTTTTCTGAGACTACGACCCTCCCTAACCCTTGTCCTCCTCTTCTCCTTCTGTCTCCTACTCTACCGACCTACCGTAGTACCTGAGCTACCTGCACTCAGACTCACTTGAGGCCCTCAACCACTACCTGTCCCTCCGGACCGCACGACACTAAGTACCCCAGCGTTTCTCAGCCTGTGCTGACTCGCTGACTTGACTTACTAATATATCACCTTCACTCTTTATCTAAATTCCCTGATCTAGACTATCTCACGGACTACTTGATACCTACTACAAACACTGTAACATGTCCTCCGTCCCTCGTTCTGGTAGGGGTACCTTTTCTTTACACTTTTTCCTTTTACCGACAGACTCCTCCGGAATGTTTATCGACACTTTTCTTCGTTTCTTTTTCTTTTCCTTTCTATATGGGTAGACTTACGTCTCAAGGTTTCTTATCGTTCCTCTCTATTCTTTGGGAAGGAGTCACTAGTCACGTTTCTTTATCTCCTTTTGTTATCCTACCCTTTCTGATCTCCAGAGAAGTTCTTTTAATCTTTATGGTTCCCTTGTAAAGTACACTTCTACCCGAGTTATTTCCCGTCTTTACCATACCTGGATTGTTTTCGTCTTCTATAATTCTTCTCCATCGTTCTTATGTGTCTTCTTAACATATTTTTTCTAGAAGTACTGGGTCTATTAGTACTACCACACTAGTGAGTGGATCACGGTCCGTAGGACCTTATGCTTCAGTTTACCCGGAATCCTTCGTGGTGATGCTTGTTTCGATCACCCTCTTTACCTTAAGGTCGACTCGATAAAGTTTAGGATTTTCTACTACGACACTTTCACGACGTGAGTTATACGGTCGTTTGAAACTTTTGAGTCGTCACCGGTGTCCTGACCTTTCCCAGTCAAAAGTAAGGTCACGATTTCTTTCCTACAGTTTCCCACGAGTTTGATGTCATGTTAACGTGAGTAGAGTATGTAATCGTTTCATTTCGAGTTTTAAGAGGTTCGGTCCGAAGTTGTCATGCACTTGACACCTCAAGGTCTACAAGTTCTACCTAAATCTTTTCCGTCTCCTTGGTCTCTAGATTAACGGTTGTAGGTAACCTAGTATCTTTTTCGTTCCGTCAGGGTCTTTTTGTAGGTAAAGAGGAAATAACTGATGCGGTTTCGGAAACTGACACACCTAGTGTTATTTGACCTTTTAAGACTTTCTCTACCCTTATGGTCTGGTGGACTGGACGGAGAACTCTTTAGACATACGTCCAGTCCTTCGTTGTCAATCTTGACCTGTACCTTGTTGTCTGACCAAGGTTTATCCTTTTCCTCCTGTAGTTCGGACATATCACAGTGGGACGAATAAATTGAATATATATACGTCTCATGTAGTACTCTTTGTGACCCGATCTTCCTCGGGTTCGACCTTAGTTCTAACGGTCCTCTTTGTAGTTATTAAAGTCTATACGACTACTGTGGTGGGAATACCGTCTTTCACTTATTCTTGATTTTTCGGAGAACTATTTTCACTTTCTCCTCTCACTTTTACAACCGAATTTCGAGTTGTAAGTCTTTTGCTTCTAGTACCGTAGGCCAGGGTAGTGAAGTACCCTTTATCTACCCCTTTGTCACCTTTCTCACAGTCTGAAATAAAACCCCCCGAGGTTTTAGTGACATCTAAAACGTCACTAACGTCGGTACTTTAATTTTCTGCGAATGAGGAACCCTCTTTTCAATACTGGTTGGATCTATCGTATAAGTTTTCGTCTCTGTAATGAAACGGCTGATTCCAGGTAGATCAGTTCCAATACCAAAAAGGTCATCAGTACATACCTACACTCTCAATCTGAAGTTTCCTTCGACTCGTGGTTTCTTAACTACCAAAACTTGACACCACAACCTCTTCTGAGAACTTTCAGGGAACCTGACGTTTCTCTAGTTTGGTCAGGTAGGATTTCCTTTAGTCAGGACTTATAAGTGACCTTCCTGACTACAACTTCGACTTTGAGGTTATGAATCCGGTGGACTACGGTTCTCGACTGAGTAACCTTTTCTAGGACTACGACCCTTTCTGACTTCCGTCCTCTTCCCCTGCTGTCTCTTACTCTACCAACCTACCGTAGTGACTGAGTCACCTGTACTCAAACTCATTTGAGGTCCTCAACCACTACCTGTCTCTTCGGACCACACGACGTCAGGTACCCCAGTGTTCCTCAGCATGGGCTGACTTGTTGACTTGACTTGACTCACTGATTGTGAAAGTGAAAAAACAGTATGGTCCACATTTATTAGAGAGGCCTTACCTTACCGGGTTCGGAACACTACGATAAAAGGACCACTCAAATAGTCAAGAAAGGACAAAGAGACATTGTCGACTATAAATGACTTGTTCCTGCAAAAGACTGAGTCGTCCCTAAACGAAAATATGTCGAAGACTATGTTTCTCTTGTCAAGCAAAGATAGAACAACCCTGAAAGAAATGGTTGTCTCTCCATTCAGATGGGTATTCAAAGTTTTGGTTCGTTAATTTACGACATTCGGGGGGCCGAGGGTGTTTTCCTTTAGAAGTACATTATTAGAAAAAAAAAAAAAATGTGACGTGGTACGCCGTAAACTCTAGAATCAAGGGGTTGGACCTAACTTGGGACTCTGGTCCCGTCACAATCACGGTACAGGATTGGTGACTTGGTGGTCCCTTTACTGAAAAAAAACCCCCCCCCCTAATATCGGTAGGATCACCCATCGTAGAGTAACACCAAACCTAAACGTAGAACAATTAATACAAGTTGTAGAAAGTACACAAACAACCGGTAAACACGTAGAAGAAACTTCTTTAGATATAAGTCTAGGAAACGGGTACTGATTCACCCGTAAAATATTTTGACGGAAAAGGGGGTCGAGGAACTTTGGTGGCAAAGAAAATTACCCATACTAAAAGGGTCTGGTCATTGAAGAGTTACAATCCATAGGTGTACGGTGGAGGAACCAAATACGTCTTACCGATTGAAGGTAGGAGGATTCTACGGTGACGGACAGACTTCTCAGATGATCAAAGTCAGATACAGGAATTTTTGAAAGTTGGTGTTGATACTAACTTGTTAGTCGTAGTGAACGGTACTCACCTTTAAACGTGTAAAAGTTACCTGTCGTTACGGGTGGGTTTCACACCTCAAACCTCAGGACCTCACTCCGTCACAATTTCGATGAAAGAGTGACCCCACTGGTTCTCCCTAGTTGTCTGAGTTTTCCCCTGTGCCCAGAGAGTCCCCCTATCTCTTCTATGTCGGGGTGGGGACGGTTGGGTGTCACTTGTACTTCGTGATCACTCCCCTTACTCGTCAGTGACACTAGTCTGGGTGTCAATAGTCTAGACCGTTGGCCCAACGGTATCGTATTAGACCAAATAGGTACCCGTCCTACGTTCCGAAATCGACTTGCAAGGGGTTGGAGTCACTATATAACGGTAGGTTAAAAAATCGACGTCTACACACGGTATGTAAAAGGAAGTCTAGTCGAATTTTTTTTTTTTTTTTGGAATTTAACTAAATAAAAATTTCTCCTGAATGATGGAAAGGTCCTCACCCTTTGACCATAGAGAGTAGTCATCTCCTATTTCCCCCTCTCCCTTTCATTTTATTCATGGTCCTCTCGTTTTATTACAATTTAAGATCGTTGTTGAGAACGGACTCGGGTTGACATAGAAACATTGATCTTTTCTTATTTGTTGTACGTCAGGTATGAAGGAGGAACTAATCCGTCTTGATTACTCCTACCTTTTAACGACCAACTACTACACGACTGCTTGTTGACTTTCACTCACCGAGGGATCAACAGGAACTGGGAGGGTCCGAAACCTTTTTGTCTTAATTGGTAGAGTAGTACCCTACCAAAAGTGGTAGTCCTCGGGAGAGGAGGGTCTTGACATTCGTGAGCTGTCAATCACTGACACGTACGGGTCGGGGACCGACCCACACACCGTAACTCGACTCTTTTGGTTAATTGGGAATCTTTGAGTTTTTGAAAATTAGTCTCTTGTGTGTGGGTTTGCACTCCCATCCGCAAAGATGGGACCAGGTGTCTTGTGTCTAATAATCAATGTATCTATGGTGTGTGTGTGTGTGTGTGTGTATGTTTACCGACGGTTGAAAGGTGTCCCGGAGACTGAAGATAGAAACCACAGTTTTGAGAACGAACTTATGTGAATCGTTAAACTCAAGGACGGGGATAGGGTGGGGAACCCATATATAGTCCGGGGAACGAGTCTATATTTTCCGTCCCTCTTCAACCTGCAAAAGTCGGTGAACTTTTGGTCATGCGAGGGGTGACCACACCAGTCGGCGATTCAAGAGTAAAAGTTATTTGGTTGGTCACGTTGAGTTCCACGTTGCAAAATTTATAGGGTCCCCGGGTCTCGTATCTGAGGACTTGTAAAAAATCGTGGTATTCATTTATTTAAATATAATTTTTTTGTTTTTATACTTTCTTATAATTTTCACGGTCTCAGGTCATAGAAGTATTCTAACAAACACGAAGTCGTTTGTCCACTGACCTAGTACATCGTTCACCCTGTGTTTTCGAGTCTCGGCTCCTCCACGATAGTTTTCTCGACCAGTGCACCAAGGGACTTCACTCTGAGTCAACATCTTGTCCGGACCTGTGCCACTCGTCACTTTCACTCCCGGGGTTGAGGTTCCTTAGTGGACCGTTGTTTCTCGCGAGGAGTTACTTTACTCCGGTAAGTAAAGGGAAACTAAGGTCTTCGAAGTGCAGTTCCCGTCGTGAAATTTCATGACCACGAGGGGTTGAACCTCGGATATCATTTCACGGACACTCACCGGTCCAACCTGTTTACTACCTCCTCCTTGTAAGGTCTTCAGTAAAGACACGTAGTAATAAAAACGTGGCTCGTGTAGAAGACGTATCTAGTACACTTGGTACACCTCTGTCACTATAGGTGACGTCGAAAGTATTGACTTAGGTCGATAAATGTCGAAATTGAAAGTACTATTTAAACCAGAGTAGTAAATTGGTTGGTAAACTTTACCCTCTGATACCCTTCTCCATCGTGCACCTACACGTCCCTAGGAAAACTCTCCAAACCCTTCGATCCTCACCTTTCAAGAAAGACACTCTACAATCTACAATGTCTAAGAAGAACCGAAAAACACCCAATCAATTCTTTCATAATCCTGTCTGGACTCTACTTCCCTTCCTTTTCCGATGTGAAAAAAAAACAAAGTTATTTCTTGTTTCACGACTGTGAAACCTTTGTTAATTCGGTTCCCATATGACTTCCTTTTGAAACTTTTAATTTCGGTATTCATTATAATCATTGTTGTCATTGACGTCAACTTATGTTTATCTCCCAATGACTTAGTAGAGAAACAAAATTACACTTTCTCACATAGATAATATAGACTACGTATAAACTTCGAGTGTGGACCACTCATGATAGACTGTCCATGAACCAAGATTCACGAAACGTAGATAAATGCAAGTGTCATCAGAAAACTCCATCATTGATCCTAACACGGGTAGAATGTCTACTCCTATGACTTAGGGATTCTCCAAGGTACTGAGAGACATCTAGTGGACCGTCTACCGTCTTGAGCCTGACTTGAGTCATTTGTCCCAGGTCAGATGGACTGAAGGTTTCGAGGTCAAAAGTAACAAAATTACTTTGCACACGTTTAAAAGATTAGTTAGAAATAATGGTCTCTCTAATTAATGGGTACCGTCCCTCCCCGAATGTGACCCTACCAAAGTTGAAACCCGGAGTCTCCTTGTAAGAGTCTACAGACCCTCGGACGACGATGGGTCCCCAGTACCCCTCCTAACGATGGACGATGAAACCTCACACTTGAGTGACGACAGCCGACTCTGGACTCGTCGTCGTGTTCCGAAAGACTGTTACAACTGTGACTATACCAAAAAGGACCCACACTTAAGAGACCACGACTGACTCTACCCGGGATTCCGCTTTCGGAGAGGGTGTGTGTGGTGTTCGTATTCCGAAGAGGGGACACACTCAACAGAGTACGACATAGTCTAAACAAAAGACCCGTTTCCGAAAGGGCGTAAATCGCGTGTGTATTTCGAAGAGGGACCATACTTGAGAGACTACGAATCTTTCCGTACTCGGGACGGCCTTCCGAAAGGACCTAAAGACTGTTTACATTCCGAAAAGGGGCCACACTTCAGAGACCACCATTTACTCGACTCGTGGGTCCGACTTCCAAGAGGGTGTCAGTGGTGTGCATATCCCGAAGAGTAGACACATTTGAGGGACCACGAGTCTTTCCGTGTTCGAGAGGACCTATTAAAGGGGTGTAAGTAAGACGAGTTTCCCGAAGAAAGGCCGGATTCAAGGGACTACGACTTATTCCACCAATGACACCGGGTTCTGAAACAGTGTGAACAATCCAAAGTTCCCGAAGAAGCATCACACCTAATTGACTACAAGATTCTCTGCACGTGAAACTGACTTCTAGGAAGGTGTAAGCAATGTAAATTTCCCCACGAGTTAGGGTACCTCCCTAACTACAAACTACTCCCTCCATGACATCTATTTCCGGAAGGGTGTCAGGGGTGTAGACATACTATAGTTAGATCTCACCTAGGAGACCACGGCCTACTCGACACTTGAAACGGGTTTCCGAAAGGGTGTAACCAATGTGAGTTTTCCGAAGTGGGACCGCACTTAGTTGAGCACGACTCAGTCCATAAAAGACGTCGACTTCCAAAAGAGCGTAAACAATGTGAATTTCGTGAAGGGTGTCTGGGAACCTACGAGAAACACGAGCCCAAAGAGTATTTTCTAGAGGGCCGAGAGTCTCAGGAAAAAGAGATCGTACTTACGAGACCACCGTTCAATCCCAACTCGCCGTTTGTTTAGCGAGTGGTGTGAGGACTGTAGGTATCTCCCAAAGGTGTCGTACCTAAAAGACCACGACTTGTTCCACAAGTAACGTCGACTTCCAGAAGAACGTAAACCGTGTCGACATCTCGAAAAGACATCACACGTACCTGTCCACAGCTTAGTCCACTCTCCCGGCCGACTTTGAGGACTGTGTAAACACTGTAAACACCCCGGACATTGGGCACACTTGGGAGACCACAAGTGATTCCACTGACAAGGCCATTTTCCGAAAGGGTGTGAGTAACGTAAACATTCCGAAGAGAGGTGACACTTGGGAGACCACCTAGAGATCCCTGTCCGATACCGATTTCCAAAAGGGTGTGAGCAGTGTGAATATTCTGAAGAGACGTCACACTTGTCTGACGACAACCTGTTCTTTCCTCGAGACGGACGTCCGGAACGGTGTGAAGACTAGGAGTCACCAGTAAAAACGTCGTACTTAAAAGACTACAACCTCCTCCATAGACAACCTCAACTTCCAACGGAACGTAAACCGTGTAAGCATCGTAAAGACTCATACCCAGAAGACTACGTGTCTCTCTACTTTCCAAACCGATTTTGAGACCGGTGTAACCAATGTTGACATCCAAAATGGACCCACACCAAATACTGTGAGTTTTCCGACACTCAACACTAGACGACCTGTCAGTGGTAGAACTGAGAGGGTACCAAGAAGAAGTCACACTTGAAAGACTACTGTGTCTTCCACACATAAGACTGATTTTCAAAGGGGTGTGAACAATGTGTGTATCCTAAACATCGGACACACTCAGTGACCAACGTACTTTTCCGTCCTTGAGACCGACTCTAGAAAGAGTATGAGAACTTCGTGTCACCCTACGAGGGACAACACTTCTTAGGTCACGACCTAGTATACCACTGAGACCGACTTCGAGAAGGGTGTGAGTGACGTGAATGTACCAAAGAGGGGAGGGACCTACCATAGGACGACCGACACCAGACTCATCGTGGGCTTCAGTAAGGGTGTAAGGACTCTGAGTCGACCACGGTCCGAGAAAAGTCCCTCTAGTCCACAGTACCTTGGGTGAGGACCCCTTTCCACCCTGAGCCCTGACTCCAGATAGAACTCAAGTACCGAGAACTCAACCATCGAAAACGTAAAGAGGTCTGACCATTATAGTCTGGAGTCTTCTGAAAGACTTAGAGGATCTTGTGATAGATTGGTCGAAACCGGATATCTCCGAAGAGGGTTTACCCTCAAGGTCTCTAGTAGGAACCTTTTTCAGAGTCATTAGAGGACCTTCTCAGGAAGAAGGTACTTCAGGACTCCGTCTCCTCTTCAGAGTCGATACGGACTTTCTCTCCCGTTCACGTTTACAGAGGACAAAGAACCCTCAATTTCTGTCCTCGACGTCCGATTCTCGTTTGTTTTTCCTCTTGTCCACTACGTAGGACTCAGTCAGGACTGACCCTTCCCTTACTTCCTCTGTCCCGGTCGTACCACTAGGTCACCCATGACTGTAGTGTCCTTCTTCTCGGCTGAAGTTCTCCACAATCCTCCCCCTCGACCCCCTGAACGAATCACTGGGTCACCGATTCTGAGTACGAGGGTTCCGTCCCCTGGGGTCAAGTTAGGGACTGGTTCCTTGATCTAAGGTACACGATGTCACCTCTGGAACTGTGTTGATTCTGGGTCGTGTCAGTTTATCTATAAATCTTTTTCCTCCCCACACCCACCACGACCCGTCGGTACCTCCAAGGTCTCCCCATGAACGGTAGTAGTCGGGGTAGTCGATTCCGTATGAAGGATCTCTTCACATGAGTCACCTTTTCTTCCTATTTACTACTGTTGCGTTATGGTGGCGGTGGTGTCCTCCTGAATAGACCTACACCGATATGTTCGAACCTTAGTCGGACCTACAATTCCACCGTCTTTTCCTTTGGGTACCACGGACACAGGTTCGCTTTGTGGACACACGAGTTGTCCTCCGATGTCTTCCAGGTGCGAGTGCTCTCCACTTGGTTTTTGTCTCAACGGAAGACTGTCGATCCCACGTCCGACTCTGACTCGGTACGCCGGGGGTGTGGTACCGGAGACCAAGTCCCCGGGAAGAGGAGTACACTTGTCAGATTGTTACTCTTTTCGACGACCGTGGGGTCCCTCCCGGGGACTGAGAGGAAAGTCCCTACAGAGTTGGTCGTGTGGGCCCTTAGGACTGACGGACTGGCTAGGGGGTCTGTTTGACACCGGACCCTCTCCCGTCTCACTTACGAGAATCGTCACAAATCCGGGTCCGAACTCAGTGATTGTCTGTCCGGTAGACGACCCGGTCCTTCCTTCCTACCCGGACGGACTTCGGTCCACTTTATCCATCTGGCCCTCTAGGTGTCACGAGTCCCCCGTGTTCTGTCTTTCCTCCTCTCTGACTGAGTCTCTTACCTTACGACTCGGGACGACTCAGACCTTCCTACGTCTCCCCTGTCTCCTTCCCGTGGTCTTATCGGTGTACGACTTGTTTCTCTATGTGCCTCTATGCCATACGTCCCGTTCCGAGGGATTGGACTTCGGTCACGCACCGTCTCACTTCGGCTCTCCGTCCCCCACCTCTACAAGGTCGTCTGGATGACCCGTCCTACCTCCAGAATTTCTGTCTCCCGGGTGTTTCCTGGTGTGGGGTACTCGAGGCAGGTGGGAGGGGACTCCCCCGGGACCGACGGGTGAGTGGTCGCAGACAACTGAGACCCGAAAGAAAGCGATCCCGGAGGTCGAAAAGGGGTGGTAGGTCTACCTTCCAGTTCAACCCAGACTCCCCTAGACATCCCTCTCTTTCCGTAACAGTGGTTGGTCTACTGTAGTTGTACCCCCCGGTAGCCCGACGACTCGTCCTTGAAGGACCGACAGGACTACTAATAAGTCGTGGACTAGGTCGATACGTCCCGAGGACCGGGTCACCTCCTCTCCCTGGGTCAGTGTTAGGTCCCACTAGTCTCTACACTGGTGGTCCCGACCCCTGTGTTTCGTAGACATTGTCGAGAACTCTCTATTTTCTCTCAACGGTCCCTCTCAGTACATGGAGGAGTCAGTAGGTACTAAGTGTGTAAGAGGGTACCTGACCTGTATGGTCTCCGGAGGTATTCTATCCGGGGGACTACTCTCACACAACCCCCAGGGTTTCTGGTCAGGACGAAGGATGGGAGACGTTTGAAGGAGTTCCCGTCTTTCTCTCAACATTAGGGTCCCCTACGTACGATGTCGTCCCTCTGTCGGTAACGACTGAAGTTTCTACTCTTCGGTACTCGTGTTGTTCATCCAAAGTAAACCGAAAATCGACTTTCTCCTGTTCCTTTCTCTAAGAGGGGTTGCCGGGGGTTTTCCTTGGTTGATACGGGTACGGGTCTAAAATCGGGTCAGTCTGGGTAGAGGTCTTGTCAGTCTCAGTCACATACAACGAAAGTCGGTGTGAACACCGTAGACATTTTCGTCGATGTCCTTTCCTTATGTGGCGATTATTTGTGTGTGTCTACTCACAGACCTCCTGATCTCCTCTCGTAAGATTCACGACCGGACCGTGTTCTGGACCAAGGATTGTGTGACTGAGGACGACGAGGGAGAAGATAAGTAACTCGGGGGTTTCGGTCATGACAGACAAGGTCTGTGACCCCGAGGTGGTCCCTCGTCGTGCTCAAGGACGGGCGTCCTCCGAGGGTGAGACCGTCTCCCTCTGTCTGGTATTTTACTCGTCACTCGTTCGGTCCGTCCCCTCTCCATCCCTCACCAGTTCCCCAACGTCAAACAGAATTTCGTCGTTTCGGGGACTTCACAGTCGACCTCCTTAAGTAGATGAAACTCCTTTTCCTTTCACGACTACCTCGATCTCCCGTTCGTATCCAAAGAGAAGGGTCCGTCGTGACTGTAAACCCCAACCTATTAGGGACTTTAAGACCTTACACACCGTCGTGGGGCCCGAGGTGGGTGACCTAAGATCCTCATGTGGGAGGTGAGGAGGGTTCACCACTGTTAGTTTTTCCAGTGGTCCGTGATGACTACAACGTCTTAGTCTGTTGATTCGTGTCACTAGACTCCGTGAGTCCTCGGTCCTCTAGTGGGGTATCCACTGTCTCTCGGTACCCACTAGGGACTCGTCCCGCTACTGAGGGTCCCGTCCCCACCGTGAGTGAGTCGTCCTTCTCCAAGACCATCAACAGGTCGCGGCACAGGGTCTTGTCCAGAGGGACGGGGACGGGGTCGACAAGGGTCAAGAGGTTCCACTTCAGGTACCGATACAGCAACTCCCACCGTTAAAGGACCTTACGTCGCCCTGACCCCAGTCCCTCCCCGGTTACCGAGTGGAGTCGTGGGAGTAGTCGGTGTACGGTTCGGAGACCGTTTTTAGTAGAACACTCTTCGAAGTCTACACTCTGGGGTATAAAAGATCCGTTCCTGTTCCTCAGATCTTTTCCTCTGTACGATAGGGGAGTTCCAGTGTCTCCGTCCAGACGGAGTCGGATTGTAGGTGGATGGAACTGAAAACGAAAAAAGTCACAAGTTCTAAAATTCAAATTTTTTTAAAATAAAATTTTTAAGTTCGTATCAAGTAAATGTCACACAATAAAAGACGACATGTCTTTTCACTAAGTCAACATATATGTAAGAAAAAGTACAAGAAAAGGTAATGTCAAAGAGTGTTCTATAACTTATCACGGGGCTCAATATGTCATCCTGGAACAAATGGGTGAGATGTCAAACGGAGACGAGTAGGGTTTGAGGGTCAGGTAGGGAGGGGTTGGGGGAGGGGAGAGACGTTGGTGTTCAACCAAGAGATATAGACACTCAGACAAAGACAAAGTAAAGGTAAAAGTAAGTAAGTAAGTTGTTTGTGGGGTTCCGAAAGACATACGGTCTGGTCATTACAAGGATCCCTGGGTCTCTACTCAGGGTTAATCATGAACAGGGACACCTCACGTCTCAGACTACCCTGACTGTCTATACCCGTCTGTGTGGGGTTCGACCACCTAGACACAATGTCACCTCCTCCGTCCCACTGGACCCTCTGGTCTTGTCCCTCCTCGATTACGACGGGTCCTTTCCACCCCTCTTATTTGACTCAGAACTTCCGACACCTTCTAAATGGTCGACCTCTATCACCGACGTCATATAAGATCGTCTTCCTCCTCGGACTAGTTTCCGTCCTTCGACCTTTCATACCCCATTGTAAAAGTGTGTTCCGGTTCTTCCGTCATCATGTCGAACACACTCCCTTTGCCTTCTTCTCCTTTCTCCTCCCGTCCTGAGTTCGGTACATCCCTACCCGACTCTTTGGATCTAAAATAGGTCCCCCGTTATTCCTAAAGACCTTCCCATGACCCGTTATTCCTAAGGACCTTCCTATGACCCGTCCTGTCACTGTCACACTCTCGAAAGGAAACTCTGATTAACCCCCACCCACTCTCCCCGTATTCTGTCTCTCGACCTTGTTCCGTCCGGTCTACACGTCGGAGACCCCTACTGTCCAACCCTACTCTCCCTGTGAATTGAGTGGAGTCAGCATCGACTACCTCTGGGTTGCTGGTCAAGGAGTAAATTCAAGGGGGAGGAAGGGGAGGTGTTAGGACCGACCGTCCCGTCGTCTTTCCTGATCCTTTGACCTTCTTTCACACGGAAGGAGGATCCCGACTGAGACACCGGTACGACCTCCTCGAGGGTTTTGCAGGTCTTCGTCCTCCTCACTCCTGCACGCAGAGTGACGTCCTTAGTGTTGTTAAGATAAATGATTTTCGTGGGTCGGGGTCACGAAGTCTCGGATGTGTCGGGAGGAATCGTGAACAGTCCCAATTCATGTCAGGCATTTATGGGTGCACCCTCTTACACCTGTAAGTCTAGAGAGTGGAACGACCTTGGAAGACAGAACGAGTGGTGACACCTGTGTCACGGACCGTGTGTCATCCCTGAATATAGTAGAGATTCTGATCTCAAGTCCGTTCGGAGGTTCTGACAACAATAAAGATGTTGTCGTACTGAAGAAGTTGAAAACAAAAATTGGTACTGGGTGTCATTGTGTCTATTATTTATGATACTGAAGAGTAAACGTATGTATTGACTTGTTTTCGAAGCACTTTGTTATGAAGTAAAATATTTCATCCCACCTGATCCTACACATGGTAAGATAAATGAAGTGAATTTTTTTTTTATACCAGTGACGGGTGACCCAGTGAGAGTTGAGTATTATCCGTTTTGTGCCATGTGACCGCACCGGAGAGACACGGAGGATTCACCGTATACAGATGCCCACAACTTTCGTAAGGTGCGGTACTTCGTTGTGGTACCCAAGTATTAAGAATTCGAAGACCCGGTTCATACGAAATTTAAGTCGTTAAAAGTCTAATATTTTTCCATTAGGTGGTTTATACCACATCAAGTAATTTTAGGGTCATGGTCCCCCTCCCCTCTCCTTATTCCCCTCGTAAAGTGTTGACTTGTGAAGTTATAAGGGTCTCGCCTCCATTTTTATAGGTGAGATCGGTCCTATTAATTTTCATTATTTAATATCGTAAAGATCAGTCCAAGTCCGTAGTTTAAGTGCCTTTTTTATAAACCAAAAGCCTCGAAAGATCTAAAACACTGGTGTCTATTACCTTACACTATCCGGATTCTTCACTGCACTTCACGTTCAGCGTGTCGGTACACGTTGAGAAAAACTGGGGTACCTGACAGTGGACGGTCCGAGGAGACAGGTACCCCTAAGAGGTCCGTTCTTATGACCTCACCCAACGGCACGGGAAGAGGTCGCCTAGAAGGGCTGGGTCCCTAGTTTGGACCCAGAGGACGTAGAGTCCGTCTAAGAAATGGCGACTCGGTGGTGTCTTTGGAGTCCGGATACTATTCTCGATTACAAAATGCCTTGTTCCTAAAAGGAGTGTTTGTCCAATTCTGAACTGAACACTCATATTCAGTTAGGTGTCTAAAATTTTTTTAAAAATTCATATTAATTAAATGTTACAACACATACCCCAGACGTAAGGGTGTCTCTATCAAACAACCTTCGGTAAATATCGAGAGGTGGGGAATCTACCCTACTAGGGAGACTCTCCGGCCTGTCAGGAGTGGGTCTGAAAAGAGAAGTAAAGGAATAGACGGACCGGGAGTCTATAGACTTAAACTATTGAGATACCTGTCAAAGGTTTAGGGTAAAACAGGTGTAGAGTATTTGAGAATCTGGACCCTCCCTTCTTTGACTTCGGGACTCCACTTCGAGTTCCAGTGGGTGAGACAGTATCATTGAATTCCGTTTAGTAATGGTCTGACCTTTCAGAATCCGGGACCTCGGTCTCTCAGGACGGAGAAGGACCACACCCTGGTGCCGGTGTAGTAAGTGGGAAAAACACACAGTGAACGATGTACATGTTTTACTTCGTCTTTTTTTTGGTTGCGTGTTAGAGAATAGATGTTAAGATTTTTGTTTTCCGAATCTAGGTCTTGAAGTAAGTATTTAACCATCAGTTTGACTTGGGTTTGTCGGTGTCCGATACGTATCAGAAATAAGAGGAAGTCACACTAATTGCGGAAAAGGTCGTCTTTATAAGTTAAAGGTTCTTAACGGGGTCTATAGTGACCCCCACACCGGATTAATACTTTATGACAACAAACCAAACGCTGAGCTACCTGACATCGGGTGGTCCGAAGAGACGGGTACCCCAAAGGGTCCTTTCTTGTGACCTTGCCCAACAGTAAAGAAGGAGGAAGGGGTGGGTCCCTAATTTGAGCGTAGAGGACGTAGCCGTCCGCCCAAGAAGTGGTGGCTAGGTGGACGCACGGGGGCACGAGTCAGCTCAGACTGAGACGTTGGGATGCCTGACATCGGACGGTCCGAGGAGACAGGTACTCTAAGGGGTTCGTTCTTATGGCGTCACCCAACGGTACGAGAGGAGGTCCTCTAGAAGGGTTGGGTCCCTATCTTGAGCGCAGAGGATGCAGAGGACTTAACCGTCCGCCTAAGAAATGGCGACTTGGTGAGTGACCCTTCGGAACTCGGCGGACCCTTCGGGGTTAATACTTTATGCGTGTGATAATTGAAAGATTTTAGATCTTTTAAGACTACTGCCTCATCGACGACGCCTCTAATGTTCTCTTTTACACTCTTGTCGTGGACCGTGTGTCTGTCGCGAGTTTACTTACCATTTATAGAACTTAAGGATTTCTTGAGGGTAAGTAAGTAAGGAGGTTCTTGGATGGGTCGAGACGGTTGCTGAAGTCCGTTGAGTGGAGGAGGAAGACAGAGTCAAAGTAGTAGGCTTATTTTACTTTATCTTAGCAAGGAGAGTCCCGCCGGCCAATCGCAACCTTTCGTGAAATCGTTCTACACCACCACCAAATCAGCGCAGGCTGAAAACCGCTGGGGTTCCCGACTTCGAACGATCCGAAGAGACAGGTACACTAAAAGGTCCGTTCTTATGACCTCACCCAACGGTAATGGAAGAGGTCCGCTAGAAGGGGTGGGTCCCTAGCTTGGACCCAGAGGACGTGACATTCGCATAAGAAATGGTTGACACGATGGTCCCTTCGTGAAATCGTTCTAGGACTAGGAAATGAGGCTTGGTCGCAAGCTCCTAGGTGGATCTATTGGTGTCGGGTTCCGCTGCGCGGGTCTTGGCTTTAACGGGGTCTTCGTAAGGCAGTGGGGAGCCCTTCCTGGAACGGGTGTTCCGAGGTCTCAAGAGTCACTCGGGTCGGGGCCATATAGGAGTGGAGCTCTGACGTCAGGTGGCCTAATTGTCTGTGCTGCGGTCGGTCCGCTCTCCGCCTCTGCGCTGACGAGAGTGTTCGCGGATGAGAATGTGTGAAGGCCACGGCCCGCTTATAGAAGTGTTGACGAAGTGGGTCCTCGGAGACTCGGTCTCGGTCCTGACAAAGGGTCTCCCGACACGCCTCCGGAAGAGAACAGAAGGGTAGAGGTGGTCGAAGGAACAGAAATCGCCCGGGCGACTCGTGCGACCCTTTATCTGATCTTTTTGTTAGCCGGGGTCTACCGTAAACCCATAACATCTGTTCAAAAACTACCCGTTGGTTTAGTGAGAAGACGGAAAAGCTCTTCTGACTCTCGCAAAAGGTAAAGACTTCCTCTGTCTCACAGCGGTACCTTTGTGTACTCCTCCTTTGTTAAGGACTCTTCTGCGCGCTACCATTCCCCGCCTCAACTCCGCCCTCTTTAGTCTGACACTGGAGACTAACCGCTCTTTTACGTAGCCTCAAGTAGGGCGGAATGCTAACCGGGATACAACCGTGTACGCGTCATCTTTGTCTTTCGCAAGATGATTTCCACCTTATCCCAACCCGCTACTCCCTTATTAGGTAGGGGATCGGAACTCAGTGGCCTGACCGGACGGCGTTTCCAAGGACCCTTTACCTCAAGGGTCCGTCCGTGTCGGGTGTCCGTCAGACCTTCAGCCGTATCCGACGCGTCCGCGTCAGGAGGCCGCTCTCCTACGCGCGCGTCGCGGAGGGCGGGATCGCCTTCAAAGGCGTCTCGTTGACTCTTCCACTCAGGGTCAAGGGAACCTCCCAGTTCTCTCAGACCGACGTTTATAAACAGACGGGTGAGTCGAGCGGTTTAGGTCTCCACTCCCCTTCTGCTCCGCCTCATCCCCGGATCGGTATCAAGCCAGCACCACGGACACTGCAGTCGCGCTGGGAAACACCCTCTGACTCGGGAGCCCTCGCCCCTAGCGCCCAGTTCTACTCTCTTAGAAGACCGGAGGCTCTATTGGACAGTCGACGTCGACAGGCCAGAACCACCACCCGCACCTACGTTGCCTCTGCCCGTTTCGATTACCTCTCACACCGCCTTCGCGGCGGAACCATGATGCAGTAGGCACCAGGGAGGCCTCCCGCCCCGGCTCCGTTTAGTAAAGTGACAATAAGTAGGACGGCATTCCACCTCAGATCGGTAATCGAGAAAACGACACGACGCAAAGTCCTGGACGGTCCTCCTTATGTTATGAATTGTGTGAGGTATACAAGTCATTTATAACTTGTTCAGTTATTTCTTTTACATACTTACTTACTATTTCTGACTGCTCACGACCTCGGAACCAAAACTCAGGACTCGATCGGTCTACTGTAATTTTACCACTGAAGGTCGGGAGCCTAAGAAAAGAAGATATGTATAAATAACTCTCAAATGATATCGAGAAAGGAGCACACTGAAAGATTTCAATGAACGAATAAACAAATAATTCGAACATAAGGGGGTGATCTTACTCGAAACAGTCCAGTCCTCGATAACTAAAGGAAACGACGACATCCTCAAGTCACTTATTAGTAACTTATTTACTTACTTCTATCGTACACAACCAACGTATCGGTTAAGAGTTATTTGTAGTCAGTAATAAAAAATGAGGGTACATGTCGTTCGGACTCAGTCGGAGAGGTGCAAATAAGTAAATGTCCTGTGTCAATTCTACCTCAAAGGTCGGGTCACTTAGACTCCCGGTCTAGCACTGGGGCATTTCCATGGTAGGGGAGCCCGTGTACGGAGACTTTCGGATAAGGGGTGGTCGTCGGACAAGGACGAGGTAGAGAACACACAACGAAGAGAGTCTGAAGTAAGGGTCCTCCTTTCAATAGTACCCGTACCGTCACCAAAGTTCCCGTCTGTGACCTCAAAGTACTCAGACGGGGTTCTCCTTGATCTCTCTAGACTCTCCGAGTCTCGAATTCTATATCTTTCTTTTTTCCCTCCTTATCTTTATAATTGTTTACCTTCTACTATTGGTCATTGTATTTCCTGAAACGACAAGAAACGTCAACTATTTTTACATAAGGTGAATACGGAGGTTGGTAAAAGTTTACACTCGTCCGAGTCAACACAGACTGAGAAACGTTACGGTACCTAAAGTTGGACGGTGCGAGGAGACAGGTACCTTAAAAGGTCCGTTCTTACGACCTCGCCCAATGGTAAAGGAGGTCCCTATGAGGGCTGAGACCCTTGTTCGGGTGTAGAGTACGTAGAGGACGTAACCGTCCGTTTAAGAAATGGTGACTCGGTGGGTCCTTCGGTGAGACAGTTTATCCTTGACAATTTTCGGGGTAAAGTGGTAACTCTTCTGACTCCGTGTCTCTCCCATTCATTGTACAGGTCGTTTCTCGTGTAGACCTTAAGTTTAGGTCCGTCGGACCCGGATTTCGGACCCTGACATTCCTGAGGGGAGAAACGTTAACGTTGTCTCTGGTCGGAAATTTCACTTATTTCCTTTTACAAAATTAACCTAACTCGGTCCGTGTACTAGGGTGTATATACACCTTAAATTTTTCTTCACAGTTTGAGTACTATTGTCTCACCTTATCACGAATGGTCTTCGACACCCCCTTTTCCCTATAACTAGTCTCTCACGTCTGAAGGATAACATTCTACTAATTCAAGACCTCTGGATTACATATTGTACCTTTGATACCATTCAGTATTACACCCACATATGAACTTTAAACGGTTATCTCATCTAGTGTTCAAAGGAGTGGTGTGTGTGTGTATGTGTGTTCAACCTTAATACTCTCCACCACCTATACACTTAATCAAAATAATACCATTAACAAAGTATTACATATGACAATTGGTTTTAAATCCTTTACCCCTGGACTAATTTTATCCGTAAATAAACTCCAAACAATCCTGACGTCGGGTCCTCTGGGTCTAAGTTCTTCGTGAACTCTTGCAGGATTATTTACGTAGTCCTGAAGCGACCACCAGTCCACCAAGTCTCAAGTGGAAGGTCACGTGCCCCACGTCCAAGTCAAGGAATAACCCCTTGATTCTAGGGTACACGGACCGACGGTTTTGTGTGTTTTACATTTGGTCTTTGTTACAACACTTTTTAAGTTATTTGTGAAAATAAAAATTTTCCATATGCATATAAGCACGAAACTATTCTATTATTTTTCTTCGTTGAACTTAACATAAGACAACCTGACGTTCACCTCCTCCGAAGATTTCCGTTTTTGACGTTCCGGTGTTAATCAATGTACTCAACAAATAGTTCTTAATGTTAACCTCGACCGTTCTTCATTCCCACGAACAATTCGTTCTTAATCAACCCTAGGTTTTACCCACAAACCAATGTCCCCTTTGTTGGGACTGTGTGTTCTACGGTCCATCGTCTACAAAGTTTTGTGACAAACACAGGAACCCAATCCGTCGTCAGTGTCTTTCAAGTTCAAGGGTGTCTAAGAGTCACTGGTACTTCAAAACCAAAAAATACGGACTTGATACTAGTGACAAAATTAGAGTCAAACAGTATATACGACGACGACGACGACGATTCAGTGAAGTCAGCACAGGCTGACACGTTGGGGTACCTGCCGTCGGGTGGTCCGAGGGGGTAGGAACCCTAAGAGGTCCGTTCTTGTGACCTCATCCAACGGTCAAGGAAGAGGTCACGTACTTTCACTCTTCTCTTTCACTTCAGTGAGTCAGCACAGGCTGAGAAGCTCTGGGGTACCTGACGTCGGATGATCCGAGGAGGCAGGTACCCTAAAAGGTCCGTTCTCATGACCTCACCCAACGGTAACGGAAGAGGTACAGTATATATGTATATATACATATATCCGAAGAGACTATCGAGCCGCCCAGTTTTAAACGGACAGTCACGTCCTCTGGGTTCTCTGTGTCCAAGTCAGGGACCCCACCCACCCAAGTTAGGGACCCACCCCTTCTAGGGGACCTCCTCCTCTACCGTTGGGTGAGGTCATAGGAACGGACCCTTTGGGGTACCCCTCTCCTCGGACCGCCCGACGTCAGATACCTGAGTGTTTCTCAACCTGTGTTGACTCGTGTGTGTTCGTATATGAATATGTGTGTTCAAAATGTGAAATTTATATCTGTCAACAACGAACAGTTTCTATTTATTTTCATTACTTTTTTTGGAAACAGAACGTTCCAATTTACTTCAGTACTCGTTTTCAAATAAAACTGAAACTAAAACTATAGGGTCGATTATTGGTCCTGACATGTGATTCTTGTTTACTTTATTAAAACGAAAAAAAGAAAAACGACAAGTTTTATATAAGCAACTTTTACGGACAACATGACAATAGGGACAACTCAAAGAGATGAAGACAATACTTGATCAAAGTAGGACGAGAGTACTGGACTCAACACAGGGTGCTTTTAAGCAAGTACCTTTGGGAGTTGGACTCATAAAGTCTTACACAGGCATAAACATTTATCCCGGAAATTTCACCATTAATTTTACTCCAGAAATCCCACCCGGACGATACCCGATTTACAAACACAGGAGGGCTTCAAGTATACAACTTTACGGGTTACACTACCAAAATCCTTCACCCCGGAAACCCTCCATCAATGCAGTACTTCCACCTTTCACTTTCACTTCAGCGAGTCAGTACAGGCTGAGAAAACCCTGGGGTACCTGACATCGGATGGTGCGAGGAGACAGGTACCCTAAAAGGTCCGTTCTCATGACCCCAACGGTAAAGGAAGAGGTCTCCTAGAAGCGTGGGGTCCCTAGCTTGGACCCAGAGGGCGTAACATCCGTCTGCGAAATGGTAGACTCGGTGGTCCCTTCAGGACCACTTCCACCTCGAGAGTATTTACCTTAATTACGGGAATATTCTCTGGGTCTCTCGAAGGATCGGGGAAGGAGGTATACTCCCACCCCCTTCAACAGTCAGATCGGGTCCTCTCCCGGAAATAGTCCTGGGTTGGTGTCACCACGGAACTACAACCCGAAGGGTCAGAGATCTTGACACTCTTCATGCAAAGATAACAGACATTCGGTGGGTCCGACACCCGAAAAAACAAAACAAATCAAAACAACCGTCACAACCCAGAATCGACTCCGTACGTCTAAGAGATCAACGCTGAGTGTCCGAGTGATCAACGTCACGAGTTCGAATCAACGAGGTACCGGACACCCTAGAATCAAGGGGTTGGTCCCTAGTTTGGGTGCAGGGGAAGTAACGTTCCGTCTAAGAATTGGTGACCTGGTGGTCCCTTCAGGGTACAGACGTTATAAATAATATAAATAATGATAATAATATAGTAATATTATAACTAATATCGGTAAATTTGTCTGATTCTATCCGGGATTAGGTTATACTAACCATAGGAATATTCTCCTCCTCTAATCTTGCGTCTGTCTCCCTGTTCGTGCACTCCTGTTTCACTCTTCCACCGGTAGTCGTGCGGTTCCTCTCTCCGGAGGTTTCTTTGGTTTGTGACTGTGGAACTACAGTTCGAAGACCGGAGGTTTCGACACTCTTTTATGTAAGGACAGCAGATTTGGTAGATCAGACACCCTCACTCGACACTGACGGGTTCGATCACTTATATGGACGACACAGGAGTAAACAGTGTTCGAGACACACACTAAAACCGAAACTAAAAACAAATTTTATAACCCTTTATGAGATCTTTATGTGTTTCGAATCTCCCATAGTATCACTTGTAGGTAATAGACTGATTCTCAGTCCTACACCACCCGACACGACGTCATTACTTATTTGGGACTTTAGGACCACCAAACGTATTCCTCTCAAATAAACGGTCAGTGCCCGAACGTCACACCTGGTCCGTCGACGGAAGTAGAGCACGGGGACGGAGGACTCCCGGTAGGGACGTCTCCTGCCGACCGTCTCCTCGATGACCCCGGGGATTGATGGAACCGGTCTTTTACTGAAGACGAGTGTGGGGTAACCGGTCTTGATCAGTACACCGGGGTTAGAGTGACATTCCTTGGGACCCTTAACGTCCCCCTCATACACCGATGGACCACTCGTGAGTGGCAGAGAGGGTAGGGGTAGTGCACCAAGTTCTCTACTCGTAGTGTTAATATTAACTTCTGGGAGTCACGAAGGTACTAACCTCGTCAAGAGGACGGGTCGAAAATAACTGGAGTTCCGTAAGGACATGGAAAACACTCGAGACATCAAAGTGAGACGCAAACAAGACGGAACATGGACGGGACCCGGGAATCCCTCTCTGACCTGTGTCCCCCGTCCTTGAGTAAAATCCGCACCGGTAAAACACCCTTAAGGGACCACCAGGTTAACAATACTACGACGCGAAGGCGACGTCCCTCGGGGTCAGTCCCTTGATTCTAGGTCGTACGGTGTCCCACACCGGTCTTCCTTTTTTTTTTCCGATGAAAGACTCTCCCATAAGGTCCATACTATTCAAAAGAAGGAAGACGTAAGAACAGTGGTACTCCTTGAGTCCACTGATGAGCTGTCGTTATCTAATGCAAAAAGTCGAAGGACAGGGGGGCGGTAAGACAAAAGGTCGTACTAGACAGGTCTGACACCGTCTCCATAACTTCGTTGCAAGTTCAAGACGGGGATGACGCCTTTTGGAAACGGATGTCTCTTTGTACGCCCCAGGGTCAGGAAACAGTTTGGGAAACGTAGTAGGAGGGTTCCATTCTTGGCCCGGCAACACGAAGAGGGACCTCCTCCCCGCTACACACATACACGCACGTAGATCCTTGGTGTCTGCGGAAACGTCGGACGGACCGGGGCGCACCTATCATTTCGGGTCTCGAGTCCGAGAGAGATGAGTCAGAGGGAGATGAGTCCATAGAAATCGTCTGAGTCTCGATGTTTGAACTGTAACTGAGTAAAGACAGAGGCCGAACCTGAGGAGGGGACTCTAGATATAGGTATATTCAGTCTGACGGACGAACTGTAGATAGCCCACAGGGTGTGTACAGAGGTGTACGGGTCTTGGTTGGAAAACTATCCGGACGACGGGGCAGACGGGGAAGGTCTCGGAAGGGGTAGTTCCATTGTCGTTGAGTCAAACAGGCCAAAGAGTCTGGAATCTCAGTAGGAGTTTAAGAGAACGAGAGGGTGGGGTGTTGACGTCGGGAGGTCGACCAGAGCAGCCGAGAGGGAAATTTTTAGCGACGGCTTAGCCTGGTGAAGGAGGGTGGTGAGACCAGGTAGAGTGGGTGTGGTCATAACAGCATCTTCGAAAGAATGGGGACGACAGGGACGAAGAGGTAGTGGACACCAAGAGAAGTTCACCGTCAGGTTTCCTAGGATGATTTTGTTTCAGTCCCCTGAAAGGACGACGAGGAAAAGAAAGAGGTCTCCGAGAAGGGTTGGGTCCCTGGCTTGGACGCAGAGGACGTGAACTCTGTCAGAGGACGTAGTGTCCGTCTAAGAAATGACTGACCCGGTGGTCCCTTCGGGATTTATATAAGAAAATGAGTAAATATAATGACAAGTCAAAACTCGAGACATTCCTATCCTCAAAATAGGACCAAACATTCGAGACAACTAACATTGGATAACAAACGTATCGTGGGTCCTGGTACGGACCGTGTTTAAACCCACGTCTCTTTAGAATAACTATTACTTCCTTGTTTTTGATCAATCTTAACTAATCCGTCTTAAAATTTCTTGGTTTATTTTAGACACTATTATTTTTATTTATAACCCTGAAGGACCACCAGGTCATCGATTCTGAGACACAAGGGTTGCGTCCCTCGGATCCAAGCTAGGGACGAGTCCCTTGATCTAGGGTGTAGAACGTTGATTCTGGGTCGTGTTGGTTTATTTATTGCAGTACCGTTAGTCTTTGAGCATCATACGAGATTCGACACCGGATCTGTGTCGAATTCCCTCTTGTCACTTAACCTTCCATCTGGACTTCTCTAATATATTTCCTCTGGTGTGTCACGAGCTCCCATACTTTCCCCAAGTCTGGGTGCTTCTTTTCTTATTGACTTTCCTTCTCACACGAATCTAATAAGTCCACTTTCTTCCTCTTGGACCGACACTCCCAGTTTCCCTTCTCTCACCAACTTATACTAGAGTCCCAAAGACCAGACTACCAAGGACCTTTCCTGGAAACATTGATGGCAGACGTAAACCAGACGGAGAGATCCGAGTTCCTCTTTCTGCTTGTGGTCAAGACTTTGTAGAAGGTTCTTTCACTTTACCAGGTCGATACGACGGAGGGGGAGGAATAGGGAGGGGAGACTTCCGTTCTCAGGACCTAGACTTCTGTGGAACTCATGGTCACCCTTTGGGTTTCCACTCTCAAAATGAATTGGACCGGACTGAGAGTCACCTCCCTCTCCTCCCAGTAGACGGTCACCCCGTAGTACGGAGACGAGTCCGGACGGAGGGGGAACGACCTGGGAGGAGGGTCGTAGGAGGGGGCGGTGGGACGGATGTCCGACGGGAACGTCAGGTAGAGAGGTACCGGCCTCGACTGGAGAGGGGAGAGAGGAGTGTCGAGGGATGGTAGGGGTACCGACGGAAAGGAAATAAGACTGGTAGGAGGACGTCCCGTGGACTCGCCTAGGGGTTGAGGGGCATCGTCGGGAGTCTGCTGGTCTGTTTCGGGAGTCTGGGACTTCGCTTCGGCCTACTGGTGGAGCGACCTCCGAAACGGTCACCCCTGCCACGACTGTCTGTTCTCACCCGCCGTGACCTTCGACTCTACGGACGTCTGGTCCCCACTGGTTCCGTAAGAGATACTTCCATGTGAGACGTGTCCACCCGTCCACGACCCGACCCACCCGGCAGAACCTCGGGTCCGTCCCCCCTCTCTTGGAGTAAGACTCTTGTCTTTACTTTCACATAGGGTCGTCGTCTGGACGGAGTTCCGTCGAAAGAGCATCTAGACCCTGACGTCGGTATCAACGGATGTCGTATCCGCGGACGTCGATGGCCCGTCCATCTCATTCATGCTCGTCCTCCGACCCTCAGTCCGCTGACCCTCACCACCCTTGACACCGGTTGGTCTCTCGAACACGGGACACATCTCCGGCGATGACTGGAGTGTGCCCTCACGTTCGGGTCACACCGACCCTCTATTCCCGTGACTACTGACAGGACAGACGGGACGTCTCTGTCCTACGTACGTACGATCCAGCGAAGTCAGCACAGACTGAGAAACACTGGGATACCTTACACCGGGTGGTTGGAGGAGACAGGGACCCTAAGAGGTCCGTTCTTATGACCTCACCCAACGGTACGGGAGGAGGTCCCCCAGAAGGACTGGGTCCCTAACTTGGACGCAGAGAATACAGAGGACGTGACCGTCCGCCTAAGAAATGGTGATCGCGGTGGACTCTTCGGGTAGAGACGGTGGTCTCTATCCTACCTGGGACGGGGGCTTGCAACCACGAACGTAATACTCTTTACTCCACTCCCCGTCCCTTGTCGAGATGTTCTTGTTCCTTCTCGTGGGTCGCGTCCAAAAATAACACCAATTCTCCATTCCGCCCCCACTTCTCAAACATGTACTCGGTCTCGAAGTACACCAAACTTAGAGGTGGTAATCGTTTTCTCCCTCGAGGTCCGAAAGAATAGTCGTCCTCCCCTTCTTCGTCCCGGTTCGAATTTTTGACAGTCATCCATTTGTTTGGGGGTACCTGCCTCCTCGGACCACGCGACGTCAGGTAACCTCTTCCTTTACCGTGGGGTGAGGTCACAAGGACGGATCTCTTAGGGTCCCTGCCCTCGGACCACCCGACGGTAGATACCCCAGCGTGTCTCAGCCTGTGCTGACTTCGCTGAATCGTCGTCGTCGTCGTCGCCGTTTTTTTACGTCAGTCTGTGGAACAAAGTCACTTCTTTTTTTGTTGACACGACCTTTATAATCAGAATTAGTTGGACTGTAAATGACGCAGGTATGAGGTCTGGGTCTGGGACAGATTCATTCGTGAAATACACCAAAACACTCTAAAAAACAACGGAAAAATTTTTAACTCTATTTTAAGTGTATTGTATTTTAAGTGGTGAAATTTCAGATGTTAAATCACCCAAAGTCGTCTAATACCACACGTTGGTAGTGGTGGTAGATCAAGGTCTTATAAAGACAGTGGGGTTTTCCTTTGGGACATGGAGATTGTCAGTGAGAGTAGAGGACCGTCGCTGATTAGATGAAATGCAGGGATACCTGAACGGACAAGGCCTGTCAAGACCGTTTACTTCGCCATGTGACACACCGGAAAACGCAGACCGAAGGGGAGCCGTGCTACAAAGGTTCCGGGTAGGGCGTGCCGACGGAAACAGTCTCGACGGGAGACAAATGCCGACCTATCCTACACAGAGACAGTACAGGCCAAGAGAAGCAGCCGACCGAAATGGACACAGGCGAAACCCGGCACTACTTATTACGACGACGCTTGTACACGCACATATCCAAAAGGGTACCTGTAGACAAACGAAGTGCAATTAGTCAAATTAAGAGTGTTGGCGAAGTGCTACAGTCATACCAGTAGCAGGGATAAAAGAGCTACTCCTTTTACTTTGGGTCTCCACAATTACCGATCGGGACCGAGGTCTCTCGAAGGTTCAAAAGTCCTTCTCGGTCTTTACACCTAAGACTCTCTCCTCTGGAACCGGAACCTTCACGGTGAGTCTGTGAGCACGTCCGTCAAGACTCGGAGTCCAACCAACAGCACGGCATCTCGGACCCACAACCTCTGTCTGGACCCATCCCGGCACTGAGCCGAGAGCACGTGGGTCACTCGGACCCGTTCGTCGACAGGGAGTCGCAGGGGTAACCTTTTCACTCTCTCTCACAGGACGGACGGAGGACCCCGACAACCGGGGTTTCGTGCTCTTCCCTGTCTCCGTTACTCGAACCTTTTGACCTTTCCCTAGAACAGTCCGTCTCCGTCGCAATCAGCACCTCCCTGTCTTCCGTTCCCGCTCTCTCTCCCCTCGTACTTCCCTGTGAGCCCTCGAACGTGAGGGACGACCTGTGAGAAGACCCCGGTGAATAATAACGAGGGTCGGTACGATCCCCCTCTGTGAGTACAATGGAGTAGGATGGCGACCTCGTGTCTCTCCCTTTCGGTGAGTGGGTTCCTGTGTGCCGGAGTTTCTCCGTCTTGACCCTGAACTTGGATCCACAAGACCGAAACATTGGTAATGTGGTGTTCTCCCCCTCCCTCCCTCCCTTCTCCTCTCTTAGCCTTACTCTTCTCCTATCTCCCTCACAACGGTTTTAGAACTGGGGGCGAGACAGATAGTTACGACTTATTTTTTTTAATGTCTCTGTCCCAAATTTCCTTTATCTTCTTAATCGAAACAGTGTCGTCCGTTCGTGGAGTTCTTGACACGAGGGAAGAGACCACTTATCCCTCTTCAAAATATAGGGTCACTTCTAGAACGAAAAAGCCAAAAGAAAGAAACGTTTCAAAGTTTTACTGGCGTCGACTGTAGTCCGTCGAGTCGTCGGTCCACGCCACAGGGACTTCAATCGTCGGGTACTGGAAGAAAGACTTGACGTCTGACGATGTTCTCACATCCTCCTCTCCCTGCGGCCCACGGCTCGCACTAGACACACCCCAGTCTCTCGTTACTTGGGGCACTTCCTGTTCGGGTCGGTGTCCACAAACAATCACCACGGCCGAGTTGTCACTGGTTCTAACCATCTGAGAGCACCCGGACAAGCCGACCTCCCTCGTCTTACCCCTCTCGGGGTCCCCGCCCCTCCCCTCTCCCTCTTTCCGTTTGTTCCGTCCTCCGTAGACTTCCGACTTCGGTGGGTACGGGAGTGTGGTCGTGTCCGAGACCCGGCACACAGAAGTGGAAGAAACCGAGCCCAACAAACTACTTTTCTCGTTTGGGGAAGGGTCGGGCGGTCGCAGTAAGTAAGAGGACGTCTATGGGTGGACCACGGTCCGGGTCCACGACCGCACCCGTGGCACCCCGCCCCTCGACGTACACCTACACGAAGTCCCGCCGCAATGGGGCCCTGTCCAACGGGAACCGAGGTCGGTCGGACGTGGTCAGTCCTCCTGCATCGACTTTTGACCGTTATTTTGTCGCCGTCGTTGGTCTTGCCACCAAAAACGACGTCATCGACTGTCAGGGTCGGCTGAGACCCACGGGGGACGATTCAGGAAATACAGACAATTGAGTAGTTGAGCAGAATGAGGGCATTGCCAGGATACTCTACCGTGAGAGAGAAGGAAACAGTTTGTGACTTGACATTGTAGTGGGAGGGACCAGAGGGACCGTGTTAAACCCTCCTGGTCATATCTCCGAAGATGCAGGTAAAGACGTCGACGAGTGACGCCACACACACCTCTCGACGAGGGATCTTCGTCGATCCTAAGTTCAAGTCCGGGCGGCAGGTCCAGACACGGGGACACCTACCTCCATGTGCGGAACATCAGGGAAGGACACCGGCGGTAGTGTTTAGTGGTGTTAGAATTACCGACTTCTGTCGTGTGTAAATAAGAGAAGACCAACACCTCCAGGGTTCAGACTTTAGGCAGAGTGCCCCGATTTCAATTTTGTACCCCTCTCCCTGAAGGGACCACCAGGACCCCAATTCTGAGGTACGAAGGTGACATCCCCCGTATCCAAGTCAGAGACCAACCCCTTGATTCTAGGACGGACGGAGTGCCACACCGGTTTTTTTATCTTTCTACACCCGTCCCGACCAGGACGGTCTCCGAGGACCCCCTTAGGTAAAGGAACGCCCGAGTCGAGGACCTCCGACGGACGCAAGGAGCCGAACACCGGGGAAGCAGGAGTTTCGTGTTGTAGTGGGCTCGGAGACAAAGACGGTAGTGTACGGGAGAGGAGAAGACACCAGTCTAGAGGGGGACGGAGGGAGAAGGATTCCCGGGAACACTAATGTGACACACACGCGCACGATTCAGCGAAGTCAGTACAGGTTGAGACTCTGGGGTACCTGAGATCGGGCGGTCCGAGGAGACACGTACCCTAAGAGGTCCGTTCCTATGACCTCACCCAACGGCACGGGAGGAGGTCCCCTGGAAGGGCTGGGTCCCTAGCCTGGGTGTAGAGGACGGAACCGGTCGTCCCAGAAGTGGGTGATCACGGTGGACCTTTCGGGAACTAATGTGACCCGGGGGACCTAGGAGACCCTGTCGGGGTGTCGCGTTCCGGGAATTAAATGAGTGTGGACGTTTCACACACCAAGATCTTTGAGGTGAACGGCGGGGAATTGTGTGGGCACACAAAGAGGGTCGTCGTACGGACTCGGACAGGGACCAGGAGTCAAAGTCGACGAGACCCCCCTTACCAACGGAGAGAAAAGGTACCCAAGGGGGGGCCCCAGGGAATCTCGAGCAAAATTCATACGTCCGAAGGGACCACCGAGTCTCCTATTTCGCAGACGGACGTTACGTCCTCTGGGTCCAAGCTAGGGACCCAACCCTTCTAGGGGACCTCTTCCTTTACCGTTGGGTGAGGTCATAAGAACGGACCTCTTAGGGTTACCTGTCTCCTCGGAGTCACCCAATGTTAGGTACACCAGCGTTTCTCAACCTGTGCTGACTCACTGAAGAGAAATGGGAGAATATTTAATCCGGTCCCAAAGAGTCGGAACCGTGGGAACCGTAAGTAACACCCCTAACAGGACACGTATTATCCCACAAATCGTCGGAGGAGCCGGAAATGGGTGGTCGACGGTCCTCGTGGTCAGGGGACAGGGGTAGTACTGTTGGCCTTGACAGGGGTCTGTAACGGTCTACGGGTGATCCCCCGTCTTGACGGGTGACAACTCTTGGTGACTCAGTCCGACAGGGTCTCATGGGAGGTTTCTATCTCTCTGGCAGTCGATCATTAGGAGTCCACCTTAGTGACAAGAATTTTTTTTTTACGTGTGTGTGTAAACAAATAAATGAACCCGAAGGGACCACCGAGTCAGTCATTTCTTGGACGGACGCTACGTCCTCTGCACCCAAATTAGGGACCCAGCCCGTCTAGGGGACCTCTTCCCTTACCGACGGGTGAGCCCATAAGAACGGACCACTTGAGGTGTTTCCTCGGACCGCCCGATGTCAGGTACCCCAGCGTTTCTCAGTCTGTGCTGACTCGCTGAAAGTGAGTGAGTGAATGAACCGACGTAGCCCAGAATCAGGACCGTGTGCCCGAATCAACGGGGTGCCGTACACCTTAGGGTCAAGGGGTGGGTCCATAGCTTGGGCGCAGGGGACGTAACCTTCCGCCTAAGGGTTGGGCCGGGAGGACGTTTTACCTCTCGAAATTAGAACTGGAGTGTCCCAACCGCAACCTCTCAATTTACTCATCTTGTCACGTGTTTGTCGCATGCTGACGAAGGACAGCAGTAAGACCAAACAAAAAGACAAAAACAGAACCCCCCACCCCTAACCCCAAAACCCAGTCCGACTCTCCGAACGTTCTAGAATCAAGACGTTGGTCTCTAACTTAGGTCCGGGAGTGTCACCTTCATGACTCAGGATCGGTGACCTGGTGGTCCCTTAAGAGTCAATAACACCAATACTACCTACGGTCGTACCGTAAGAGCGAGGTTCAAGTTCCAGTGGACAGAGAACCACCAACCTCCGACGGTGGACGGCCGGACGGTGTGAGAACAGACGGAAACCGTGTACACCCCTGGAAGGTATGTAGGTACCCCAAACGTACGTGGTCCCCAGAGGGTCCAGTGTCGTAGACCTCGCGGTCCCCAAATGTAGGTCCGAGAGGTCCCCGGAGCCGGTGCAGGTGGCGGGAAGGACCCAGAAACGACCGAGGACAGACATTACTCTCAAAGGGTCGACCGAGAGGTCGACAGTCACCCTCCCTGTCAATCTTCTCACCTCCTCTTTTCGGGAAATATTAGACGTGTCTTTACGTTCCTTTAACATAAATTTAACGGTCGACGGGATGGACGAAGACTCACAGCCCGTGCACCCTATTTGCGAAAGTAGCTCACCAACTAACTCACCACGAATGGGAGTCTGGAGCTCCACTGAGACACTCTGTCTAGGACGATAATACGGATGCTCCACGGGACCGGTAAAGGACCAACAGGGAGCTTCTAAGGGGGGTCGGGGGAGGAGTGTCCACCCCTCCTGGGGGAAAGGGGGTTCTTGGTCGTGGAAGGATTCAAAGGGAGGATTTCCGGCTCGAGTCATTCGGGACCAAGGACGGGACGAGGTCGGCCTCGAAGAACACCCGTCCGCACCGAAGAGTCTGTGAAATGGTGGAGGGACGGGAAGTAGAGTCACAGAATCTACTGTGGTCAGACCCACCGATCCTTCCACCCCTTCTGCTCTTTTTCCTTCCTACTGCGTCTCCCGACCGACCCTGGGACCCGCTAGCAAGTCAAGTGTTTGAGGTCTTACTCGACACAGAGTCGGTTCCGGCGAGACGGGGAATGGTCGACACCCGGGAGTCGACTAATATAAAATTTTCGACGGTGCATAACTCGCGAGGGCCACACGGGTCTCTCCACGGTCCGAGACTCCGACCCTTCTCCCAGTGACTCACCGAGTATACTTCCCACTTCGACCCTGAAGGAACCACCAGATCACTGATTCTGAGGGTTGCGTCCCCCGGACCCAAGTTAGGGACCAGCCTCTTGATCTAGGGTGCACGACGTCGACTCTCGACCGTGTCGGTCTATTTTTTATTTGCAATTTTTTTCTTCCACGGCGACTCCCTAAGGGACCGCCAGGTCACCAATCCTGAGACGTAAGAGTGACGACTCCCGGGTCCAAGCCAGGGACCAGCCTCTAGATTCTATAGTGTTCGGTACGTCGTGTCGGTCCTTTTGTTTTTTCTCACTTCGACCGACGCTAAGGACGAGTAAACATGGTGACAACAAGGACGGGAGACTTGGTAACGTAGGTGAGAGGCCCTACTCGACGCAATGAGGACGGAATGACTGCACGTCGTCTCTCCGGGTCTCCCCCAGTCGGACACACTGTGGATCAGTGTGTCTCAACTGTGCCGCGGGCCCGAACTTGGGTCTAGAGGGACCGCGTCTCGGAGGGCACAGTGCACCGGAGAGATTCGAAGTCGAGAGACCAGAGGAGGCACTTCACCCTTGTGCCTTGTCAAGAGTCTCGAAGGACTCCGCGAGAAGGGGCGAACATTAGGAGTCTAAACCGAGTCTATTTTAAAAGGAAAAGAAAGAAAAAAATTTTTGTTCTCACTCTTGAAGGGACCACCAGGTGACCAATTTTGGCGAAGGTCACGTACCCTGCACCCAAGATAGGGACCTTGATTCTAGTGTGTACGGCGTCTCGTCGACTCGGACGTATGACTTTGATTCTGGGTTACGTCGGATATATATACAAATTATATCGATTGTTGTTGGTGGTATTAAAATACCATCATCTTTCTGAGACCAAACTAGGGATCCAGTCTTTCTAGGGGACCTCCTCCTTTACCGTTGAGTGAGGTCATAGGAACGGATTTTTTGGGGTACCTGTCTCCTCGGACCGTCGGTGTCAGATGGTCCCCCAGCGTCTTCTCAGACTGCGCTGACTCGTGTGTCTGGAAGGGACCCGACAGTCCTCGGAATTTCGTTGTTACACACGGTCCTGTCTTCTGAAACGTCCCAGACAGAAATTCACCTTTCCCGACCCAGCTTCTTACAAATCTCCTTCACGGGGTCCCCCTCTAGCTGTGGATTTCTACGATTCCCTTCCTTCACCCACTCCGTCGCCCTCTTTCCCCACCCCCCGCCCACCCCGAGTCGACCTCGAGACCCGAAACCTCGTCTTCACCAGGAAGTCGTACCAAGACACGATCCGGTGGTGGCGACCCGGAAGGATAGGGGACGGTAGTCGGAAACGTATACCCGGCGGGACCCTGAACCTCGAGTCCCCTAGGGACTCCCCGACTTCCGACGACGTCCCCGGGAGGAGGTTCCCCTCCCGCGAATATATCACCAGTTTCTGTCCTTATTACTTATCATAGGGGACTGGACTCTTCCTTGGAACTCTAAATTTTTTCTGTTTTTTGTTTCACCTCCCTGAAAGGACAACCAGGTCACCCATTCTATCGGTGGAAGGTTACGGCCCCTACACCCAAGCTAGGGACCAGACCCTTGATTCTTGGGTGCACGGTGCCCCGTCGATTCGGACGTTGAAGGCTCGGGTGTGTGGTGTTGATCTCTCAGTCTCACGCCGTTGACTCTGGGTTGCGTCGGTTTTTTGTGTTCCTTGTATTTCAAGTCAATACTTCTAGTAGCGCTCATTGAATGTATACCCATCCTAAGCCACCAGTCGTTAGACCTTCGTAAGCGTTCACGTGAGACAAAACGGTCTCCCCACGTCTCCCTTAATTTCCCCTGCTTCGATTTCCATCTCAGACTGATGACTCCCTCTTCGTGCTGATCCGGTTGTCCTTGGTCCCCGAAGGAGGGGGTCCCTAGAGTACTGGTAATGAGGAGTACTTGGTAGACACAGTCGTCTTCCGGAAGGTCAAAAGTCTCCTTCGTTTCTCAATTTCAATTACTCATTACGTCGACCAAACCCATGTGAGGAGTATTCGTTTTCGAGTCACCGATTCTTTCCCCTCGCCCGTCTTCTCACCCGGATTCTACCGGGAGTGCCTCAGTCACACCAAGTCGGTGTGTGGGTATATACGTCTGTGTACCTATGTCACCGACTCAGTCCCCGAAGTCCTAGTGGGGGGTCCGAGTCCCTGAGCGATCCCCTTGGGTGTTCACACGTGTCGACACATAATCTCTCTCTTCCTCCATCTTTCTTTCTTCGATAAACTTTTACTCTTCCAAGTCCAGAACTTTCAACTCTTACGTGAACTGGGCCACCCTTGAGCAATTGGTGTTGACGACGAGCAATGAGCCTCCTGTCACTGGGAGTAGAAGGGACGTCTACTATTGGAGGGAGTAAAACAGGCAGGTGTCGACTCAGACTGAGGTGGTGACCGTCGCTCAGTTCAGGGGTCTTTGTTTCTAAGAGTGAATTTGATCACTCACCCGGGCCCAGCCCCCCGTCGGGGCTCCCCTCCTCTCCCCTCCCCTCCCGACCCGACCCGACCTACTCGGTTTCTCGTGTCGGACCCGGTCGTCCCCGGGTCCCCGGAACCCGCCCCGTGTAGAACGAGACCGGAACCCGAGAGGCTGTACCGACGTCAGTCCAGGCAAGGACTCTGGACTGAGCTTACAAAAGACCGGCACACTAGACGTGTTCGTGGGTTTTTGACCCTGTCGATCAAGTCTACGGGAGGGATCCTAGATCTACCTCCGGGACACTCACTAAAGCTCACTCCCGAGGCCTCGGTCTGAACGTCTACTCATTATCGTGGATGAACGACTCTCGAACAAGACACGGGTTGGGACCAAGTATTAGTCTGGAAATCCTATCAGCGGCACAAGGGGGTAAATTGTCTACTCTTTTATTTTAGAACCAGTGAACGGGTCCCCGTGGTCCCCCGTCCAACGAAACAAGTGACGACATAGTGGTTATGGGTTTTCTTACGATCCGTGTATTATCCATGAAATACCTTTCTTACTTACTTACAGTCTCGACCCCAAACTTAGGTCGAGAGAGACTAGGACACGAGAATTCTTGGGTCGAAACGATCAACATAAATTAATTTCATAAACCCAACTGACGAACCCTTTTCACTGGGTTATCATTATTACCGAATGTGTTTTTATTATAAAATAACGAGAAAGTGAAATTTCAGACCCCGTCACCGGGTCCCGACTATACCACCAAGGTATTTGTTCCCCAATCAAAGGAAGAGAGGACAACGAGGTTCTGGAAGTTGGACATTAGTAGAGTACCCGACTTTACCGACGAGGTCGAGGATGGTAGAGTAGACGTAAGGTCGGTCAACCTTGTCCTCTTCTCTTTCCCCTCTCGGACGGGATCGGGAAATTCTCGTATTGGACTTTCAACGGGTAGAGAGAAGACGAGTGTAGGGGTTACCGGTCTTGAACTAGCACACCGGTAAGGAGTGACGTTCCCTCTGACCTTTTTACATCATAAATCGACTTCCCGGATATAGATCCCTTTTGAACAGCTAGGACAGTATTTTCTTTTCCTTGGATCCGTCATTGAGTTTCAGAGACTATGCACCAGTGTACTTCGTTGGGTCCCACAACGACCGTAATGGGACCCTGCTAGGTGTCGGTCACTACTAGACCCTCGGGAACGGATACGCTAAGGTCATACTGTCGGAAAAGGGGAGGGGAGGGAGTGATCCTACGGTTCCTACCCGCGAACAAGTTGCTTGTCTTGAAGAAGGTCGCCCGACGGTTCGGAAACGTTCCATAAGGAGTCCCTCCACCCGTTCACCCCACTCAAACCTCCATGGTCGAACCAGTCTTGTTGACCGAAGAGGGACTTCCACACCATTCCCACCCCTACTTTAAGTTCCGGGTCCAAACGAGGGTAGTGGGGAGCCCGGAGTCTCCTGTCTGTTGTCTGTACCGGACTCCGACCGAGTAGCAGGGTCGAGGACTCTCGGCTCATAATGTAAAAGTCTTTATGACATTCGGTCAATAATTTTGTGTCGGCAGTATTTGATTAACATGGTCTCTGAAGGGACCACCAGGTCACCAATTCTGACGTGAGGGTCACCTGCCCCGGGTCCAAGTCAGGGATCAGTCCTTCGATCTACGGCGTCTGGCGTAGATTCTCAAACTTACGACGTGAAGTTGAGCCTTAAGGGTCCGGCGTTGATTCTGGACCGTGTCGGTTTATTTATTATTAGTTAGTATAGTTAAATGTCAGTCCAATTCTTGTTCTCACCCGAAGGGACCGCTGAGTCACCATTTCTTAGACGGACGGTTACGTCCTCTACGTCCAAACTGGGGACTGGGTCCTCCTAGGGTGTGTGATGTCTCGCAGATTCGGGTACGTGAGATCTCGGGCCCTTGGCATTGATGACTTCGGGCGTGGCATCTCGGACACGAGGTGTAGTTTGTCATCGGGGTCGAGCGGTGTTGGTCTCCGTCCCGGAGTGTCGTTGGTTCTAGGGCGTGTCGGTCTCTATTTATTGTACATCTTTTCTCTCCTCGTTCGCATTATGTGTGAGCTTCAAATAGTGAAGGAATAATAAACAGATGTAAAAGGTAATGGACAGTAGATATTAGACACGGAAAAAAACCGGTCTGACACACCGTACACCCTAGAATCAAGGGACTGGCCCTTAACTTGGCCTGGGACCGTCACTTACGTGCCTCGGGATTGGTGACCTGGTGGTCCCTTCAGGGATAATAGACTTGACAGCTCCAACGAAGGTAAGTGACATAGGCACACCACCTTTATGGTATATTCCCGTGCGATGACGGAGAGACGGGTCGAGAAGTAGGAGCCACTATGGTGTAACCATCGAACATTAACCGACATGACCCTTCGTAAATGTGGTGCCTTTAGGTGTTTGTGTCTAGTCCCGATAACAAAAGGACTTGTTGGTCAATAATTTGAAAGTAGTCGTGTGACGAGGTAGAGACGGTAGGTTGACTCTAGGACTTTCCACCAGTCTTTAGATCACTGAGCCACTGGTCAAATCTGAAAAGGGCTAGTAATAGAGAGACTCACTCTAAAGTGCCCCATGTACCGGTGAGATGGGGAAGGTGAGTGAGGTCTAAGCAGTCACGAAAGAGTTTTGGTGCAAGTGTGGGGGGGCAGCAACGGGGGGATCGGGAGTGGGTGGGTGTCTTCGTTACAGAGGTTGGTCCTCCCTCTGGGTCCCAGACCGACCCTGAGTCCACGTAAGACGAAGTTCAGAGTCTTACCCGACACCAGGTGACACCCACACCCCGGTCTACCCGGGACTGGAGAGTCCGGGGACAGAGGGCGTCATTTGTTCACCTTCTTCGACATGAGTTAGGGGGTCGACCGGTAGGGGTGGACGTAGCCAAAGCCGTAAGTGGTCCTGTTCATGTCCACTCAGTGAAGTGAACCGTGAACGAAGCCCGACGAAGGACAGAGAGACAGAGTACGGGTCCGTACCGACCCTGGGACCTCGGTGACCGGTCAATCAGCGACGGAAGGAGGGGGTCGAAACTTGGTCTGACTAGGGGGTGGGTAGGTTGGGAAGTAGAGTGGGACCTGACCCTGGACCATCAGGGGTCGGTGTCAGAGAGGAACCACTTGATATGAGACAGGGGTGGGGCCAGGAGAGAGGGTGGAGGACCCTGTGGACACAGAAGGTCCAAGAACCACAAAGGGTAGGACCCCTCCTCGGAAGTCAGCTAGGACCTACTGAAGGGCTTCGTGCACTACAGTCACTCCACACACAAGGTCTACCGGACGGCCGACCATCCATGATCTCCCAGAGTCCGAGGGTAGGTCCCGTACCACGGGACCCAGGATCAAATAGTCAGCCAAACGAGAAACTGTGTAAGTCGGGCGTAGAGGGAGACGACCCGTGACCCCGTTCGTCCCACTGACCGTGGCGACTTGGGGTCTGGTCATCTTGGTCTCACTATTCATAACGGTACTCCCTACAAGTCCTCCGACACCCTCAACCTCCTTCCCCGGGTCGGATTTGACTCCCCAAACCGACACGAAGGACCACCTCAAATAAAGACTCGGTTCTCGCCCCTTATCGTTCCCCGACCCATCTCACCCTCACCTTTACGTACCCCTCTCGCAAGGTCGGGTCCCTCCATCGAATCCGTTTCCGAGCACACCCCCTCTCACGTGTCCTGCAGACAGTAAGTAGGGAAGGAGGAGGCAGGAAGGCACTTTATAAATAGCACAGGGACGACTCACAGTCTGTGGCAGGGTCCCGGACTCTCACGTCACGCCCGGTCGTGTCCGTACCAAAGATACAGACGGCCCTGTCCCACTCAAATTCGGGGCCAACGTGGTTATCACTTTTCACGAGACCTATCTTCACAGGGGTACGACACTGCCTCTTTTCCTGGATTGAATTTGACGACCTCCTCCCTGAAGGGACCACCAGGTCACCGATTCCGAGGAGGGAGGGTTACGACCCCCGGGTGGGGGCCCAAGTTAGGGACGAGGTCCTTGATCTAGGGTGTATAACGTTGATTCTCAAACGTACGGCGTTGATTTCTGGGGCGTACGCTGTTGCTTCTAGGGCAAATGGTGTGCACTCTGGGCCTTCTCGGCTTACGTGTGTATCACTGGAAGGGACCATCATGTCACCGATTCTTAGGCAGGCGGCCACGTCCCCTGCAAAGCTAGGACCAGGCCCTTCTAGGGTCTACGGCACGCCCCGTCGATTCGGGTGCGTGGCGTCGATGACTCGGACGCGGAATCTCGGACACGAGGCGTTGTTCTCTTCGGCGGCGTCACTCTTCGGACCCGTGACGTCGCTCGTCCTCGGGAGCGGACGGTGTTCGTCACTTTCGGGAGTGTGTCGTCACTTCTGGGTCCCATCGGTTTCTATTTATTTTCATTTACTCTTGATATTTGTTTGTCGACCGCCCTACCCAGGGGTTCCATGCTGTGCGTCACAACCGGTACACTACACAGCTCCCACCTTCCGTCCTCGACGCCAACCATACCTCCGAGTCGTCACTGGTCTCCTGGGTCCCGGAACTTGTGGTTCGACTCCCCGCCCTGAGGACAGGGCTCCCGTGGTCCTTGGGTGCACTCCTGACTCCTGTCCCATCCTCGTCGTAGTCGAGACCCACATCTTCCTGGGGCACCCGGTGTACCCCTGCCGACCCCTCCCACGTCACCTCCGACTCACTCCGCCCGTGCTCTCCCCTGGTCCGGACTCCTCCTCGACCCGACACCCCTGCCTCACAGACACCTTCGTCGTCTTACCCCGTCCGTCAATTCGGAACCTCAGTTCCCCCAACGTCAGTTCTAAGCCGTTCGTGGACCCCCAAGTTATATACGTTAACCTCGAGTCACCTTTTCAGTCCCGATCTTTATTTCTATGTCTCACGAGTTGATTTACATAAAGACGAAGAAACCTGTTTACTCTTTTGGAGAAACCATATATACTCACAACCAAAAAACAAAAAAAAAAACGTTCCCAGTCATTCATTGGTTGAAAAAGGGGAGGTCTCTAAAGTCAGTTGATTCTTTATTACTCAACCAGGTTTTCAATTAAGTCCAAAAGGACATGGCCGAACTCCTGTTTGTTTGAAAACCGGTTGGGTCATATCTGTTCTCTAGCTACCTTTTACTCTATAGTCGAAATTATGACTTAAAAAGTCTTGGGATTACAGAAGATTCTGTAAGAATCCACGCGACAGTGCCGCCCGTCGGTTTACGAAGTGAGTCTTAATCAGTCCGGGTTAGGTGGTGACCCCGAAGGGCCCACCGAGTCACCCGTATCTCGGGCGGACGGTTACGTCCTCTGAGTCCTCTGTGCCCAAGTTAGAGATCAACCCTTCTACGGGACCTCCTCCCGTACCGTTGGGTGAGGTCATAAGAACGGACCTCTTAGGGTACCTGTCTCCTCCGATGTCAGGTACCCCACCTTTCTCGACCTTTACTGCTTCGTCGACTCGTGTGTGTGTCCGTTAGATGGTTACAATGGTGGGGGTACTGTTCGTCCTGGAGCACTGGGGTCCGGGTTGTCACCCCAAAGGAAGGTCCCGAAGCGTAGTCTCGGAGGCACAATAGTCGTGAAGAGTGTCTTTCCGAACGAAAGGAGGGGATCGACCTACGGGACCTCAAGGAGGTGCTCTTACTCATGCAAGTACCGTTGCACTGTCGACTCTTATAGAAACACTTAGGTCTCTTGGACACGGTCCATTGACGGTCTAGGAACGGGAGGGACCCCCGAGAGACCCGAGGGCCCGAGCGGATAGAATTTTGGACACAAATAAAGTGTTACGAATAACGTCTGTTTCTTAACGATAGGTAGTACATATTTCACGAAGAAGCTCATTTACTCCTCTCTATTCGGTGAATCATCTTTTCACCTGTTTCCCATCCTTTTCGTCAAGTATCTCTTTCCTTAGGTGTCCAGTCAATTTACATACTTTTTTACAAGTTAGAGGGCGTTATTAATAATCTAAGATCATTAGTACCTTTAATTTTATGTGATGATGAAAATGGAAAGACCATCTGTTTTAAATTTTTTTTTTAGAGAACGACTACCTTTGTCGTTAAGAAATGAATAACCTTCACATGAACCCGCTTGAAAAACCTTCCATTAAAGAATATCGCCAGTTTTAAAATTTACATATACCTAAAAAAGACACAAAACGTCCTAAGTACAAATAACCAAGTTTATGTCATGGATTGTAAACGATTCGTAGGTAAAGTGTGATTGACCAGTGGTAAAGGTGTCCATCAGTCACGTGTCTTCTCCCGGGGAGGGAACGGTCAACAGTCCCACCCTCCATCGTCGCCTGGACCCATCGTATCGGGCGGTTGCCAGTAAACCAACACGTTCTAACTACCTCGATTGACGTATTCAAAAACCTAGATGACCAAGGAGATACTCCTTAAATAGGTAAGGTACAAAAGTTTCTATATAATGTCCCTGAAGGGACCATCAGGTCACCAATTCTTAGGCGGAAGGTTACGTCCCCTGTGTCCAAGTCAGGGACCAGTCCCTCGTCTCTAGTGTGTACGGAGTCCCGTTGAGTCGGGTACGTGGTGTCGTTCTCTCTTCGGGGTTTGCTTTCTAGGGAGTATGACGCTTCTCCTAGGGCTCACGGCGTCGATTCTGGACTACGTCGGTTTTTATTCCTTCTTTTTCTATGTGTATGTTTCACCAGGACTGTCGCGACTAAGACTGTCATTTTACCCTTTTGGAGTTATATATGAGGACTACCGCGTAACTAATCATAAACTTCACTTAGTATTAATGAGAACGATTACTATCTGTGGTTTAAATTGTACGGAATTCGTTTTTTTTTTTTTTTCCCCCCCCAATCAAATTTTTTTCCTTCCATATTAAATAACGAGGAACCTCACTTTTTTAGGTCCTGAAGTGACCGAAGTCCGTACCGACTAAGATTTTTAAATCTGGGACAGTAATCCTTTGACCTAGAAGGCAGAGACCCGAGAAGAACACAAACGTAACGAGTAATAGTCCGTCAGGGAGAAACGATACCCCTGTTTTATTGGTGGTCGTTTACTCCGAATTTAGGGGAGGTAAATCGTTGGGGTCACCTCTACCTAACCCACTCGGAGTGGAGTCAGTGAATCTGACTCTCAACCTCTCCCCACCAGACTCTCTTTTTAGGATCTTGGTCTAATCCGTTTTGGTCTTGAAGAGACAATCAGGTCACCAATTCTGGGACTCGAAGGTTATGTCCCCAGCACCCAAACTAGGGACCAGTCTGTCGATTCTAGGGTGTATCGTCCTCCGGTTTTTCTTTTCTTTCTCTTGGTTGTCTTACACACACACACACACACACACACACACATATGTATGTATATATACACATACATACATATATATGTCTCTCTCTCTCTGATGTTCTTAAACTGAGTTTAAGTTTTTCGAGTCTCAGGGATCTAGACGTCAACCGTCCGACCTCTTGTCCTCTCGATTACCACACGAAGATCAGTCTCAGGTTTCCGGACTTCTTTGGACACACTCAAGGTCAGACTTTCGACCGTCTGAGCTCTGGACTCTTCTCAACCATAAAGACAAGTTTGGGTTTCCGTCCTTTTACGACTACAAGTCGAGTTCACCTGTCCGTTCCCCGTAAGGGAAAGTGAATTCGGAAACACAAGACAAGAAGTTGACTACTCTACTCCGGGTGTGTGATCTCTCCCGTCAGATGGTAGGTAAGGTCAGTGTGGGAGTGTCTGTATGGGTCTAATTGGAAACCACTGTGCAGATCCGTGGCACACCGGGTCAGTCCAACTGCATATTTTCATTGGCAGTGTTTGACACTGGTCTTTTTACATCCAGAGTGTACCTGTTTCGGTTGTCCACAGGGGAGAGGTAAGTCGTCTTATTCTCCATCGGCAATCTTTCGGTCGCACCGATTGACACACAGACCACCGATTCGTGAAACACAAAATTTGAGTCAATTCGGAGGAGTGTCGGGACGTTCCATTCCCGATACTAATAGAAGTAAACTGGTTATCTCTTTAGTTTCGTGTCTCTCAAAGTATTAAAGGGGTCTCGACATACCCGTGATTACCCGGTTCGACCGTGACCTCAGACCAGACAGACCGAGACGTCAATTATGTGACAATTTCATGTCTTTCGACACACGGGTTGTCCTCCATGCCACGGTAGGGAGACACCTTTTAATCTCGCAGGAGGAACAGGTGCACGCAAACGACTAATAAATTTCTTTTACTTGTATACTCTTCGATAATCACCAATGAAGACCCTTGACCCTGACTCGTCACTACCCTTACTGACCAAACCCAAAAAAGGTGTAGGAGGACATGACAAACCGTAACCCAACAAAGTTTAACGTGAGTGTTAACTTTAGACACTGAGGTCTTATGTCTAAGGATTAGAAGTTTGACATACCGAAGAGGGGTGCACGTGTGTCCACTGAGACCGTCCGATGCCGAAGTGGAAGGCGATAAGCGGTCCACCGTCTGTGCACCGGATGTGGCTTCCGTCGTCCTCGGGCGTACTCCCCTTGGACCTCAAGTAATCGTACCTGGACGTGTTCCCTACACCATTCTCCGGTCTCTTCCCCAAGTCCTCGAACCTCTGTACGAAGAGTCTGTTCCTGTCGAGGGTCAACAGTGTCGGTACCTGTCGTCCACCGGTTTGCGTCCTCAGTGTGATTCCGCCCCTCGGCACCACCCCCAGTCTTGGTACCTGTCGTAGGGGCGCGCAGTCCGCGACACCCCGTCGTGACTCCGGTCGTTCGTCACCTGACGGTCCTTCGGGACGTCCAGGGGTCCCAGTGCAAGTCCTAGACACACCTGAATCTTCCGCTCTCCCCGGGGTCACAGTAGGTCCTCCCCGACGACTATGCGTCATCATTTGGTAACTGATAGGTAGAGACGTCGTGTGGTCACTCCAGATCTGCCTCTGGGTCTACAGTCGCCATAAAGTCTTCAACAGTCAACTTCGGGTCCCTGTCCTCACTCTAATAGGGCCCGTTCACGTACCCTTCTCTTCTCGTGTGAAACTCCTCTACGGAACTCCTCCAGAACCGGAGAGAGTGGCTTTGGGGAACTTTGGTACCGGTAGGTTCAGGGACGGGCGTAGGAGGGTAATACGATTCAGGGGGTCCCTGCCCTACCACGAACACGGGGGTCGTGGGCCACCGTCTCCCAGGCTGTGTCAGTCGAGCGTCACAAACAATTTACGAATACACTTCACAAATTTAGTACACTAAGTCCTTCACTTTCTTTTGGTTTGGGGCGACAGACGAAACAGATGGTTCACTCCGACTGAAGTCACCGGTAGGAAGATCCGTGGAAGTACGGAACAATGTAAAGAGGTGACCTGACAGTTCCCGACCCTGGGTTGGTTTGAGAACAGACCTTAAATTCTGAGACCCTTCCTCCGGAAGGGACCAACAGGTCGTCGTTTCTGAGATACGAGGGTTACGTCCCCGGGGACCAAGGTAGGGACCAGTCCCTTGATCTAGGGTCTACGACGTTGAGTTCTCAAGTGTACGTCGTTACTTCTAGTTTCTAGGGTGCACGGTGTCAATTTTGGGTCACGCCGATTTATTTATTTATGATTTTTTCTTACACCCTTCCCCAAACAGTGGGTTCCGAGACTCCTAAGTGCCTTGTTTATCCAAGTACTTACTTTCTGTCCATCCACTCCCTCACTCGATCACTTTGGTCCCTACTTCTCTAGAGGTTCCCTCACTTACTCATTAACGGAGCACTTTCTCACTCTTATCTGTTCACTTTTCACCCACTTGTCAACTCTCCGTCACACAAACCTACCAACGCACACACTCGTGTACGAACTCAACCACTCTCTTTACTACTCCCACCCGCACAGTCTCGCAGACGGACTCACCGGTGCAAGGAAGGGAGGGAGGGGTCCCGGGAGGGCGGCGTCACTAGAGGTCTGGGACCCCATGACAAACGACTTCACCGAGATACCCTGGGACGGTACCTGTTTGACGGAAGGGTTGTGGCTCCTCTAGTACTTCGACTTTGTCTTCACTCAGATCCCCAGTTGTCTCGGGTCACGACCAGGTCGTAGGGACGTCCACCCCGTCTTCGAGTCTTGGGTTCTCCCCTGCCTTTTCCTCCTCCGTCGGAGACCGGAGACGTCAAGAGTCCGTGCACGAGATGCAGGTAAGGTCGGCCGGTCTCGCACCCGAGACCTCGGTGTGACGGACCCCAGTCTGAGGCCGGGGTGGTGACGTCCGACAACCCACCCGTCGGATTGAAGGTGTTCACAGTCACAGGAGGTCACAGTCCCTAGGATAATCGCGGGTGGGGTTCCACCTTCCTAAGCTCCCTCAACCCACGTGTCGTGAGTCGTGTCTCGGACCGGACATCTTTTACGAGTCCCACACGTCCTGCGGTACTAAGTAAGTGAGGGTGTCCCTATGTACCCGTTGGACTCGTCAATCCGGACCCGAAACGGAGTCATAGACCGTTGTGACCGGAGACCACAGGTGTGAAGGGAGAGAAGACGCACACTTCTTCTAGAACGATCAAGACAAAATCTACAAGTCGTGGTTCCTGTCACCCTATTTTGGTCTTCACAAACCCACCACACCAAGTCGTGGTTCCTGTCTCCCGTCACCCCCACGCCCACCCACGCGCCAAGTCGTGGTTCCTGTCTCCCCGACAACCGACATTTCCCTCCACGACGACTCATACACCTGTCACCTGTTGATCTGAGTCCCGTCGAGACGTCCAGGTCTCGAGCCCTAAGTTCGACACCATATCCGAACCCCGTCCTCTCGATGGGGTTCTCCTCGGTAAGTCCTCTACCACCCCATAGTGTAGACTACACGTTTGCTTCAAGTTTGTCTCTGAGTCTGAAGTCGTCACAGAGTCCTCGACAGACGTCTTCGGGACCCTCTCACCTTTCTCTCTTTTGAGAGGTCACTTGTCGTAGCTCAGACACACAGAAGAGTCAAGGCTCGTACGACACAGCTACCAAGCACGACTTGGAGAGTAAAACGGGGGAAATAATAGGGTAGAAGGAAATGAGTTGGTACCCATGGGTGAGTATGTATGACTTATATATACACAGGATGACTATACGAACGAATTTACATGAACATAGGAATTTTAACGTACTGTCAGCACCGTGACATAGACTGAACGTATTTACAATGAGACGAAGCTTAGAGTGGACAAAGACCAAAAGAAGTGAGTTGTGAAGGTCAAATTGGGGTCAATGTACACGCAGCTCAAATGACGAAGACTGATAACGAAAATTTATTCCATATCCGTGTAGACACAGGAATTTGTTGTCAAATAAAAAAAAGAATTTGTACACTACTCACGCAAACTGAACGTATTTACCAGAACATAAGATTTAGAGTAAGAGGAAGAAAGTGAATTACGAAATAAAGAAATTGAAAAATGTACCGATTTCTTCGAGTCACGAAGAGGAGTTCATTAAAATCTACATCGACACAGGAACTTTTGAGGCAACACAAACTAAATACGGTTCGCTTGTGAGTGGGCATACACACACAACGTAACCGTAGTCACCATGGGGCGGGGTCTAGAGTAGGAGGCAGTACAAAGTCGAATCAGCACTGAGGGGTCCCTCAGGAAGGGAGTGGGGGTGGCGTAGCCCAGAGGACGAACAAGTGAAGGCTCCTTCCCTGTGGACAGTGTAACCGGACGGGCATTGCTGGACAAGTGCCGATTGTAACGACATACGAAAGGACGGGGCCCGTCTCGTGGGTGACGAAGGGACACAGTTGAGACTCCGTTCACGAGAGGGTTAGACTTCGTGCCTCTAGAATCCACTAGTCGGTCCCAGTGTCGACTACTCTCCGTGAGGGTCCGGAAAACTGAGGTCTCCTCCGGAAAAGTGGACCTTCGACCATGGAGGGTTCAAACTCTCCGAGTAGCGTCGCATAGTCACCGTAAACCTACGTCGGTGGGAGGTGAGTGGTCTATGAGTGACTCGTGAAGGGACGTGATCCGAGAAGATCCCGGACCCCTATGTCTTATCGATTCTGTCTGTGGGGACGGGAGTTCCTTGAGTGTAAGATTACCCTCTCCGATACTTGTCTATCACTTTGTGTTTCGTACAGTCTCCAGTCTCCCGCCCCGTCAGTCGAGTCTCGGGACCCGTAGGTGGTCACCGTGGCCGTCCCACACCCGTACGGACGAGAAAATCTAAATTTCCGGTCCCGTCCAGAGCACCGTTACCACTGTCCACTTCGCTGAGATCTTCCACTCACTCCTCCAGGGTGGGTCCACGATTATGCGGGATTGTAGAGACGTCTTCCCCCTTTTTCTGTCTCTCTCGTCGGGAGTCGTTGGTCCGAAGACGTCCGTTCGAGACGTAACCTTCCGTCGGAGTCATGGACGGCATTGCGTTCGGGCAACGGGACAAAAGAAAAGAAAAACATGAATAAAAGATCAAAAGGTCATTAAAGCACAAAAGACGTCACTTCGGTCCACTTTTGTTGCCCAGAGTCCTAATCACTGTGTCCAGCAGCCTCCTGTGTCGGGTTAGTGATTGTACAAATCACACCGACTTTAGACACTTGACGACGAACTGCGTGAGACGACACAATCGCTACTCTTACTCGACGAGAATGCTCCTCTGGGACTCTCTTATTCATTGTCAAGGGAAGGTCTCGGGGCCTCGGGTTGGTGTCGGTGTCTCCCTCCCGGCCCTCGCACTTCTACGAGGAGTCCCTTTACAGTCGCCACTACGCCCTGAGCAAGATCTGGGGGGTCGGGTCCGACAGTCGACTGGATTCCCGGGTGTTCCCCCGTACAACGATATACGTGCAAAAGAAGGGACCACCGAGTCTACCATTTCTTAGGTGGACCTTGAGTCCTCTGAACTCAAGCTAGGGACCCAGTCCTTCTAGGGGACCTCCTCCCGTACCGTTGGGTGAGGTCATGAGAACGGACCACTTAGGGTACCTGTCTCCTCGGACAGCCCGATGTCAGGTACCCCAGAGTTTCTCAGTCTGTGCTAACTCGTTGATTGTGAAAGTGAAAAGTTGACAGGAGAGTCTACAATGACCACATACACCGAAAAAGAGGTAAGTGAGTCGTTTATACATAAGAAAAAAAAAAACATTTAAGATCAAGTACTGTCTTACTTACTTATTGTTTCTCTCTACTCTCCGTCAGACTAAGGGGTCCGAAAGACCGTACGCTCCGGGGGTCGATCCTTTCGTGTCTGAGGTGAACCTTAACCAGAGATGAGAATTCGGACGTCGACCCGTCTCTCCAGGGTGTCTAAGGCTGCCACTCTCGGATACACCTCCTTCACGAGTGTGTTAAATGCGCCAGGACTCCGACCGTGTCGGGAAAATACGGTAGTGAGACAACGAGTCAGTAAATGGAGTATATAGGGATCTCTGTGCGCAGTTTGGACCAGGAAGAACATGGACATACTGTCAACGATATTCTGTGGGTACCTGGACACACGTCCGTGAGTCCTCCCTGGGTAAAGGAGACGGACCCCCGCAGGTCCCCTTTGAAGGTCCACTGTCCGGGAGCTCGGTACAGGTCTTCCCTGTCGCCGGTGAATGGTCCATAGTCCCATCTCTTTCCATCGGTTCCCGTCTCCTCGCCGTCCACGTCTCCGCACCTCGACAAGCACCTGCGGACTCGACCAATCCCCTAATCGTCCTCAGACCACACTGACCTCGTACTGCCCGCCCTCTTTCCTTCCCTCTGTTCCGGTGTCCCCGACCATCGAAACCACGGTCTCCAAGGGGGGTTTGGTTCCGTGACCCTTTGGGACCCTGCCGACACTCGTCCCTCCCCGTCCCAGGTGAGACCCGTATCTGTCTGAGAGACCCCGAGACACCCCCCCACCCCCACCACTTACCTTTCGACCCCTCCTCCGACCCACGGTCCCTCTTTCACTCCGGACTCGACCCGGACCTCGGTACCCTCCCCCGTCTTGTCTTTCCCAACCCCTCGTTCTCCGACCCCGAAAAGTCCTGAAGAAACGACACCTCCTCCCTTCCCCCCACTGTCGTGGGGTACTGAGCCACCTGTCACCCTCGGTTGGGCCACCGGATCCGGTCACTAAGTCAATGCAAACATATATATGCGTGCATATATGAAAAATGCTAAGAAAAACGTACATCATATAATGTTTTATGACTCAAGGAATACAATATGTCATCTAGGAATGACCAATAGACAAAATATACATGGTCATATATATACAATTAGGGTTGGAGGATTAAATAGAGGGGGGGGGGGCGGTTGAAAAGTAAAAAGAAAGTACCAGGTTCTCCCCACACACATAAATATATACATATAAATATGTTTACCCGTAGGGTCCACTGAGATCGCCATTTCTTGGGAGTACTGTCACGTCCTCTGAATTCTCTGTACCCAAACTAGGGACACACCCCTTCTAGGGGACCTCCTCCCGTATCGTTGGGTGAGGTCATAAGAACGGACCTCTTAGAGTACCTGTCTCCTCGGACCACCCGATACCAGGTAGCCCAGTGTTTCTCGGCCTGTGCTGACTTCGGTGACTCGTACGTGTCTCCGTGTGTGTGTCCACTTTGGTCCACTACATCACTATTCAACCATTTTTATAACGTCAACCTTCGGACGTTCACGAATTGCGACACGAAGGGGATTTGCGGAGCAAGTCTTAAGCGAGTAGGTCACAGGTGCCACTGAGACAGCTTGGCGCAAGGGGTTGGAAAGTCTGGGGTCCCTGACCAAAGTACCTTCTGTCAAGAAGTGTCTGACCACCTCCCGCCCTCCTACCAAAGTCCTACTGAGTTCGTGGAATGTAAATGACACGTAAAGTAAAGATACTAATGATGTAGTGGAGGTGGAACCTAGGAGTCCGTAATCCAGGGTTTCAAACCCCTGGGGACAAGATCTAGTGTTGATTACTCTTATTCCTTTTGATCCCGTGCAGATGGTCTGTAGGACAAAGTTTTCCACTGACAGGAAGGGACTTTCCGGAAAGTGCGCACGGAGACAGGGTAGTCCAAAGAACTGTTGGGCCTCCCGGAGCACCCTGTCACGTCAGCGACCTAGTGGGGGAGTCCATACAGGGTTCCCTCCCTCGTCCGCCCCCGGTGCCTCCCTGGTCCCGAGCCCGGGTAGACCCCCTACGGACAGGAGTGTGGGGAGATAAAGGGAGCTCAAAAGGTTTAGTGTACACATAGACACGGGGAGTATCTTCGTTTCTAGTAGGGGGGGCGGCGGTCTAAGTCTTCACACAGACCTGTTATTGTTGTCGTCGCACGTGTGTGTGTGTACATTGGTGTATGTGTAGTACACACCCAAAAAAAATTGTCTCAGCATAGTGGATATAAACAGAGACTGAAAGAAAAAGTAGATTCTTCTAAGGAACCTCTAAAAGACACAGTTATGAATGTCTTAAAATACCTATAAAAATTTTAACACCATTTTATGTGAATTGCAGTCGACTTCGACGTCAACACTGAGTAATCAGTCAGTACTTTAGGTAAATTACCCCTAAAATTTGCACTTTTTCTGTCCCTGAAGGGACCACCAGGTCACCAATTCTGAGACCCGAGGGTTACGTCTCCTAGGCCCAGGCTAGGGATCAGTCCCTTGACCTAGGGTGTACGACGTTGATTTCTAAGACGTACGGCGTCGCTTCTAGTTTCTAGGGTGCACGGTGTTGACATCCTGGGGAACGTATGTATGTATATATATATATATATATATATATATATATATTTGGTGTGTACCAGTCTAGGGTAAAAGTAATAATTTTCTAGAGTAGTCTCTTCTTTTAGATTCTTCTTTCGTAACGTCTCCCATACGTCGGTTACAGTTGTCGTTAAGAGAGTCCCTACCTCCCAGTCCACCAAAAAAATTTTGTTAATTTCCTGAAGGGTCCACCAGGTCACCAATTCTTAGGTGGACGGTCACGTCCTCTGTACCCAAACTAGGACTCGACTCTTCTAAGGTCTACGGTTCTCCGTTGATTCGGGTACACGGTGTTGACGACTCGGACGCAAGATCTCGGACCCTCGGGATCGACGACTCGAGTGGGATCTCGAACACGAGGCGTTGTTCTCCTCGGTTGGCGTCACTCTGCCGGTCCGTGGCGATGATCTCTCGTCCGAGGGTGAGCGGCGTTGATCTCTTTCGGGCCCATGTCGTTTCCTCTGGGTTCCGTCGGTTTTAATTTGTCTATTCGTTTTGAATTTTCTGTCCTTCTCATACTTACGGAACGTCTTCCTTTACGAATTACTCTATGATCGAAGTCACTATGTATAAATATCAGTATATATACATACACGTATTGCCCAATATTAATCTTTATGTATAAAGTATACTGTTTTACGGAAAGATTAATATGTAGACAAAGACAAAACAAATACTAAAGTAAACATAGAAAACTTTTTTGTAGTTTTCTTGTAGCAAAGCACTATGTACTTTGGACACTCTAAGTTCGACGTCGCAGGTAGTCATTTCGTCAGAACCAAGTAACCGGAGGGCCGGAGGGAGGAACCCGGAAAACACCCTCTTGTCGGCTCAAGCCAGGAGGGGAGTGTCTAAGGGGCGCAAGACTCGGTTTTTATAAATGAGAGGCCGTGAAGTGTCATTTTCGAACAACCGGGGGTAAAGTCTCTATGTGTGGTTTATCAATCTCTATTTTAGTATATTAGTCGACCCTAAACGAAATTTTGTTATGTCCTCCCCCTTCGTCATCCCCAAAACTACTTTGTTCCAACCACACTCAACTATCGACTACTATTTAGACACGTGGAGTCTAATTCTGAGCTGGGGTGACAGAAAAGTAACCTTAGTGAGTGGACTACGGAACTGAATGACTCCGAGTCTAAGAAAAACAGAGTCGAGTCTTCCTTAAGTCGTTCTCCGTTTTACTATCCGTGCTACATCTAAATAATTATGTCCTACGAGCACTCTCCACGTCCGGTCGTCCGTTCACCCGAGACGGGGTCTTAATTCGTCCGACACACACACACACACATACGGACGAGTCAACACAGGCTGAGAAACGCTGGGGTGCCTGACATCGGGCGGTCCGAAGAGACAGGCACCCTAAAGAGTCCGCTCTCATGACCTCACCCAACGGTAAAGGAGGAGGTCCCCTAGAAGGATTGGGTCCCTAGCTTGAGTGTAGAGGATACGGAGGACGCAACCGTCCGCCTAAGAAAATGGTGCACCGGTGACTCTTCGGGGTTGTCGAAAGAACTCCGTTGTAGTTGAATTTCACCAGAGGTTTTCAACGGATCCAAAGAAGAGAGATATCAGGGGATGACCCCGAAGATGTAGGACTCATTGACAGACAGAACGATATCAACTCGGGTCTCATCCGGTCGATGTTCGGTCCGTCGTCTATCCTTCTTCCACCTTCTTCTACGCTCCTTGACGTCTGTGCAAAACAAGCGTCGTCGTTCCGTCTGTCCGAAATAAGAAGAGATTACCAACTGTAGTGGGGTGACACGCCGTTCCCGAAAAGTCCGCCACGAAGACATCCGTACTAAGAGGACGCGTCACGATATTTGCTAGAGTCGACAAGGTATTGGATCGTCTCAGTGACAAATGTGTTACATCTGGTCTCGTTCACCTGGCACCCTGCCGTCACTCTCCCTCGACCCGCTCTCTCGGACTGGTGGCGGCAGAGCCGACCGAGAACAAAGGGATGCGACAGGATAAGGCACGGATAGACACTACGATCCAGAGTCCGTGTGACGACGAGAACCATGGTGAAGGGGCACGAATACAAATTACAAATTTTTTTGATTTTAGAATTCACCGACATCGTCACGGCCCGTGTCTCCTTCGTGACTCGTTTCCTCGTGGCACCGACTCTGGGAGACCCGTGTCGGGGGGTCCGAGACCCAACCCCCCGGCGAGGGGAGTCCGGAGGGGGTACAGAACCGGCGTCTCTGGGATGTCCTCATAGACTTCCACCACTACCGGGAGGTCATGCTCCTCTTCGGCGGGATGAGGTGTGACTCCTTGCTCGACCTTCGGGACGACGTCCTGGACGCCCGCAGGCGGATACTGGGGAACCTGGAGGTCCACCATGGGATCCACCCAAGGTCGTCCTCCTTGGCCCCCCAGAGCTGGGACAGGGACCGAGGGTGACGGCAGAGGTGACTACGGCAAACTACAAAGACGCGGGAAGGATCCACGTCTCGTGAGGTCTTTACGGTCCAACAAACAAACAAGTCTTTGGATCGTGTGAGAGGTGGAATTGGTGTCTGTGAGAGGTTTATACTTTCGTACTGGAGGTGGGTCGAACGGGACGGGGGCGGGGTAGGGTCAGAGACAGGGGTGGGAGACAGACTCTCTGGAGACCGAGGAGGGTGTGGGGAGAGAGACGGAGGCGAGTCAACGATTCAGGGAAGATCAGGTGGAGGAGGTCCCGAGACGGCGGTAGGAGACAGGCCCTAGGGGACCTCGTACCCATGAACAGTATCAGTGGACGACCGCTACTCGAGGCACTCCTGGTCCAGCTCAGACAGAGACATAGACACAAGGGACGAGCGCAGCGACCGGACCGAGGGTCTACGGGGTGGGTATAAATAGCTCACCCGGCAGGCCGGAAGGGCAGCTACGACCGGACAGAATGTATGGAGGGGCAGGTCGGGTATACCACTTTTAAATTTTCGTTTGGATTGCCGGGGAAAGTCCTGGTATCAAAGGTCAGACGAACGAGGGGCTCCTGGTGAGTGAGTCGTCGGGCAAACAGGAGCCAATCCTTGAATCACTCCTCGACGAGGAACTCCTCGGGCCCCTGGAACCTCATTGAACCCCTAGGAGAACGGAGACGGAACCGGACTGACGGGTAGGAGGGGAGTCTAAGGTCGGGTCCGTCTCCAGTCAGGGTGGAGTCCTGGAGCCGTACGCGGTAGGGGTGCCGGACACTGGTAACAGGGGAAACAAAAACGGTGCTGGCCGAGGAGGAGTAGTGGCGGGAAGCCTTGGACTTCGGAGGGGTCTAGCGGGGTCACTCCACGGAGGGCTGGTGGAGGGATAGTCCAGAGGACAAAAGACGCGGGGGGAACAGGGGAGTACCCCCCTTCGCGCACAAATTAGACAGGATAGAGGTCTCGAGAGGAGGTCCAATATTCGGGTCGTCTCGGAGGAACCAGGAGAACAAACACCACCACAACGGGTAGGGATCTTTCATGACTACCTTTCGACGACAGTGTGTCATCCCCGAATTTCCCATGGGAAACTTACTTACTGTGACTGTCGACAAAGATAACAGAAGATCTTGAAAGTCGGACCTCAAACTTTATCTTTTTTTTTTCTTTTTCCTCGATACACTGAGTTCCGGACGACATCTTAGTGTCTATTCGAAGAGTTTTCTAGGGAGCTTACACGTAAGGACGGAGAAGAAGTCCACTTTGACGAGTAGCAGCCAGATCTAGTCGGAGTCCCTTGGGTCTTCAATCCGGGGTCTATGACACTTGAGGGAGGAAAGCTGACAGGGAGAGAAGTCGACAACAGAAGACGGTCGGGGACCCCAAAACCCGCCTCTTCTGGGGGTCAAGTGTCTGCCCCCAACCCGACCAGGGGAGTCACCCCTGTGACGGTAACCGTGACGATGCGAAACTGTTATTTAACAAAGTAACCTTGAACCTCTCAGCTGACAGACGTTTTCTTCAAGGAAAACCTTTTTAAATCGAGTAAAAAGAAGGGGTAGGTAGGTAGGTAGGTAGGTAGAGGAGTTGGAAAGTAGGTTGGTAGGTGAGAAAGAAAGAGAGAAAAAAAAAAAATCATAAATAAATAAACCGACACAGTCTAGAATCAACGACACTCTCCCGAATCAACGGGGTCTCGTACACCCTAGAATCAAGGGACTAGTCCCTAACTTGGGTGCAGGGGACGCGACCTTCCGTCTAAGAATTGGTGACCTGGTGGTCCCTCAAGGGAGGTGAGAAGGTATATAGACAGGTGTAAAAGCTCGTCTGCGAGTAAGTAGGTAAGAAAGTGAAAAGTAGGTAGTAGTAGGTAGGCAGACAGAGAGGTACGTGGGCAGGTATACGAGCAGGCAGGTAGACAAGTGGGAGAGTAGGCAGGTGAGTAAATGGCGAGTAAGAGAGTAGGTAAACGGGAAGAAGAGAAGGTGTGTAAGTGGGAAGGAGAATAAGTTGTTTGTAAGTCGTCTGTACAGAACTCAAGTACGGTATGCTGTGGGTAGTACGACGGGTCTCCTAGGACTACTTGGTCTGGATCCACGGTTCCAGGAACTCGACTACCCTCAGATGTCAGTTCGTCTTCCTGTGCTGAAGCCCGACACTAGCCGTGAGACTTCTGTTTCGTGCCCAACACTACCTCTTACTCCCAGGAGGTCTGACCTCCCGTGGAAACCCCCCTCGGACCTGTGTCTCTCTGGTCCCTCCTCCGGTGTCCTGTCTCTTTCTCTCTCGGACCCCTCTCTAAAGTTTCCGTCCGACCGGTCGTCGTACACGTTTATTAATCCGACCCTCCCTAACTCTTCCTCCTCCTCGAAGTCAATTTTTCTTTTTCTTTTTTTCACCTCCTCCTCTATTTGTACGGAGGAACTTAAAGCGAAACCTATAAAATTTAATACGTGGGACGAAACCCTACCCTTCTTAGTCTCCGACCTTCGTCCCTATTTGACGAGTCTCTTCGGAGTTAAGAGGGGGAAGAGACCTCTCCTTTCTTACTCGCCTGACTACTGGTAGAGACCGACTTTCCTTCCCACACATTGGGAAACGTCTTCCTGCATAAGGAGTTACTCTCTCTTTTGGGTAGTCTTTTAGAGGGTGACCGTCGGGGAGACACAAGCGTTCAGGTGTTCCCTTCTACCTGCAGTCGGTGGGAACCCCTAGGGTCTAGTCCGTCCTCCCTACCAGTGTCAGCTGCGGACTGGGGTTGGGGCGGTGGGAGGACGGGAGCCACGCGAACTGGTTCCAGGCCGATGAGAGGGGTGGGACCAGGAGGGGAGGGGAGAGACTCGTTCGGTTCGGTCGTCCTGGTCGGGACAAGTTTGTTGCCCTCTTCGGGTGTAGGTCCGTCTCGCCGTTTTCACACCTGTCGCCCGTCGGAGGAGGGGCAGAGAGTTCGTCGGAAATAGACAGAGGTCCCGGGTCCAAAACTGTCAAGTAGGGTTGAAGACTTTCTCCTCCCACAACAAGAGTCGCAATTACTAGAATCAAGAGCCTCGTCACTAGTTTGGACATAGGAGACACAACCGTCCGTCTAAAAATTGGTGACCTGGTGGTCCCTTCAGGCCTGTGGTAAAGATTTCCAGTGACTAGTTCTCTACGTTGTATTAGGACTTTTTACCGTTCCGTTTTACACGGTACTTTCTACCTTAACGCAGGAAGTTGTGGAGATCAAACATCTCGTCAATGTCGGACTTCAATAATTGAAACACGATTTTGTATAAGGATATAACCGAGTACTGAGATGACAACCCGCACAAGGGAGTACTTACCTTTGTTACCTTTTTCAATTTACCTAAGAGTTACCCTTTTTCTTGGTTTCGTCAACCGATACTGGGCATATTTTTGATATAATGTTACATTTACCTGTGTCATACCTTGACGTTCCTTAAAATATTCGTCTAAGACGTTTTCTTTTTTTTTCTTTCTTTGAGAAATTCTTGGTTTTATAGTTCCTGTGTCTTAATTTTTCTTGGGAACAGTAAATAAAGTCTATTAGTCACTTACTAAAAACACAGACTCTTTTATCTGTTCAACCCAAAGGTCCTTCGTCCGAGTCTCTTTCTGGTCAAACGTCACACAAGCGTCCTTCACGGGGTCCCCACTCAGGGCCACCTTCCCTTCCCTCCCCGCCCGATGCACCCCGGATCTCTACACTAGGACGGATTACTGTTGGAGACGAGTCCGAACCCCCACCCCCCTCCGTGGAGACCTCGATCTATCGGGACGTCTCACCAGGGGTAAACCGGGTCGTACGGTCTGGAAATAGGATCGTCCAACAGGACCCTTCTCCAAATTCGCACCCACTCTACGGGAAACGTATAAGTGGAGGCACCCTGTGATATGCAATTAATGACGGAACTACGAGGTGCTGGTGGGACACTCAATCCAAACACCACAGGTAAAATGTCTCGCCCTCTGACTCTTCCCTCTTCCACTGAGCGAGTTTGAGCGTGCGCACAAACCATTGCGTAGACTTTGTACTCGGGTCAAGACGGGTAGTGGGGTGGTCACCCTGAGCGCATACGATCGACCATCGGGTACATGTACCTTTTAACAAGAGAGTCCGTAGCAGGGACTACAGAGAGAAGGGACTCTTCGGGACCCAGGGGGTTGGTGTCCAACGTCTTCCAACACCCACCGCCCTAGTAGAAAATTCCTAGAACTGGAGACGTATAAGCCACCACGACCACCGCCGGACCAGGGCTCCGAGGGTCCCGGAGTCGAGATCCTTTGACTCCCTCCGCATTACTTCGAGGACTAGGAGGGGACTCTCCCCCCACCGGTGCCGAACCCCGTCCATCCGGTCCCCCGACGGACCTCCTGAGAGTAGGACCATTGGGACGCACCTCCCCTTTCTTCCCGTAGTATAATCCTATTGTCCCAGACCCCTGAAGGGACTACCCGGTCACCGATTCTGAGGCGGGTGAGTCACGTCCCCCGGGACTAGTCCCTTGATTCTAGGGTGCTCGGCGGTGATTTGTAGGGTGTACGGGGTACCTTCTAGTTTCTAGGTGTGTGGCTTTGACTCTGGGCTGTGTCGGTGTAGTTTTATTTATTAACTTTCAAAAAATTCCCTATTTCTCGACCTTCTCTCGTTCTTCCCAGGTGTTCACTTGGACCTTTGACGTGCGAGTCAGAGAAGCAGATAAGTAACGCTTGTAACCGACCCGGGGGTAGGCAAGTAGGTAAGTAAGTAAGTGAGTAAGTGACCAACTCTCATAATTACGGACCGTGAACCATTAGTCAACGGTCAGAAGATCTAAGGAGTGTTGTTAGACGAACCCTCTGTGAGAATAGGAGTGAATAGTCCACCTCTATTTACTCCCGACACCGTTATTTTAGCCCGACGGGACCACCGAGTCTGCCATTTCTTAGGCGGACGTTACTCCCTCTGGACCCAAACTAGGGACCCAACCCTTCTAGGGGACCTCCTCCCGTACCGTTGAGTGAGGTCATGAGATCGGACCTCTCAGGGGTACGTGTCTCCTCGGACCACCCGACGTCAGGTACCCCAGAGTCTCAGTCTGTGCTGACTTGCTGACTACACGAATGTGTGTGTAGTCCACCTCTTTAACTTCGATTCGCTTACAGGGGTTCGGGCTGTAAATTAGTAACCATCCCGGCTCTAAATACGATCCAGGAAGACTGAGGTCATGACGGAATTCCTGGTCGAGAGGACCACGGTCCGCGACCTATAAGTCACTCCTTGTTTCTTCTACGGTGGGGGACAGAGTGCCAACGTCACCCCCTTCGTCTGTAAGTTCGACATCAGTCAATATAATGATAGATTATCCTGACCTTACCCTACCTACCATCTTCTCCAGTCCCTAAACGAGTCCGGATATGACTGGAGTCCCTGGTGAGAAGTAATGTCTCAGTCCGTTTGACGTAGTTTTCGAAGAAACAAACGAACAAAAAACAATTATAAATAGATAAATAAACCGGTGTGACCCAGAATCAATGTCGTACGGTTGAGAATCGACGTCGTACACCCTAGATCAAGGGGCTGGTCTTTACCTTGGGCCCGGGGGACGTAACCCTCGCACCTCGGGATTGGTGACCTGGTGGTCCCTCTGGGGTAATACTTACAATATCAACTTTCTAGAATACGGCCTTTCTCAATCGGAACGGACTTCTTTTAAACTGGAAAACGAGATCGTGGACCCTCCCTTGGAGATTCGGGAGCTTTATAGAATGGACTATTCAAACAGAGTCTTGAACGGACCACCATAGAATCCCTGGGGACTTGAACTAAAACAACCATCATGTATCAATAAAACCCCTCTAGGACCGCCGTAGGACAGAACCCCTTCACTCCATCCTTCACCCCCGTTGTACCCAGACCCCAGGTCTCTCTTTCCTCCTCCCGGGCCAACCTTTATTTACGTTAATCATTCCACCTAATCACCAGGAACCGAGAACTCTCTCCTCTGTCTCCCGTTTTCCCTGCCCGAGGGTCCAGCAACCTGACTCACCGATACAACTACCCAACAACAAAATCAACGATTCAGGACAGACTGAGACGCTGGAGTACCTGACATAGGGTGGTCCGAGGAGACAGGTACCATGAAGGGTCCGTTCTTATGACCTCACCCAACGGTAAAGGAGGAGGTCCCCTAGAAGGGTTGGGTCCCTATCTTGGGTACACAGGACACCGTCCGTCTAAGAAATGGTCGACTCGGTGGACCCTTCGGGGTACGACTACCCTGGGTTCTCCTTTTCAGACACACCCAGCACTACGTGTGGACTCAGTAGTGCTCCTGACGCCGGTACCGTCAGTCGGTCCACCCCTCAGTCCGTCGACCCTAGGACTCCCTGGCTCCCGAGTGGTGAGTGGACCCTCCACCCTGGGTCACACGGCCCAAGTAGGAAGAGTGCCCGACGGAAGGACGTCCAGAAGTGAGACTCTCCCCTTCGGTCCTGGAGAATCGTCGGGTCGACCGAGTCTCGAGCCTCCCACCGATAACGGGGGGAGGATTGGGGGAGGGGTAGGGGTGAACTCCGATCTTCCCCGACCCTGAAGGGGACCGTCCGGTCACCGGCCACCAAGGTGGCGTCCGAGCTAACGACCAGCCCCTTGATTCTAGGGTGTACGACACACCCCGTCGGTTTTCTATTCTTTTGAATTTTTTCTCTCTCTGTCCGATCTTCCCGACTGGTTCCGGTTCTCCATCCCGTGCGTGGAGCAGAGTACTAGAGGTATCGCTGTTGCCCGTAGGAAGTGGCTACCGACCCCACGTGCCACCCCTGTCTGGGACGAGGCTAAGGGACTGGGTACTGGGCCAAGAGGTTTCGCGGTATGGCAGGTCTAAGGAGGTCTCCCCCGGGAGGTCCCTAAGGTTCCGGTAGGGGAAGGGGTGGGACGTGAGCGGGACGGGGGTCTCTGCTGTGAGTGGACTTCTTCTACTCCGTCCTCGTCTCCGACTCGTCCGGTCGCCGCGGTCGAGGGGGCTACCGGGGGTCTTGTTTAAGGGGAGGTTCGGACCCGAAGGGACGTCTGCTCTTTCTAGATCCCACTGAGGGGAGGTTCGGGGTCCTGGGTGCACGGGGGAGGAGGTCATCTCAAACTCGAGAGGACAGGAGTCAGGGGTCGGTCGGTTTCTTGTCAAGAGACGGGGGTGCGGACGGAGAGTTGGGAGGGCGAGTCCGGGGAGAGGGGCGGTTCGCAGTAGAAGAGATCCTACTGAGGACAGGGGAGATTCGGAGAGGGGACGGTGGGGACCGTTGTCTGGGGACTGGACCGTCGTCGTCCTGTCTGGGCGAGGCCCGGGGCACCTGCAAGTCCCGGAGCGTCGACTCCGACTCCGGCCTCGACTCGGGGAGCGCCTCCGAGTCCCTTGACAACCGGGTCCCGGGCAACCTCGACCTCCACTGGAGCTTCCTCCGCAACGACTCGAGGGGGCGGTCGTCGGGGAGCGGGTCGGTGGTCACGTCCCTCCCTCGGCCGGCCCGAGCTCTCCTCGTCGACGTCGCGTCTGGGAGTAGGAGGACCCTCGTCCTCCCCGGGTCGTCGACGCCCCCACGACGTCCCTCCCTCCTCTCAGTCACCACAGACAGGGGAGGGACGTGGGCTCGCAGGAGAGGGGCCCCCCCCAAAGGAGGGCGGCGGGGCGGGGCGGTGGGGGGGGAGTGAGACGTGTCTCTCTACGTGTCTCTAGGTGTCCCTCGGGGCTCCCACGACTCGAGCCGTCCACTCAAGCGGAAGCACCGGGCTGAGGTGAGCCCCGTCCATGTCCTGGGGTCCCGAACTTCCTACACTCCCCGAGTCCCAGACCGAGGGGACCCTGGTCGAGTCACACCGGCCCCCCAACGACAGCCACAGCGTCCGGTCCGCGTCTCTCAGAGGAAGGTCTTGGCCTTCTCTACTCGGTAAGGGGTCCACAAAGTCGAGACCTCTCTCTGCGTGTGTGTCTCTGTCTCTCTCTGTCTCTGTGTCTCTCTGTCTCCCCGTGTCTCTCGACTCGGGTCTGAGACTTCGGGACAGAGATAAAGAGATAAGACAAATAAAAAAAGTTCAACGGTTCTCTAGGGTGTTCATCGAAAAATTCGTCGAAATGTCTCTATATTAAATGTTTGGTATGTTGAGGTAAATGTATGGTGAACTTTCAGTGAGCCTATTGGTAGTGGTGTCAGTTAAAATCTTATAAAAGTACTGGGGGAGGTTTTGTGAGGCGTGGGGAGTCGGTAGAGGGGGTAGGAAGGTAATGGGGTCGGGATACGCTGGTGCTGACAGAGATATCTAAAAGCAGAAGACCTGCACCGCACATTTGTAGGTCGAAAAAGGGGAGTTCCACTACAAAGACTCCAAGAAGATGCACATAGGCCTTACTTGCCGCCCCACCCCCGTCCCCCGCCGAGTGGGAAGAGAGACTAGGGACGGTACGAGGTACCGGGAGGGAAGGATGGACACGGTTAAGGAGACCTCTACGACTACCAGTCGAAGACCCCTCCTAGACCCCCCGTCTCTACGACGCCACTCCTCCCTAAGTCTCGACGGGGACGGGGTCGGGGGAAGGGTCCCGGGGGGTGCGAAGGACCTCCGTGTCTTGGTCTTCGTTTCGTCTTGTCCCCGGGGGGTTCGGGGACCGGACCCCAGTGGTCACGGGCAAGGGTCGGGACGTCAGTGGGACGTCCGGACCGGGTCACGAGTGTCCTGTGTAACTCGCACTGTCAGGAGAGGCGCGAGTGTCTTCGGGACGCCTTCCAGTGGGCCGTCCACTCCGAGATCGGCACTAGGACGCCCGCCCCCCACTCGTCCTAGAGGCTCCTCAATATCCGGAGGAACCTCAGGTCAGGGTCCCCAGACTCCCGTCGGGGCCAGGTCCTCTACCACCCCCCGCACCGGGTCAGTGTCCGGAGTCCGTCCCTCGTAAACTCCACCGACGACCTCGGCCTGAGGTCCCCGAGGAGCTACACCTGTAGCCCCCAGGTACAATCGCGACCTCTCCTCTCTGCCTCTCCGGTCTGGGGCTCCCCCTGGGGACACACACGGGTGGGACCGGACTGACACCCGGTGACAGGGGGTGGTGGGAGTCTCTACCTCCCCGTCCCAGGTAGGAAGGGTGGGAGGGACTGGAGACGAGGGCCCCTGGGAAGGCATGGCTAGTGCAAGTGTCACTCGACCAATAAGAACATTAACACAAGGCGTCGAAGAGCACAGTCGACTTTTACTATCAAAGGTGACAGGGAGAACGCCCGGAGACGCTACGGGTCCCTCGTCAACAACCGGGACCCCAGGGGTTCCTCCACCTTACCCTACAAAGAGAAGAAGAAACGTGGGGCCCGACTCAACAGACACCGGTGTTCCTGCAGGAGAACCTCAGATAGGGGAAAGGCCTTGGTACGGGGCATTTGCGCACACCTGAGCCGGGCCGGTTCACCCCCCATCCTCTACAACGTCCCGTGCCTCTGCGTGTCTGGGAGGACGTGACAGTGACCAGGGGCGTGAACGTCGACCATACCACTAAGGAAGAGGTCCCTGGGACCCCCTTGTGTCTCCGAGTCGACGTCGGGGTCGGGGTCGGGTCCTGGGCGGGAGGGGTGCCGGGTGAGTGGGTGGGTGTCGTCCCCGTCGTCGTCGTCGGAGAGGTACGGGTTCGCCGGTCCTCNGTGGGCGGGTGTCGTCCCCGTCGTCGTCGTCGGAGAGGTACGGGTTCGCCGGTCCTCAAGGGTCCCGGCAGGTCAAAGACCTGGACGGACGGACAGGCACTTCCTTCGAGGTTGTCCTTCCCCTCTCACTGGTAGGTGTTTACTCGTTTTCTTCTTCGAGTCTCGACGGTTACAGACTATTTGCAGAGAAGACTGAAGAGGAAAGCACGAACCTGCAACGACCCGTCGAGATTAAGTCCCGCGTCGGTGGGACCCACTCGGGATCCGGTAACCCCGAGAGTTCCCTTTACCCACCCCTCCCCGAGGTCTCCGTCCCTACGTCAGTAAGTAAGTAAACGATCCGTTTACAGCTGAGGTACTTCCTCGATTCCCGTCTCCTTCCGCTCTGGAGTGTTTAGGACGGAGTGACAAACGCGCAGGGGTTTGGGTCCTAGGGGTTTCCTGTGTTGGAGGGACGGACAGGACCCCTGTACAGACACAGGTGTCTTCCGGAGGTCGAGGTCATCCTTCACTTGATAAATGTGTCCCGGGGTACGAGGCTTCCCGAAGGGCTGACTCCAAACTACGAGATTCCCCCAGTAGAACTTTAACGATTATTAAAACTAGAACCTGAAAAACAAGACATTCACTTTAGAGTACTCTATTCCTCGTGCGTGGACCCCTTGCTCTTCGAACCTAGTGTGGTCCAACTAGGTCCCTGTCGGATCTAGTTCTCTGTCCAAGAGTCGGGGGAAAGGCGAAGGTAGGGGGATGAGTCCGAATCGCTCTCAGACCTTGCACGACACAACTCACGGACACTCTCAGATGCGACGAGTGGGCGGGCGGGTTGAGGGTCAGTTTGGACTCCTTAACCTGTAATCGATCATTTAATTTTTGTGACACTTCTCCCTGAAGCCTCCGCCAGGTTACCGATTCTGAGACCCGAGGGTCACGTCCCCCAAGTTAGGTATCAGACGAACCCCTTGATCTAGGGTGTACGTCGTTACTTCTCAACTGTACGGCGTTGCTTCTAGTTTCGTGATTCTCGACCGAGTCGGTCTATTTATGTACTTATATATGTAATATCAAATAATACTCATAAATGATATTGTATATATACACGTGTCCCGGTGTACGAGCCTTCCCCGGATACAAAATTCGTCTGACGACCAACGGACCCCGACACCCACACTGACGAGTACCCACACTCCAGAGGAAAACCCTCTCTACACTTTCAGGACCCTGGCCTGCCACCTCTCCCGCCGTGTGGTGGCACTTGCATGAAACACAGGACCTTAACATCTGAAATTTTACCACTTCTGCCGTTTAAAATGCACTACCCATAAAATGTTGATAAAACCCAAAAAAAAAAAAAAAAAAAAAATTAAACCGGTGTGACGTACCGAACACCCTAGAATCAAGGGACTGATCCGTAACTGGGACACGGAGGGACGTCACCTTCGAGACACAGAATTGGTGACCTGACGGTGGACCCTTCGGGAGTATAACCTAATCCTGGGGGGGGTGGGGGCGGTTACTGAAGTGGATTGAACTAGTGTACGTTTCTTGAACAAAGGTTTATTCCAGGGTAAGTGTCCCTGACCCCCAACCCTGAACTTGTAGAAAACAACCCCCAGCCCCCTGTGTTTGGATATTGTCCGGGGGTCATTTTTGTGACCTGAGGTTCCAGATACGGGGTAGACACAACAGTGTGTAGCGGCGACCCACATAACCAGTCGAAACTCAACGGGATTGTATGGTGAGTCGACCATTTCTTAGGTGGACGTTACGTCCTCTGGGACCAAGTTAAAGACCCAGCCCTTCTAGGGGACCCCTTCCCTATTCGATGGGTGCGGTCATAAGAACCCGAAGGGACCACCGAGTCTGTCATTTCTTAGACGGACGTTATGTCCTCTGGACCCAAACTAGGGACCTAACCTTTCTACGGGACCTCCTCCCGTACCGTTGGGTGAGGTCATAAGAACGGACCTCTTAGGGGTACCTGTCTCCTCAGACCACCCGACGTCAGGTACCCCAGCGTTTCTCAGTCTGTGCTGACTCACTGATTCGTGTCGTGTCGTATGGTGTGAGACCCGTCGAATATGTTGTATTTACAGCCCCCCCCCCCTCTTGTGTCTTTACATGAAAGAGTGTCAAGACCTCCGGTCTTCAGGTTCTAGTTCTAGTTCCACAGGCGGACCGCTCCCGGAGGAAAGACCGGCCCTCTACTGACGGAGGAGTGACAGGGGAGTACACCGTCTCTGTCTCTCTCCCTCTCTGTCTCTCTTACGAGGACAGACACAGAGGAGGATACTCCTGTGATTAGGATAACATCTTCCTAGGGTGGGAAAACTGAAGTTATTGGAACGAGGGAACAGAAGGAGAGGTTGATGTCAGTACACACCCCCAATCCCGAGGTTGTATACTCGACCCCCCCTGTGTTGAGTCAGGTATCGTCGTGACAGGTGTCACGTTCTCCGGTGGCCTTCGTACACGGACCAGAGGGGAGATATCACGGAACCCGTCAAAAGGAAACTTCTAAGATAAGATAAGATAAAAGATAAGAGAAGACAAGATACCTGAAGGGTCCACCGAGTCACCATTTCTTAGGTGGACGGTTACGTCCACCAGACCGGAGATAGGGACCCAACCCTTCTAGGGGACCTCTTCCTTTACCGTTAGGTGAAGTCATGAGAACGGACCCTTTAGGGTACTTGTCTCTTCGGACCGGCCGATGTCAGGTACCCCCAGTGTTTTTCTCAGTCTGCCCTGAATCACTGATTTGTTGTTGTTGTTGTAAGATAAAAGGGGAAACCGACGGGGTGTACCGAACGTTCCAGAATCGAGGAGGTAGTCCTTAGTTTTAGCCTCGGGTCCGTCACTTTCACGTTTCAGGATTTGAGACCGGGTGATCCCGTAAGGGTCCATACGTCTAACAATTACACATAGGAAAACAACATTGTTTGGTAGTCATATTGTTTAAGAGACTTAAGAAATTCAGGAACGTTACTGAGTAGTTTGAAGTCTCACCGAACCCCCCTAGGGGTCTTGTAAGACAAAGGGAGGAGTCTGACACCACGTTTTTCGGTACCAAAGGGATTCACCCCCGTTGCCACGGGTGGATACTTCCAGACAGGTTGGACCCCTGGTTTTGAGTGCAAGAACCCACGGTGAGTGACGGGGAGGGAGGGGTGGGTCGGTGACGGGGTGTTAGTACTCGAGAGTGTCTCGGGTCTCGAAAGCATCCTACCTCTCAACGACTGGTCCTTTTGACGACTCAAATAATGCCTATGATCTTGATGTCTATGAAAATTTGTCCCCTTTACGTCGGACTTTTACGTGTTTACGAGTCAAGGAAAAGTAGAGACCGATCAAGGAGTGAAATGAAGGGATAACGAACCAGAGAGTTTGTCCTCCGCTGTAGTGAAAATCGACTTGCCGGGGGCGACCATGGTTCGACGTCGCACAGGGAGGACAACGCGAACGATGACACAGCAGACGTGGGGCCCGACCCCCGGTACCTCTCGTCGGGAGCCCCCTGTCCGAGAGTCCTCTTCCTCGTGGTCCTGGAGACAGAGACGAAACAGAACAAAACTCAGTCAAAAGGTCAAAGACGACTCAACGTTTTTACCCGGGTCTTATGAAGGGAAGAAAGGCTAGTTCATCTAACAAGTAACGAACAGGTTATCTACCGGTCTTTCTACCCCTCGCCCCTCTAGTCGGCGACCGTCCTAAGGTCCCTCTGGGTCCCGGTGTCCTGTACCTGTAAATCACCCACGAGTCCTGGGTCCACAGTGAGGTCCAGTCCTTGAGATAAGAAAGAGACGACGTTCTCTACAGTAACGGAGACCCAGAGGAACCGGACTTTTGATGTAAGCCGACGGACTTATATCCCGAGGTGGGGAGAGCCCTCTTTATCATCCCACCTCTCACATGGGGGCTACACACACATACATTCGAGAACGTGCACGGACGTTCACACAAACCCCGGGTCCTGTCCGGTAGAGTTTTATACGAAGTCCTGAAGGGTCCACCAGGTCCCCAATTCTTAGGTGGAAGGTCACGTCCCCTGCACCCAAGCTAGGGACCTGCCCCTTGATCCTAGGGTGTACGGTGCTCCGTTGATTTGGGTGTTCGGAGTTGATCTCTCTTCGGGCACGTCGACTCTGGACTACCTCGGTTTTTGTCTACGAAAAATTTTTTCTTCTTTTTTTACCGATTGTATTCTGTGAGACTGGGGGGAAAGAAAGAGGGACTTTCGTCCTTTATTTAGAGAGGACACTTTCCATAGGAGGGGTGTGGACCTTTCTCCTGTGGGAATAGTCGTCTGTGTCCCTTAGTTCGGCTCTTCGGACTCATTTGTTTGGAAGGACACGAATCAGTGTCTGTACAGGCTGAGAAACACTGAGGTGCCTGACATGGGAGGTCCGAGGAGACAGGTACCCCTAAGAAGTCCGTTCTTATGACCTCACACAACGGTACGGGAGGAGGTCCCTAAGAAGGGTTGGGTCCCTAGTTTGGGTCCAGAGGGCGTAACGTCCGAATAAGAACTGGTAGACTCGGTGGTCCCTTCGGGTCTGGTTGGAACCCTTTGGAACCCAATGACGGAACCAAAGGACAGTGTCTGATTTAAGAGAAATCTAAGAGTGATTAACCCGGGGACTTCGGAGAAATAGGACGGTTGAGGAGTGTCTAAATAACAAAGAAACGGACTTTTCATATTTACGACAGACTCAACCGGTGAAGAATTCAGGGTAGGGTCCACCTCCTAAGATTTTCTGTCACAGACACTGGCCGACTTATCGTCGGGGGGTCTCTGTAGGGCCAGAATTAGGGACCTTGGACACTGATATAATGGAACGGTCTGTTTTCCGGAAACGTCGACACTAGTGCAAGTCCTAAACCCCTACCTCTCTAAGGGGTTCACCTGGGAGTGACACTAGTGTCCAAATACTCTTTCTCCGTCTCTCTCGAGCCTGGTGTCGCCCCCCTTTCCTCATCTGCCGTTACGTTCTCTAACATCACTATGGAAGTCCCAAAGGGACCACCGAGGGACCCTTTATGGTACATGTCTCCCCGGACCCCCGACGACAGGTCCCCCAGCGTTTTCTCTGTCTGTGCTGACTCGCTGACTTGTTGTTCACTGTGGTGGTGGGTTTGGACTTTTTTCGTCCCTCCGCTAAGTGGAATTCTAGGGGACCTTCTTTGTTGGCGACGGTTGTGGAACTAAAATAGGGGGACTCTGAGGGAAACCTGAAAACCTGAGGTCTTGGTATTCTGTTACATAAACACAACATAATTCAACTTTAACTTCGGGACGAGGGAACTCTCCGAGGTCCCCTCTTGGGTAGAAGGACGGAGGACCGGGGAAGGCGGTAGACGTTTCGGTTACGGTATCGAAAGAGACGGACTGAGACGAAAGTAGACGAAAAGGTAGTGTGCAGGAAGAGAAGACGCGAGTTTAGAGGGAGGCGGAGGGAGAATCCTTTTAGGAACACCAGTGTAAATCCCGACTGAGTCCCTTAGGGGTTATTAACGGGGTAGAGTTTTACGAATCGAATTGGTGTAGTCGTCCCAGGAAAGACGGTGTCTTTAATGGTAGGTGTCCAAAGGTTTCTAATCCTGGAGCTACGGAAACTCCCGAGACGAGAACGTGTATTTATAGCATACTAGGGGAAATATACTTCACAAGTTTGACCCGTTTCAGTGTCCCCGTCCTTCGTCTAATCACCACAGGTCCTCGACTCGCCTCTCGCCAAACCCCCCACTGACTGACAAATTGGCCAAATCCCAAGGACAAACCCCCCACCCCCTTCCCTACTTTTTCAAGACCTCACTCTGACGTCACTACCAACGCGGCGTAATCCTTACATGGTTTACGATGACTTAATGTGTGACATTCTACCAATTTGACACTCAGCATGTAATACCTAAAAAATTTTTTACCTCGTGTCAACTAAATGTCACACAATCAGAGTCCCCGTGTCGTTTCACTGAGTCAATTTATATATGTATCTATACAAGAAAAAGTCTAAGAAAGGGTAATGTCCAATCATGTTTTATAACTCGTCTCGAGGGACACGATCTATGTCATCCGGGAACAACAAACGGATAAAATATATGTCATCAAGTGTAGACAATTAAGGTTTGAGGAGTAAATAGGGAGAGGGACGAAAGAAGAAACCATCGGTATTGAAAAAAAAGGGACCGTCCACCTAAAGAAATGGTGACTCGGTGGATCCAGTACATACTTAGAACTTACCTACACTCTCAAACCTGATATTTCTTTCGACTCGTGACTTCTTAACTACGAAAACTTGACACCACAACCTATTCTCAGAACTCTCAGGGAACCTGACGTTCCTCTAGGTTGGTCAGGTAGGATTTCCTGTAGTCAGGACTTATAAGTAACCTTCCTGACTACGACTTCGACTTTGAGGTTATGAAACCGGTGGACTACACTTCTTGACTGAGGAACCTTTTCTGGGACTACGATCCTTTCTAACTTCCGTCCTTCTCTTCCCTTACTGTCTCCTACTCTACCAACCTACCGTAGTGGCTGCGATACCTGTACTCAAACTCGTTCAAGGCCCACAACCACTACCTGTCCCTTCGGGCCACACGACGTCAGGTACCTCAACGTTTTTCAGCCTGTTCTGTCACTGACTTGACTTGACACGGCGGACCCTTCGGGTTCTACCGGTATCCCTTGAGGTTCGTCTTGAACTTGTACCAACTTGTAAGTCCCGTTTTGGTGTCTCGTCGTCCATATCCACTATGTACATAGAACCCTGGACCAGTACATTAACCGGACGTGGAAGACCGGGACAATCTAGGGGAAGAGGACTTTCTCCCGATTACGGTGTGGGTTGGAATGAAGTATCAAGTAGTGTTAAGTCTTGACTTCTCCGTCGAGGTACTTAGAATGACTGGTCCAGTGAAAGGAAAGGAACATGTAGACATGAAGTCACACCTACAGCAACTGTCATTCTTTTACTAAATAAATGAGCAGACCGATAAGAAGACTGGGTGTCTGTCCCGGGGTTCGATCAAAGTCAGCACTAAGGTTACGACTGACAACACAACAACCCGGGACCCGAGACGATCTCAATAAAGTGACCGAAACCGTGGGCGTTGTGGGTGGGGGTGGGGGCGGGGTGGTGATACGGTTCCCTTACTCCAAATACAGATGGGGTTCAAGACACGGTTCCTTTTCGGAGACCCGACCCTTAACCCCTAGTGACCCGAGTTGAGTTCTCAAGAGGAATCCTCTTTTTTTATACCGAAACCACTAGGGATGAGACTAGGAGTTAAAAGAAAAGACATTTTACCCTTAAAAATCGTTAACTAAATTGTTTGTATGGTCTGGGAAGTTTTATTAAATGTTTATAATTGAGTAAATTATAAGTACTCCCGGGATACTTCGTCCATAATAATCTGGGTAAATCTCGTCTCCTTTAACTCCGTGTCTCTCCGATACGTTCGACGGGTTCCAGTGTGTCGGCCGTCCTGAGGTGGGCCCAACAGAGTGTGTCAGATCCGCTCCTCCGGAAGGACTTGGCCGTCCCACCATTTATACTCCAGGACAGGCAGGAGTGGGTGGTTTAATACGCGAGACCCTCCACGTGCCTCCGTAAATTACTTGTAACACCTTACTTCCCTATTCACCCATAGAATCCTACCGGTGTAGGGAAGCACTGGTGGATGCGGGACGACGGCACGAGACAAGCCCCTTAAAATAAGCACCAGTCCCGAAGTCAGGGTCATTTGGGCTGGGAGTCCCGCTCGACACTGGGGGTTCCTCTAGCGCCCGAACCCGACTCATCTCCTATCTTCTATTGAGTAAGTGCAGCCCCGTGCCCGCGGGGGATCGCCATCTCAGGACGATTCTGTCTCGGAGGCCCTTCGTCCTTTGCAAACGAAACCCAGCTTACCCTAGACCGTAGAGTTTCACGCAACTATCGCCAACATAATCCACCGTCACAAACTTTTAGTCACATACCCCCCTCTTTTAGTCACATACTACGACCGACGGCAGATGGTCACCGAAGGTTTGAAAAGAACGACGATGACGCTTCAGTGAAGTCAGCACAGACTAAGACACGCTGGGGTGTCTGCCGTCGGGTGGTCCGAGTCTTCAGGGACCCTAAGAGGTCCGTTCTTGTGACCTCACCCAACGGTAAAGAAAGAGGTTACGTACTTTCACTTTTCACCTTCACTTCAGCGAGTCAGCACAGGCTGGGAGTCGCTGGGGTACCTGACGTCATAAGGTCCGAGGAGGCAGGTACCCTAAAAGGTCCGTTCTCATGAGCTCACCCCACGGTAACGGAAGAGGATTTGAAAAGAATGGCACTACGTTTCGATAACGTAGTTGTATCAGACCGTTTTATGGTGAGACACTATGTACCGTAAGAGATGACAAGATAAGCATAAAAATTTGTGACCAGTCTTGGGAAATTTAACTAAGGGTTGAGACATTACCCACTGGTAGACGTGCTTAAAAAAAAGGTCGAGTATTTCTTTCTAATAGTACCTCTTTCACAATCGTGGGTCTAGGCTGAGAGGTGATGGTCCAGTGGCGAGTAAATGGAGGCTGAAGGACCTTAGAACCGAGACTGTCACGTCACGTTAACGAGAAGTTGTCGCCCACGGGGTGTTGACACGGTGGACCGGGGAAACCGCAGTGGGAAAAACCACTGTTCCTGGTACCCCTCGACCGTGGAAACCGATAAGAAAGAAAGGGATAGATGCAGGATTTACCTTCAATTTTCGCCCAGAACATAGAGATGATCAAGTTAGTCAGAGTAGAACCGAAACTGGGACACACCTTTCACACACGAACTGACATAATGCAATAGTAATAACGGAAACCAGATTGTGACGGGAGGGGCGTCGAAGAGGAAAGTTTCTGGTCTGTGTCCATTAGTCTCCTTTAAGAAGGAAAATAAAGGTGAGTGTCTCGGGGGAAGGTTTTCCTAGTCAGGGACGGGAGGGCGTGGAGGGGGTTGTGGAAGTGTTTGTGACTAAAGGAGGGTCTCGATTTTACATGTGGGGTAGTGGGTAATACCGGAGAGGGGGTGTGGGGGGTTTATACGTGGACGAGACGGTTCAGTCGATGGAGAACCAAGGTGGAGGTTTACATCAAGGGTTCCGGTGAACCAAACAAAACGAGTAGGGAACCCGTGGAAAGAAACTCGGGACGGACTGAACCAGAGGTCTACCGAAGGGACAAGAGGAAACGTGTCTACAAGACGTCCCGAAGGACCCGAGTGAAGGGACGAACTCTGCCCCAAAGGTTCGAGAGGGGACGGAGGGTTTAAGGAGTACCCGGAGACAAGGAGTCTACAATGAACTTCCCACATTTACGACTGAGTACGGTTTGTAAAGTACTAAGACCCCCCACCCTTCCCCTCCGTTCTTATTTTCCCCTCCCCCCTTCTCTCCCTCTTCTGCCCCTCCCTCCCAAACCTTCCTTCGACCTCCGTCCTCCTCCTAACCCCTGGGAGGGGGGAGGAGGGGCCTCGGCTTCTGGTCGCGGGGAATGTCGGGCTTCGGGAGCGGGCCGATCGACAAGGACCAGGAGACCGACGCTCGGAACATGTGAAGCTACTCGTCTAGGAATTGCATGACCTAGAGGGCGAGGTGGCTGAGGCGGGAGAGGGAGTCGAGGGCCAAGGCGCGGAGGTCGGGGACCGTGAGCGGGAGGTCCCGGAGCGGGAGACGTGCGAAGGAGACCGCCATGGAGTCTCGGCGCCTGAACAAGACCAGAGCGAAGAAGACGAACGCCAGGGGAGCCGTCCGTCGTCCTGAACCCATGCCCCGCCCCGCCCCGCCCCCGCCCCGAACGCCTCCAACCCCGCCCCCGCGGTTAGGGCTCAGGGGGACGGGTCGGAGTGACGCCGTCATCTACCGGTCGTTCAGCTCCCACAGGTCCCTTCCCCCGACCCCCTCCAGTTTCCACCCGTCCCCCTCCCCCTCTCCCTCCCTTCTACGGCCACGGCCGCCGCCGCCGCCGCCGCCACCACCACCGCCGTCACCGCCGTCTCCACCCCTCCTACCACCCTCGTCTCCCCGTAGCTCCTTCATCAGAAGGTAGACGAGGTCGAGGAAGAACTCGTCCCTCCGGTATCGAAGGTCCAGTCCACCCCCACCCCTTCCACCCCCCTCCCGTGGACTCCCGTTCCCCCCGAGGTCTCCCTCGTCCCGACATTTCAGCTGGGCAAGCCAGTAGGTCAGTCTCTTCGGCAGAGGACCTCCTAACGTCCTGTCTTTCGAGGAACTAAAGGATTAGGAGGTGGGTTGGTCTAGAGTGAGTACGGGTGGAGTAAGTAGGGTAAGTAACTCAATTTGGTGGTCGGTCGGTTGGTTGGTTAGTTGTTTAGTAGTTTGGTCAGTTGTCTGGTCGGTTGGTTGGTTGGTTATTTGGTTTGTAGATTGGTTGGACAATTGGTTGGTAGTTACTGGGTTTACTCTTTTATCAGTTGGTCGGTAAAGAAGTTGACAAGGTTGTAGGAGGAATGACTAATGGGACGTAGAGACCAAAGAACTAAATGAGAGATCAAATAATATTTACCGTTTGATCTAGTGTACATTTGTGTGGGACAAAGTAGAAATTAATAACTTTGGGGTGATACACGGTTCGTAAACCCTATATGAAGGGAGCATCGAGTCAACCATTTCTTAGACGGACGTTACGTCCTCTGGGTCCAAAGTAAGGACCCAACCCTTCTAGGAGACCTCCTCCTTTACCGTTGGACGAGGTCATAAGAACGGACCTTTTAGGTTACCTGTCTCCTCGGACCACCCGATGTCAAGTACCCCAGCGTGCTCAGTCTGTGTTGAATCGCTGATTTAGTGGTGGTCACTTATTTTACCCGAAGGGTCCACCACGATCTTCAATTGGGTGGACGGTTACGTCCTTTACATTCTTTACGTTCAAACTAGGGACCCAGTACTCATAGAGGACCTTCTCCCGTATCGTTGGGTGAGCATAAGAGCGGACCTCTTATGGTACCTGTCTCTCTCCTCGGACCACCCGATCTCAGGTATCGGTGCTAGACCACTGAATCGTGGGTTCGTGCGTTACTTATTTTATGAAGGACGAAGTCCCCGAGACGGACACGACAAAGGACGTGGACTTTTCGAGAAGGAAACCCAGAAAAATACCCAACAAGGAATGGTAAGGAATCAAGAGTCGGTTTTACAATGACCGAACCTCTCCCAAAGAACCGAGGGGGGCGGTTTGAACAGGAGCAACAGTAAAAATAAAAATAAAAAAGAGTAACGGTAAAAATTTGAGTCGATTCACAAAGGGTGAATAAGGGTACGTAGTAAATTAAACAGAGGACGTACAGAAGGGTCATCTCACTCGAGGTTCCTCCGTTCGTAGTACAGTCAGAACAAGAGTCGACATAGGGGACTTTGTCACGGACTGTATAATACGACAACAACGAACCAACAAGTTGAAAAGTTCGGTACAGGTTGAAAAACACTGGGGTATATGACATCGGGTGGTCCGAGGAGATAGGTACCCTAAGAGGTCCGACCTCACCCAACGGTGAAGGAGGAGGTCCGAAAAAAGGGTTGGGTCCCTAACTTGGATACAGAGGACACAGGGAGCTTAACGTCCACCTAAGAACTGGACGACTCGGTAACCCCTTCGGGATAATGTCCATGAGTAATTTTTTATAAATAGTCTACTTACTTAAGAAGGAAGAGGGAGAGGGGGGTCGAGTGGGGTGGAGGTAAGAAGTGGATGAGAATGGACGGTCCCCGAGAGGGGGGGGACCTTCGGGCGGGAGGTCCCGAGGGGGTTCCTGGAGTATCCCCGGGTCCCCCCGTCCCCGGTCCCCCTCAAAGGGTATCAGATGCTCGGTCGGGTCGGGCGATCGACCCTCGTCCCAGGACAGGTCGAGGTCGGGGTCCCAGCGGTCCTCACTGTACCGACGTCGTCCCCGCGACCCGTGGCTACCGTTACCTTCTCCGACGTGGTTGTCGACCCTCCTCCGAGACCTCCAACGAGTCGACCCGCTTCTGTCCGTGGTTCCGTTTTTACCTCCTGGATGTTCACACTGTTTTTACACTCACCCAGTCCTAGTCGGAGTGGATGATAACGGTTTCGGTGTCCCTTTAGTTCGGTGGAGGGGTCTCAGGGTCCTAAGGAGTAGGAAAGTCTTAAGATTTGGACAGGAAAGGGACATAGACTCGGGGTGGGTGAGGGTTCCCTTAAGAGAAATGCAAACCGAATAAAGAGTCTTAAGGGTTCTGGGTTAGGAAGGTTTTGTCTTTGGATTACCAGAGGGTCCCCTTTAAGGAATTTCAGGAAGGGTGAGTGGGGTTTATAAGGGAAAGTAAATTTTTTTTTTTTTTTTTTGGGTGTGAGTTAGGGTCCCCTTAAAAGAAGGTCAGTGTAGAGAAGGAGATTTTATATTGAAAATCCGGGGTGTGGGAGGGATCTAAGGTCGAGTTTAGACAAGGGTACCCTTAAGGGGGAACAGGGCGGGCCAGCAGTTTCAATAGGCAAGTGTAGCGTCAAGAGGGAAATTTAAAACCCCGACTAGCGGTGAGAGAGAGCTTCAGGGCGGGGGTGCCATATAAAATCGTGGTGGGGAGGGGCTACTAAGGGGTCTCCGGGGCGGAGGAAGAGTCCGTCTTTGGGGTGGAGGGAGTCGTTTTCCAAAGCAGTCGGGGCGGGGAAGGTGTTACCCATTGGGGCGGGGGTTGGGGCAGGAGCCGCTGCGGAGAATAGGATCGAGGAAGGGGATTTGGCCAGCAAAGATTAGGGGCGGAAGAGGGGACAGTTAGATTTGGTCAGGCGGGGTCGTCCGCGGACTTACTTTCCCTCCCTTCTATTCGAGCCGCGGACTCGTTTCACCCTCCGCCGCGAGAGCGACTTCCGATGTCGCGTACGCGGTAGAGGGCCCGGCACGTCATCGGTGGCGGCAGGAACCTTGGTCACTCGTACACGCCGACGAATTACGGGCGGGAAACTCGTTTTTGATGTCGGAGTCCACCCGTCGACGCGTTCTCGTTAACGAGCGTCTGTCAGTCCCGCGCCCACACCCCTTCGGTGGCCCAGACCCTTGATCACGCGTCCGCGTGTGCGTGCACCGATAGAAGAAATTTGTGGTTAACAGGCCTTCTTGCGTGGGCGGGCTCACGCGTACGAGGCAGCGCGCTCTTGCGAGCAGAAGGGAGAAGACGCGGACGCGCTGGCACTAAGGAGTCAGAGGGGTTGGGGGATCCGAGCCAGCGCTCCCGGCGCTCGAAGCTTTCCCGCCCTTTCCGCCAACCTCTCCCTCCCCGCTCGCCAATGAGTGAGGTACCGACGCGTTTCCTCTCCGCCGCCGCCGGAGCCGACTTCCCTCTGCCGTCCTCGCCTCTCGCGTCCGCGCCACTCGCGCCTCTGACCGGCCCCCGTGTCTCCCCAGCGCCGATGTCTCGGTACCAGCCCCCATACGCCCGTCTCCGCCGCACCGCCATCTCACTCCTCTCTGGCACTAGACTCCTACCCCTTACTCCGCCGGGGCCCCTGACCTGTGTCTATATGGCGCCCGCCGCGTCGTGCCGGACGCGCCTAGGAAGGCGCGGGGCGGGGTGCACCGGGGTTGGGCCTCCGCCCGGACGTGGGGACGGGAGCCCCTAGACTAGAGCCGAAAGCTAGGGCCCCCAAGTCCGGAGAGGAAGGAGAATGGGCACCTAGATCGGGGCGAAAAGAGGGCTGAGGCCCCCAAGGCTGGGAGGGAAGAGAGACTGAGACCCAAGGCCGGGAGACGAGGGAGACTAAGACCACTGAGCTATTAGGCAGAAGGGGCTCTGAGGCCGGCCAAGTAAAGCGGAAACGAAAGGGGACGAAGCGCTTAAAGGCCGGTCGGTGTGCGATGAGAGAAGTAGGAAGTTGACGGCAGGGTGAGACTCTTGGAAAGGACACCGAATCTTGGACCGCACTCAGTGTCTCGCGCGAGGTCAGTTTAGGGTCCGGCCGCTTCCACCGGAACCCGTTTTCTGGACTTAAGAGATCATCGGATCTGTCCTCTGATAGACATTTTGCGCCTCTTATTAGTCAACATGGACCACCCCAGTAAACACTCTTAGTTTACTCAGCAACGGACACTTTGACTCTAGGGTGAAGTATGTACGAGAGAGTTGGAGAATGACACTCATCCTTCCTTGGGACCCCGGCCACAGTGGGGAAGGCTGGGGGGACCGTCCTTGGGGTCTGCGATCTGGTAGGTTGTGAACGATTTTCCAGTAGGAACACAGAGAAAATGGAGGAGGTTCCATTAAGGGTCGGTAGGGGCGGGAAAGGGTAAGTGTTGTACCTGCGAGCCGGGGTAGAACCACGTCGCTCAGTCAATAGTGGGAGTCCGAACAATAGAAAAGAGACAGAGGACGGGTGGATGGGAGTTGCGAATAGGAGTCGTAAGGAAAGTCCAGTCAACCAAGGAAGAAAACAGGTATGGGAGGTGGATTCGAGGGAAAGTCTGACAGGAGATGGAGTCGAGGGGGCTGGGGTGGTAGTCAGCACGTCCAGACGGTCTTTATCCTTCTAGACATTAGGTAACGAGTTTCTCTACCCTGAAGGATTGGTAGGGGAGGGCCATGCGTCCTAGGAGGGTCGGGTTCACCAACACCCAGAAAGGACACGACGTCTTTGGGTAGGAGACAAGCAGGTGTCGTCCTGTAATGTGGACCTCGACTCGAAAAGGACCACGAATACTCTGACTTAGTTCTAGGTCTCTTCTGTTCCCTGGAACTAGAAGTCTCAATGGACTCTTACTTCTGTCCGAAAAAAAAGAAGGAGATTCAAGTCTACGAGAGAAAAAAAAAAAAAAAGGAAGGTCTAAATAACCCTATACTAACTGTACATCGTGACCCATTCGAATTCCACATGTCGTATCACTAAACTAACTTGTATGGAGTATTTAACTAATCATTCATCACTTGTAATAGAGGATGTCTATGTTTTGACTTCTTTATCTTTTTTTATGTAGGACAAAAGGAACACTACTCTTGAGAATCCTAAATGAGAACATTGTCGAAAGTATGTGTTGTATACCACCATAATTAATCCAAATAACATATAACGTAGGGATTATGTCCGATGAGAACGTATGACCTTCAGGAAGAACCCTAGACTGGTGTAAGGGAAGTGAAATAGGTGAGACGGTCATAAACTCGAGAACGGGATATCCCCGACAAAAAATGACTCCGTTGTCTCATTGCCAATTCTCGTGTCTGAGACCTCGGCTCAACAACCTAAGTTGGGGACTGATGTGGGGTGAATTGATCGAATGACCGTTAAAGGGAAGGTTCACGGAACGAAAGGAATTATCAAGATCTTAGTTTATTACCTCAACTCAATCATCTTTGTACGACTACCGGTTACATACACCGGTAACTGTCATGGATAAAGAATCATAACTCCTAATTTACTTAATTAGGTCCAGTCCACGGGAACCTGATCACGGACCGTGTCTCATTCCACAATGTATTCCCTAAGTAACAATGATAATTCCACCTATACCAAATAGAGATCACGGGTCGTCATCACGAAGATTTCCAGAAATTTCATTCCTGACTGACGGTGAGGAGTCACAACTCATGATCGTACACCCTAATCGCCCCTGGTAACCTGTCCGACGACCGTCACCCCCGTGTCAGTAGGGGGTCAGAAGATCTAATATTGACCACCTGATCCACCTCATAAAAAGAAATTGAAAGACAAACCCTTATTGATCTGACTGATGTTTCGACGTTTCTGTTATGTCTCTCAAGGCCCCTGGGAGTGTGTCGGAGGGACGAGGGGCACCCGTAGAACACAATATGACCACAAACAGTGTTGAGCCCTCCGTTACCGTCAGACAAAGACACTGGATGGGGGAGCGGGTGGGATAGAAGGGGGGTGCTTCGGCTCAATGTGAATCAAAAGTGCAGAGGAGTAGTTGGAGACCAGACACCTCCGAAAAGTCTGAAAAGAACAGTGGACACTGAAACTATAAAAACTTCTCACGTCCAACCCATAAGACACTTGACAAGGAGAAACAGAGTATCTGACCCTGAACCTCTTCCTTTACCGTTGGGTGAGGTCATAAGAACGGATCTCTTAGGACACCTACCTCCTCGGACCACCCGACGACAGGCATCCCAGCGTGTCTCACCCTGTACTGACTTCGCTGAATCGTCGTCGTCGTATCTAACCCTGATACCCCAAAACTCTCCTACCAGTCCAATCTGTCAATTATTGGACTCTTACTTGAATCATACCTTTAGAACGATGGTCAACGAGCGTCACACGACTCTTCTGGGACCCGCGCGACGCCAGGGACGGGGCACACAGAGAAAGAGAGAAGTCGACCCAGGGTGTCTTAACTCAGGACCACGGTTAGTGGGGCGGGTGTGTCGGACTGAGTCAAGACGTCTCGCCCGCGGTCGTTCGTGTGACTCGAGGATCGGGAAGGGTCGGATCGGGTTGAAGACCCGTCGCCCAGTACCCACCACGGACCCTCGGGTCCAGAACCGTGGGACGCGGGAGAGGGGTGTGGGTGGGGACTAGACCTAGGAACCAGGGAGGCCCTGAGTCTACTGAGGCCGAGGGGCTCGAACCGGTTCATAAGCCCCAGGTCGACGGGCGAGGGACACGCGGGAAGTCGAGGACCCGACTCCGACCCTCGGACCCACCCCGACGACCCCTGAGAAAAAGTAACGCCTCCTCGGTCCGAACCACTCACTCCGCCGTCAACGTCCGTCCAACGCAGTGGGGCCGAGAAACTACCCCTCCCCCTCACCCCCCCAAGAGACCCCCGGCCGACGTGTGGACCGTTGTCAATCGCTTCGGGACCTAACCCCTCTGCGGGGTCAGGTCATTCCCTCCCCTAATCCGTCCTCCTTCCTCTCGGACACGTCTTGCGACCCTTAGTCCTAGTTACGGTTCTTCCCCGAGTCTAGTGTCTCCGACTGGGCGCCCCGAACGTCCCCCGTTCCGTCTCCGGGCCCCTCCGCTCTCCCTAACACGTCCCGGTGTGACGACCAATCTCGCGACGGGACGGTGTGTGGAAGGTTCCCGGACGTCCGGGGTCCCTCTCGGACAGAGGCGAGTCTGCACCCCCCAGGGACTGGGGTCGAGGCCTGTATCGGATGACCCTCCGGCGACCTGGCCCTGGAAGTGGAGTTCAGACGACGACGAGTGATCACGGTTCAAGACAACCAACGGTGGACGGGGGAGGTTCGGGGGACACGGTTTCCTCCGGGAGGAACGGACAAGATAGCGTCTCGGGTGACGAAAGGGTCAGTGCCACTGTCGGACTACACTACCTTCTCCGTGGCCCAAAGGTAGTCTACCTCGGTCCAAAGTCGGGGTGCGGGTGTAGTGGACTAGGACGAGTCCCACGGTGGCACCGGGACTGACGACCCGGAGACGACGGAAGAATCTCCACCGAGGCCACCGAGGAACCGGAAAACTAGTTCCCTTTCCACCGAGTCTCGTGACAGAGACCTCGGTCGGACGATCCAAGTGCGGGGTCGAGGCGAAGAAGAAACTGGGAGTCGTCCACCGTAGAAGAGAGACACACTGTATTTTACCCCTATTCTACTGGGTGGAGTATCCGAATAACACTCCTAATGTGTACATTTACATACGTTTTAAGGATCTTGACCCGGACGGACGGATTCATACTCGTAATAAAGAGAGGTTCCGAACCTACGACTCTCCTGACACACTTTACGACATCCATTTCGGGCCGTGTATGCCGGTCGGGCACCAGCACAGAGAAGGACAAGGATGGTGTGAAGCAAGACGAAAGCCTCGAGGAGCTTTCGTCTACAAACACACGGACTGGCAAAGGGACTCGTGAATCTCCCATTCAGTCCTGGAGGAGTAAGGGTCCTGACAAGGTGTGTCGGGGGTCGGAAGATACCGGAGTGTTTCGTAGTCTTGAAAAAAGGACCGACGCGGCGCTTCGTATGTCCGAGAGTCAAGGGGTTGGCCCCTAACTTGGGTACGAGGTGGGGGGACGCTGTCCTCGTCTCAGGGGTGGTGACCTGGTGGTCCTTGTAGGACGTAGCCAAAACAAAAACCGAAACGACCCGGAACAACGACACGCCCGAAAAGAGATCAACGTCACCCCACCCCCCCGACGAGAAGTAACGTCCCATACCCAAAGAGTAGCGTCACCGAAGAGAACAACTCGTGTCCGAGACCCCGCACACCCGAGTCATAAACTCCGTTCACCCGGTTCAACGAGGCCCCGTATACCCTAGAAGGGCCTGGTCCCTGACTTGGGCACCGAGGACGTAGTCGTCCGCCTAAGAAATGATGACTCGGTGGTAGTCAACGAAAAATTTTACTCAACGACTCCGTGTCTTTGACCCCTTTAGTTAAGACACAAGGGACTTCTCCAGGAACCCGTCGACAGATCTAGTGCGTCCGGTCCTCGTTCCCAACCCTCACCCACAGGACCGTTTGTTCCTGGTCTTCCGGTTCCGGTCAAGTCGACCCCTTCCCGTCACGTCCCCGGTCTGTGTGTCGTGCCCAGACGGTGCACGGGACACCGAGTCTCAGGCGGTCTCGGGGAAGAGAATCACCGAAGTCTGTTGTGTGTAACTAAGGGAAAGACAAGACCTCCGGCCGTCAGATTTTCCCAGAAAGACCATGTCACTAGGGTCTAGAAGAACCGTGGCCCCTGCCCAAAGCACCTCTTGTCGGGGAGTAGAGGGCGACACGTCGGACCACGATTGTCCGGTGCCGGACCATGTTCAGGTACCGGGCCCCCGACCCCTGAGGACAAGAGTTCCGAGATCCCCTCTTAGGTAAAGGAACGGAAACCCGGGAACACTCGTGAGACCCCGTGTGGGGTCATTAGGTCCTATCACAGAAGTGGAGTTCTAGGACTCACATTGTAGACACTTTAGGGAAACTGTTATATCCCATTGTATGTCTACGATTCCTAATTCTACCCCTGCATAGGTAGGGTGGCGAGGAGGGAGAGTCTCGGAGTCAAAGGAGTAGACTCTCTACGTCCGACGGTCGGGACCCCACGGGGAGGAAGTGTACGTACGTCTCTGACCTGTCCCGTTTGTTCCATCAACCGTTGTGTCCTGGGACCGGGAGCCCTGTGAGCGAGGAGGGACACACGGGAATTCGTCCCGGGGGCGCGTGGGCACGCGGCGTAGTCGCCTCGTCCCGTCTTCTGGGCTCTCTCACGTTTTCCCGGAGCCTGCTGCGGTCGGGGCGTCCGCGTGCACCGTCGGACCGCCACGCCTCGAAGTCCGAAATGTCTTTTCTCTTTTGATCTGGAAAGGTGTTCCAGGTTCAAAATTTTCCAACCACTCAGTAAGTGTCTTTGGGGTCGCTTGATGCTCACACCTCTCCACCCCCGGTTCCCTGGAGGGACTACAGACGCACGTCTCAACGGGACAGTGTGTGGGGTTTTTATACAGGAGGAGACGGTCCCGTCTCTTGTTTTTTTTTGTCTTAAGGAGTCCCGTCCCAGTGGTGGTGGACGGCCGGACTGGGTCTGACTTTCCCCCGGTCGGAACGAGTCTGCGACGGCCCAGGACACATTTCAGCACCCCTCGTCCCTTTCCCCAGAGATTCTCAGCAGACTCTCCCAACCCCCGGAGGCAGTCGGCAGGTATGGGGGTTGGTCTACGGTGGTGCCTGCGCCCATCAATTAAACCCAAAGGACGAACAACGTCAACCCCCACGGGTGGAACCCCCGGGTACCCCGTAGAGTCCTTCCCCGACCCGACCCGACTCACTGACCCCTCCCAAGTCCCTCCGCCCAAAACGAGACCTAGTCTCCGGTCGTCCCTCGTCCCCACAGACACCGGTCGCAGCCAATAGGCACCTCGGTCACGACACGACTCACTTCTTCGCCGACAGTCGAGACTCAGTCCTCCCACCACCAACCAGTAAAAACACGAAACCTGTCGCAAACACAAGACCAGGCACAACTCGACGCGCCACTAGGTGCCGGGTGCACCGGAACGGGCCACGCAGGCACCTCGACAAACACGGGTCGTCCTCTCGTGGCCCGCCGACAGTCTCGACGAGAAGGGAGAGTCGTCTATTCGAACAGGACGGGTCACCCCGGCCCTCGCCCCCGTCGGACATGGGGACGGGACCCACGTGCATGGGGACCCCAGGAGATCGAGTCTCGTTTCCTTGCTCCGACTCTACTTCCGTCGGTCGTCGCGACCTACCGGCCAGTACCCCTCTCGGTCCCCTTACCCCGTCCCCTCGAGTCGCCCCTTTGGAGTGTCCGTGGGGGGTGTGTCTGGGCACCCCTATAAACGTCCGGTCGTCCCGGGACCTGGTGTCTGGACAATCCAAACAAGTTCTCGGGAAACAGGGGAAGGAGGTCGGGTGGGGGTGGGTCTCGTCCTCGTCCGAGGCCCCGCCCCTTGCCCACGGTCTTTTCTCGTTGACTCCGGGGAGAAGGGAGGCCCAGAGATCCACAGATCGAACGTCACCCCCTTCGCCTGTCGTGACTTGACCTAAGTTCTCACTTGGCTTGGTGACTTGATCAGACCTTCCACTGCTCTACCGGACCCTACAGTAGTCCCTTGTCCTTCCCCATGATCCGCATCGTACGTTCCCCCGCAACGCACCGCCACCCTTTCCGGGGAGACCTCTCCGAAGGCTCCGGGGCCAAGTCGAGGCCCCGGTCTGTCGGAGTCAGTCACGACGGCGGACCCACTGAGACCCGTTCAATGACTTCAAGAGAGGTGAGGACAAACGGGTAGACACTCTACCTTTGCGACCACCAGGGCGAGAAACCCAACATCAGTCATGTCCGTTTCCAAAGGGTCCACTGACTCACGATTTCCTAGGTGGACGGTCACGCCCTCTGCACCTAAGCCAGGGATTCAGTCCTTCTAGGGGACCTCCTCCTTTAGGTCACCCGTTCCCTCGGACCGCCCATGTCAGGTACCCCAACGGTCTCCTGCCCTGCGCTGAGTCGTGTCTGCGTGCTGTCATGGCCACTTCGCGATGTCAGCTCCGTGTCCTATTTACAGGTCGTCACAACCACGCCGCTGACGATCGGTCCCTGTCCATCCCCGACACGAACCAAGATTAGAGTCTCAGTGTCGGTGGGGCGGGGGGTGGAGACCACTAAAAATGGACCAAGGGTCTCTTTGGGAGAGGTACCGTTGACGGAGAGGGGACCGTGCGCCCACAACCAACGTCCTCTCTCCGACCCGCCCCCGGCGTGTCCCGGCACCTAAAGACAGATCGACGTATGTGTGTGCACAGGTGGACACCCCGGGTATTTCGGGGTCGGGACCGTTCAGAGGGAGAGGCTCAGAACAGACCCACCAGAGGGACGAGGTCCGACACAAAGGTGACCTCGGGGGACGACCGGAGTCGACTGACCTCGAAAATCCGAGGTCAGAAGAGGAGTCGGACAAGAGTCGGTCGAAGTGGGTAGGGGTCTTCTTTCGTGTCAGGGAGGAACTCTTCGCAGAGACGGGTCGGGGAGGGACCGTAGGGTACGAACCAACCAAATTACCGAAATAACTTTATCACGCATTAAGTGTAGGTAAATAATTTGACATGTTTAAGTCACCCAAAATCATGTAAGTCTCAACACTTGGATAATGGTGTTACATTGAAACCTTGTAAAAAATAGGGAGGTCTTTCTTTGAAGTACGGAGAACCGTCCGTGAGGGGTGCGTGGGTAGGGATCCGTCGGAGAGCAGACAAAAGACAGAGACATCTATTGCGGACATTACCTGTAAAGCACACTTAGCCTAGTATACCATCCTCAGATCAAAAGATCCAACTAGGTAAAACATCGTATATAGTTATCCCAGAGATTCCCGACATATTATAAGGTAAAATAGGTGAGTAGTTAACTACCAGTAAACCCAACAAAAATGAACAACGACAATATCTTATAAACATTTGATCAAAACATACCTACATACAAAAGTAAAGAGAACCCTCTCCAGATCCTCACATTGACAGCCTAGTATCCTATTGACATACAAATTCCTTGACGGTCTGACAAAAGGTTTCACCGACGGGGCAGCATGTAGGGGTGACCACTACTTACTCCCAAGTCTGACGCGGTAGGAGTGGTGCGAACGACAATGGGTGGAAGAAATAATAACCGTAGGATCACCGTAGACACTCGACCGTAGAGCACCAAAACTAAACGTAAAGGGTCACCGATTCCTACGAAAGGGACACGAATGGTCGGTAAACATATGGCAGATACCGTAGGGTACCAAAACTGTGTCCCGTAAAAGATGACAAGGAGTTCCGTCGTCTGGGAACGGACAGACTCGAAACCGGACCTTACTCGATCACTGGATTGGAGAAGAGTGGGATTGAGGAGGCGTAGGAAGTTTTGTCTAAATTTGTAGGAAAGGAAGGGACCCTGTCACAGGAACGGGGAGGGGACTCGAAGATCATCCAAGAGTGGTTTCTGGAACGTGCCACAGACGGCACGGTAGGTTATTAGATTAAGAAGCAATGGGAGTCATTCGAGACTTAATAAACTCCCGGCCCTGGAACAAACTGGGACTGAAACTGTAAATACAACTGTGACTCGTCCACAGAATTGAGATCTTTCCTCTACGATTACCATGGCTGGGGTGCCATCCTTGTAGCATCTTGATTTGGCTAGGCATGTACTTCTCGTGAACCGTACCATGGACCCTGTCTCGTTGGACCCGGACAAATGAGCTAGTTGTTCGCAAACGCCTCACGGACGTCCCCGGACGTCGACAGGGTCTGGAACCCCATGTCGTCACCTCTCGTGTCGGGGTTTAGGACGGGAAGGACGGGAGAAGGTTACCCCTCTGTTTGTTGTCTGCTCTAGACATTTACCTTACACAGCATAAAGTCCACCACGACCCAAGGATTCGTACCGGTTCCCTCTACAGTGACTCGTCCACTGTAAAATGTAACATCGTTTCTGGACTTCCTCCTTTCCCTCATTCGGTACCCCGGTAACCCTCTCACAAGGTGCCTCGCTCTTGTCGTCCACGTCTTCGGGACCCCGTCCTCACGAGAACCGTACACACTCCTCGTCGTCCTTCCGAACACCCTGGCCTCACCGTACTACCCCCGTTTCCCGTGAATGTCCAACCGCGTACCCGTGGAAAACCGGTAAACCCTCATTACGACGACTCTTGTAAACGTGTGTTCAAAAACACACTTATGGACAAAAGTGAAGACCACCGAAAAGGAAGTAGTGTAAATATTGTGAGACCCCAAAATGCCTGTCCACCGGTACGGTATAACAGAAAACAAACGGGTCAAGTTCCGGACAGAACAGGGTTCAGAGTCACCTACAAACAACTGACTTACTTACTCCACACAAACACCTAATAGGTGTGTGCACCGTGTATTGTCGTGACTTACCGACCACGCAAATAGTCATAAAAAATTATTTACCTTAACCATGCAGTCTAACCGTCTTGAGAGGATTGAAGCCCACGACTGTCCAACATCCCTTTACCAACAGAGTCCGTGACGGTCAATCTTATTTCGTCTATGTCCGTCCAACCCCTCATCAAACCGACAGGGATCATTTTGGTTCTACGGTCATCGAGAAGACCCTAGACGGGACCTTTTCACAGACGCGGACACGGACTCTTTCGTACTGACGCACACGAACAACGTCATAACAATTATCATTTCTTTTTGGTCTTCGCAGGATTTACGGGTAGTCATCAAGTCAAGTCAGAGAGTCAACATGGGTTGAGAAACGCTGGGGTACCTGACGTCGTACGGTCCGGACGGACAGGTAGTGGTTGAGCGCGACGAATGAGTCTGAGCACAGGTAACTCAGCCACTACGGTAGGTAGGCAGAGTAGGAGACAGTAGGGGAAAAGGAGGAAGGACGGAAGTTAGAAAGAGTCGTAGTCCCAGTCGTTACTCAGTCAAGAAGTGTAGTCCACTGGTTTCATAACCCCAAAGTCGAAATCGTAGTCAGGAAGGTCACTTATAAGTCCTGACTAAAGGAAATCCTAACTGACCAACCTAGAGGAACGTCAGGTTCCCTGAGAGTTCTCAGAAGAGGTTTGTGGTGTCAAGTTTTCGTAGTTAAGAAATCGTGAGTCGGAAGAAGTGTCAGGTTGATAGTGTAGGTGTGTACTGATGACCTTTTTGGTATCGAAACTGATCTACCTGGAAACAGTTTTTTCATTACAGAAACGAAAAATTATACGACAGATCCAATCAGTATCGAAAAGAAGGTTCCTCGTTCGCAGAAAATTAAAGTACCGACGTCAGTGGTAGACGTCACTAAAACCTCGGGTTCTTTTATTTCAGACAGTGACAAAGGGGTAGATAAAAGGTACTTCACTACCCTGGTCTACGGTACTAGAAACAAAAGACTTACAACTCGAAATTCGGTTGAAAAAGTGAGAGGAGAAAGTGAAAGTAGTTCTCTGAGAAATCAAGAAGTGAAAACGGTATTTCCACCACAGTAGACGTATAGACTCCAATAACTATAAAGAGGGTCGTTAGAACTAAGATCGAACACGAAGTAGGTCGGGTCGTAAAGAGTACTACATGAGACGTTTATACAATTTATTCGTCCCACTGTTATACATCGGAACTACATGAGGAAAGGGCTAAACTTTGGTCAAACAACAAGGTACAGGTCCAGATTGATAACGAAGGACTGGACGTATGTCTAAAGAGTCCTCCGTCCAGTCCACCAGATCATAAGGGTAGAGAACTTCTTAAAAGGTGTCAAACAACACTAGGTGTGTCAGTTTCCAAAACCGCATCATTTATTTCGTCTTCATCTACAAAAAGACCTTGAGCGAACGGGTAGCAATCTCCATACCCATTCACACCAGATCAGTGTGGTGTAAAATAAATAGTAACGAAGATCGAATGACCAAATGTCGTCGACATTCCTTACTTTTTGGACAACTTTTGATGTTTAACACCTCATTGTGTGTGTCATACTAGGGAACCCTCATCTCTTTTGTACACTCATTTTAATAAACGAGACCGACACTTGTGCACACGTTCACATACATCCATTCTCTATGTGCTGTCGAAAGGTGGACTCATGAAGTGTCCGCACCCCTGGTCCCACTGTCTATCGCTAGTCCCCTGAGCCGAAACAGCCACTACCGGTTTTGTTCTAAAATTTCTTCCCTGACCACATGACTAACAAGGTAACTTCAAATTTACACCTTACGTCAATCCACCTCCCTCTTTTTAGAAAGTCACGTTCTTGTTCTAGAACAGATCAGGGCAATATAATTCTCACAAAGATCTTAGAATTTTAGATGGGGAGACCGACAAAGGACTGAAAAGGTCAGCAGATTGGACTAAACAAAAGGGACACCCCTTTAAACGGCAAAGGGTGGTGGACTCGAGGAAGACCACGTTCAAACCCGGAGTCCTCACTCTTCACTCTTCCTCTCACATTAACGAGTAATCACCACTCCACTAACGAACCCCATCTTTCCGACAAAAGGTCCCTTCTTTCCCTCTTCGGTCTATCGACTCTTGGAGACCCAGGTTCTTCGTAAAAACATGGTCGACCTCCGTCAAGTTCTCCGTCCTTCGACTCCCCAAAGACTCTCGCGAAGGAGGAGGTAGATCACTCCTACTATGCACACGCACGAGTCAACACATACTGACAAACGTTGGGGTACCTGACGACGGGTGGTCCGAGAGACAGGTACCTCAAGAGGTCCTTATGACCTCACTTATCGGTAAGGAAAGAGGTCCCATAGAAGGGCTGGGTCCCTAGCTTGGACACAGAAGACGATACCGTCCACCTAAGAAATGGTGACACGGTGGAACCTTCGGGGCCACTCCTACTATTCGGACGAATTTTACTGGAGATTTTATAACAGTCATGTTTTCTCGCGAGGACCGAGTACGTCGCAACACACGTGTCACCCTCTCTCACGTTTGACGTAAACGAATTTACACAGCTTTTAGAGACCTTTCTCCAGGTCCCTTCTCTCCAACGACACCCCCACTCCCCCCTGGTGTCTCTGGGGAGAACATGGAAAACTTGTATCTTGGTACACTCGTTTGATAAGTATTTTTCATACATTAAAAACAAAAATTTTTGTGGGTGTTCGTCTTGTGCACACTCGTCCGGAGGACCCCCCAACCACACGTCCTCATAAACCCCTAGACAAGTACACTCGCCCCGTACCGCCGTCCTGTCCCCGGTCCGAAGGGTGTCTGGGAGGAGGGGTTGGGGGCGTCTGTCCGGCCGGGCGGAGGACAAACAGACTACGGACCCTCCCGCTCTCCGGAGGTCCCACGGCAGGTGTTCCTCCGCGTCCGGGCGCCTTTAGTCCTGGTCTCGCCCGGCGGACTCCTCCACTCTCCCGTCGACCTTTGGCGGAGAGGGACCAGAGACAGGACAGAGGGACACCCCTGCGGAGCACGACACCGCCTCCTTCCCGGAGACTGACGGACCCTCGCCCCCAGACAAAGGTCGGGGACCCTAACCGACCAGGATGGCCCGTCCCGCCAACTTATTCTCGGTCCGCCTCACCGGACCCAGGGGTCGTCGAGGACGGACCGGGGACCACGACAGACGGGGGCGGGGCGAGTCGGACCTACTCAGAAGGACAGGGAAGCTCCGGAGAGGGCACCGAAGTGGGGCGCGAGACCAGTCGCCGGGCAGAGCGAAGAGACCTTGGACCTTGTAGACTCGAGACGGGGCCCACTCCAGACCCATCGTCCGCCGAGCGGGGCTAGCCGACTAAAGGTAAAAACATCCCGTCCGAGAGACCCGAATAGATAGGAGACTCCAAATCTCCCCAAAAGAAACTGAGTTCCCTCTCTCCCCTAGACTAAGTTCTCTCTAAATTCTTTGTCCTCAAGCACCCGAACCCGGACCGGACACCACTCTGTCGGGTCCCCTCCACACCACCCCAGTCCGTCCCGCAGGGACGTGAGTGTGGCGTCTCCATGGTCGGACCGACTACTGGTGACCACAGACTAGGGGAGAGAAGAGAGGGAAGAGAGGAGGGGAGGAGACCAGAGAGACTCGGGTACCGACGTGAAGGAGGTTCAGAATTTACTTCTCGATTAAGACGTCCCTTTCGCGTCACCCACGACTTCGACGGACAGGACGGACCCGGTCCGACCCGAGTCGCGACGCCCGTCGTGGTGGTCCACCGGCACCCGCCCTACGGCCCTCGCCGACGACCCAGCGAAGGGTGTCGACGTCATAATAATTGACGTTACTATCCAACAAAGGACCCGGGGTTCTTCCGTGGCCCGTGTTACGATTCGCGAACTGTGTCTAGCGGCTGACAAAATAGAAGGGTCCCTGGTATACTAAGACCTCGACAGTAGGACAAAAAAGTCTACTCCTTTGACTCTGGGACCCTCTACTTGAATTTTGATTCTAGGGTCCCGACCCTCACCTCCTCGTTCGCGAGCCTTGCTGTCCGACGTCGCGGGTGAAGAGCCACGACCCGACACAGGACGGTCCGCGACTGTCTTCTCGCGCCCGACCTGCACAACTCTGGCGACGTCCGGACGACGGGGCTCACTTCTTCTCAAACAATCCTTTCTCCCTCCGCCGGACCCCCCTCCGTCGATGGGGACGGACCACCTTTTCGGAACGAGACCCTCCCAGTGAGTTCGAAGACTCCACTGTCCACTTCCCGACGCCCCCAGCCCGTCCTTCGTCCCAGGAGAGTCGAGACGACGTCCACCCACCGGACCGACGGTCAAGAGGAGGCACTGGCCGGGAACTGGGGTCGGCCGCCGGACCTCCACGTAGTGAGGGAGCCGGTACGCAGACGTACTCGTGGGGTGACGGGCAGATTATGACTAAAGACTGTGTACGAGTGGAGGACGGGATCTTCGAGTCGAGGGAAGGCCCTTGAGGACAAACGACGACACACTGGAACCTCTTCAACGCAGTGGAGAGACTCGGACAGAGGGTAGGTCCTTCCAAGCCACACGACGGGGGATCGCGAGGACCGGCCAGGACGAGTGTGTCCACCGTGGGACACTCGCTGCGTCCCTGTAGGACGGGGCACCCCGACTGGCAGTGAGGTGCTCGGGGGAGCCACGAGGTCCGGTGGGACAGCATGCACCCACAGAGTGTGCAGGTGCAGGTCCTTCAGCGGGACACCGTCTCCTACAGGTCCGAAAGTCTTGGTGTCGACAGGAATGGGGGCGCGGTCCTACCCAAAGGGCAAGTGAATGGAAATGGTTCGGGACGGGAAGTGGAAGAACCAGGGGGTGAGAACACAATTCAAGAACAACGACAATGTGTAATGGCGTTTGAATCGTCAAATTCTATTGTGTTTATAAAGGAACGTCAAGCCCTCCAGTCTTCGGACTTCCCCCACGGGTCCCGAGACAAGGAACACACCCGAGTCCCCTCTCAGACCCAACACGGAAAAGATCGAACGCCTCCGATGGACGAGAGGAACCGAGCACCGGGGCAGGAGGTCGAGGTCTCGTCGTCACATCGCCGAGAGCCTTACAGAAAGGTCCAAGTGTCAGGGAGACCGAGCGGAGAAGACGGAGGGCTAAGGTAAGTCTCGGGAGCACTAGTGTAGTTTTCGAGTGCGTCTATTAGGTCCCAGCAGACGGGCGAACCCTAGGAATTAGTATAGGCACTACAGGAACAACGGTGCCCTCCAGGGTCCAAGACTCTAATCCCAATTAGAAGGGAAAGCAGGTTCCGACTCCAGAAGGGAGGGGAACATAAGTAAGGGTCTGTCTGTGGGGACAAGACTCATAGATTCCTTTCCCCTCGGGTCCCGAGTCTTGTCACGGCGGACGAGGTCGGTGGGGCCAAGGTGCGACCCCGAACAAGACCGAGGAGACCGGCGGGGGAGTGGGGACGTGACCGTGGGGCGACGGGGCCGGGTGGGCCAGAAAGGAGGTCCTGCGACTCGGAGCAGACTGTGGGGCTCATGAAGGGACGACCCTACACTCTCTCTGAGGACAGAGCAGGTGTCGGCATAAAGGTCCCGGGGCTAGCCACAGACACGTCTCCTCGACGAGCGGATAGGGAGATCACACGAGAGCCACCGGGGGCAGGAACCCCTACCTGGCGCAAAACGACACAACAGCGACATGCATCCCATCCCGACTCATTCACGACCCCACTTATTTCATCTACCTCGAGCCCGAACCTCTCCGACGCCTTGATTGGTGTCTCCCGTCCAACCACCTAGACTCGTTTCCACCGCCACTGCCGTGTCTTGGCGCAGGAACTTCGGCCCCTACCGGCGCGGACACGCACCCCTAGGGTCTGAGCCCTGACGTCCGTGGACCCACACCGCACCTTTCGTTCCCGTTCACACGCCCCCGTCGGGACGGTCAGAGCGGGAGTCACCGGAGCTCCGTCGGGGCACCCGATCTCTTGGGCGACGCCGGCACCGACGGGTCCGACTCGTGGGCCGGGCCCGGTGGACGGGGAGAAGGGTTCTTGTCGTAGTGAAGGGGGGGGGTTGTCGTAGGCGAAGAGAAAATCCTTTCGAGTGGGGAAACCATTGTGACCTTTTCGGGAGCATTTCCCGTTTCCCAAAAGACGATACAAAGTGGTGTAGACACTCATTGTGGGTCCTGCTTAACTCAGTCCTGCACAAGTGGTGAGAAGGACCCAGGCACCGTAGGCTCCATAACCTTCCTCTCCTCCGTAAATTATTTGTCACTTGGCAATTTGGTCTGTTCTGGAGCCCCGCCCCCGCCCACCCCCTCTAACAAAAGAAACACCAAAGAATTAGTACATTTTTCACTTTTGAAAGATATTTACGAAAAGCCTTTTTAAAATCGACGTCGAATAATTATCGTTTTCGAGAGAACTCACGAGACAACGCCTAACTCGGCACACCGACAGGTCCGTGAAGACAGGTGACCGACCATCGTCTGGACCGAGCTCTGCCGAGACGTCACTTGACCCGGTCCCAGAGAAACACGGGTTTTATTCCTTGGGTTGAAGCACGGACTTTTGTTCCTCGGCAGAACGTCGACGAAAATCTACTTTTGTTCTACTCGTACACTCCCTCATCTCGTCTTCGACCCCACGTCTTATCACCGGTACGGGGACTCGTCCCGACGACCGGGCACTGGTCCCCGGGTGCACTACTTCCTCTTTACTCTCGAAATGTCACGCCCCACGCTCCCAACCGATCACGGGCGGAGCCCCACCTTAACGTCCAACGAAGGCAGACTCGGACGGGAGGGACTAGACACGGGGCCCCAGTAGTAGGCTGGAGGAACATCCTACCCACACTTTAACCGACCGAACCCCCCGCCCCGCGACAGCCTCGGGCTCGGTCGGCGGGGGTCTGGTGCGAACAGAGTTGACCCCTTACCCAGTGCATCGGGTTCCGAGGCGCCCCGTCACCATCGGCTGGCACTCAAGTGCAATCTGAGCTCCGGTCGATGGTGGTGTCAGAAAAGGACTCTTGTAAGGTCGACCCAACCTAAGTGTCGGGGAGCCCCGAGGGAGGGAGCGAGGGGCCGAAGGTCTCCACTGTCACGCCGTACACAGACGCGCCCCTGGCACCGGAACTCGTGGCGTGGGAGGACTGAGCCGGTGCGAGGTCCGGGCGTCGTCGGTGAGGTGAAAGGACTGCTCCCGCGACCCAGAGCCCCAGGAGGTCTCAGTGCCCCGAGGGGGGCATGGGTAGTCCGTGAAAACGAGGGGTCGATAGAAGTAAAAGACATGACGAGAGTGTCTATAGCGTTTGAATCGCCGAACTTTGCTACGTGGAAGTAAGAAAACTTCAACTCTAGTCCCAGGTCTTAGCCAGAGTGACCCGACTTTAGTTCCTTCCGACCAAGGAAAATCTCTGACGTCCCCTCTCGGCAAAGGAACCGAAAAGGCCGAACATTTCCGGTGGACGTGACGAACCGGACACCGCGGCAGGAGACAGAGGGTTCAAGTTCCGTGCAATGAGGTCGGAGGCGAAGGTGGAAGGTCACCAGAGAAGAGATCAGGACAGAGACGGAGGCGTAAAGTTCTAGGAATCAGTGCAGACTCTTGAGGAAGACGGTGAATCCCAGCAACCGGGGTCCGAGGCCCACCGCCCCGGACGCACAGAGACCTCCCGGTACAAACCAGGACCACAACCACACTTCAGGTGCTCGACCGAGGGGACGACGGAAGTCGTGTCGGCGACCCTAGGTCGCGGTGGGGTGTTGGTTCTGGTCTACACCGACTCACGGTCGGACCCCCTCCACCACATTAAGTGGGGCAGACAGGGCGAGTACAACACTAAGATCTTGGGCCGACGTGTCCAAGCGACCAAGAAGTCGCACCTAAATGTGAGCTCCTAGCAAAAGTCTTGGGATCGAATAGTCAATACAAATGACATGTCCGTCCTTACTCGTGAACCTTCGATGACGTCTAATCGTCCCTCCGGTAGGTACACATCAGGACGTAGAGCCACATAAAGAAAGGTCGGGAGGAACAACTCCCATCGACACAAAAGGGTATCGTCTCTAGTGTGACGTCATCATTTAAACACAAGACGAAGAGAGACAACAGTAAGGGTCGCAAAGAACTCATATCAATTCTCCGACATAGCCATCCATCCTACGTCTCGAACGGAATATAGACTACGGGTCAACTGGGGCATTAACCACGGTCGCGACCTGCCCCGCGAACCACCTAACCCGGACACCGGACCCGAGTCGAGGATCATCTAGTGGTGTCGGGGGACTCGGGGTCAAAGGAGTAGAACCTACACCCCTGTGGTAGAGGTGGAGGTCTGTCGTCACTCTACAGTAAATGCACTCGTCGGGCGGTCGTCCGTCACGAATCGGACACTAGTGAAGGGACTTTTACGGAGATGGGTCCTGCGGGAGGTTGAGAAAGAAGAGATTCAGTGGAAACTGAGACGTCGATGGTCTACCGAAACGAGTCCCGAAAAAGTCTATCTTTCGCCAGTGGAAAGTGACTTGTCCCTACACGACCGAGGGGCTCGAAGATTACTTCTGGTCCGCCCCAACGACTCGTCCTGGTCCCAAAGACCGCCGAGAGAGTGAGAGACGGGAAGGACGAGAGGAGAGACGAGAGAGACCGCCGCGAGTGACAGGGGGCTACGAGTAGGAGGCACGGGACGTGGACGTCCACCCCGCCAGAGAACCGGTCGGACTCAGAGGTGTCGGGGAACTTTGGTCAGGGACACCGGTTCGTGGTCCACGAGACTCGTGACGCGGGCGCACGGGAGAGAGGAGGATTTGGTCGAGCCCCACACGGGTCTCCCTCGGAAACCGTGGGTTCCGGGACAGCATTGAGTCGAAGGGCCCCGGACAGAGACTCCAGGTCTCCCTGAGAACCCCACCACGGTTCAGTCGGACGGGGAGTGGGTACACGTCAGTCGTCCCTCTTTTCGCGGAGGAGAAGTCGGAGGGGACGGTGTTCGTCACCCGGAGGGCGACCATGACTGGGACGATCTGGGGGGTCCCGCCCCCGGAATGCAGGAACGGGTAGAAAGGATCAAGTCATCCCGGACCAATCCAAGGTGTCGTCCTTCTCCTCACCCTCCGGCGAATAGTCTGAACTCCGGATGGAGGGACGTCTGACTCGAGGTAGTCCGGCGACTCCACCAAAAAGGTCTACACGGCAGACTAGTACAGTGAAGGAGACGAAACGTTTAGAAGGGTTCCAACGTCTGTGGCCACCTAAACGAAACCTCGGTCTCATCGACGACGGGGGTCTCAGACCTCGGTACTCGCCCAAGTTAAAACCTCCGTGACCCCGGAGGTGTCCTCCCAAGTGTAAACCGTGGTGTTTCTGACGTTGCTGGTGCGGGCGGTGCCCGAAAAGAAAGAGGTGCAGGCCGTGACCGCCCAAATCGAAACCCTGAGGGAGGGTCAGCCGACGGTCGTGGGGACGGTGGTCGGACAAGAGTGAGTCGTGGGTCTGAGGCCGGTGTGTCTGGGGCCGGAAGTCGAAGCCCTGGTGCTGCGGACGTCGTCCTCGGTGGCCTAAAAGGAATCCCTCGTTGTGGGGCTTCGACTCGGACCCGTCGTGTCGGGGTCGGGGCCGGGTCGGGCCGCCGAAGCCCGAGCCCCCGTCGTGCGAGTCGTCACGGCAGAGGTCGCGGTCGTGGTCGTGGAGGCGGGTCCCGCGCCACGGGCCGCCGAAACACAAACCGAGGTGGCGTCGTAGACGGCGGGGCGGGTGGTGTAGCTGAAGGCCCCCGAAGAGCAAGTGCCGACCCTCGCGTAGGGTCTGACCCTGGAGACCAAAGTTGTATCCGAGGTACCCCCCGGGCCGGGTCGGGGGTCGGGAGTCGCCCGACGGGAAGTGACGCCGGCGAGGTCGCCGGTGGCCTCGCCCTCGGCGTGTCGGTCGGCGCGGGTGAGGGCGGCGGTGGTGACGGTCGCGGCCCGGGAGCGAGAAGTGGAGCGACCGATGACGAGGGTGCAGCAGGCGGCGGTGGCCCGAGAGGGAACCGTGGGGTCGTTGGTGGTGCCCCTGTCGTCCTCGCCCCTGTGACCCGAAGTCGGACTTCCGGGGACCTCGTCGAAGGTGGTGGAGGTGCCGCTGTTGGTGGTGCTGGTGGTGGTGGTGGTGGTGGTCGTGGTGACCGAAGAGGGACTTGTATTTCGGGGACTGAGGTCGGCCCTAGGGGTCGTTGTGTCGCCGGAGGCCCTCACGCGGGTCGCCAGGGTCGCGCCGACGGCCCCCTAGGCCGTCGCGACGGGACTGGATGCGGGTCGACCTCTCAGAGTAGTTGTTCACCTCGGACCTCGACCTTCTGGTCCTTGCCGTGAAGGACGTCGTCCGGTGAGTCCAGTTGCGGACCCTGGCGTGCGACTAGCTCTTGCCGCTCTCCTAGTGGTCGGAGGTGGCGCTCCACCTCTTCCACTTCGACCTGGTCTTCGCCGACCTGGTCCTCGAGCTGAAGTAGGACAGCGTCGTCTTCCTCGACCTCCTGGACGACTCGGGCGACCTCCTCAGCCAGTTCCTCGTCTCGCCGTGCCACGTGGACGTCGTGCGTCTGCTCCTCGCGCTCTTCTGGATGTTCGACCGGCTCTTGTAGCTGCGCGTCGAGTTCGCGTACCGGGTCCTGGAGTTCCTGTAGTAGCTCGTGGACTTGTGCAGCCCCCCGGGCCGACTGTGGTCGCTGGGCGACGTCGTCTAGACGTTCTAGGAGTTGCGCGTGTACCTGAGCGACGTCACCTAGCTGGTCTCGAGCCGCGACGACGTCTCCTTCCACCTCCTCCACTGGTTCCACACGCTCCCGGCCGCGTTCCTCGTCCTCGCGTCGACGGCGTAGCGGAAGCTGACTCCGGCCCCGCCCCGAATGACGGAGCACCAACCCCACGCCCCTTTATCCACAAACACACAAAGACCAAAAGTTTGTCAACACGACAACTATCTTGACAAGAGACCAAACTGAAAAGCAGAATCACTTATCTTTCATAAGAGTCACGAGACCCGGTCCGACGTCGGAGCACCCACACCAAAGAGGTGCAGGATCTGGGAAAGGTGGACGATGTTGGTGGACGGAGGTCAACACGACCTCCTCCCGACTCGGTGGTCTCTCGGCGGACAGAGGGTCGGCTCCGCGACCCGGTGGTGAGACGGGCCGTCTCAGTCTCTACGCCCCTCCTCTCGAGGTCGGAGTGCCTCGGTCGGCGGACCTCACTCACTCGTCACGTCTCTTCACCGAACACCCACCTCGCCTGTCACCCTGCAAGAGTCTCCTCCTCTCTGTCCAGTCTGCTCTTCTCGGCAGAGGGGAGCGGACCGACTGTGTGGCGCAGCCGGTGGGATTTCGGCCCAGCCACGACAGGGCGCCCGGGTGAGGTGCGACTCGAACGCTCGCGCGGAAACCATTGTGACCGGTGTGTCCTGACGTCTGAGGAGCGAAGAGGCGGAGTGGTTCTCCACCACGTGGGACACCCGTCCCGAACAAAGGACAGGGGGACACACGAGTCGTGTCGTCAGGGACAGTGTCGTAGTTTGTTTACTTCTCATCTCTACTCTGGCCGTATTTTGCGAGCGGGTGGCTTACTTACGGACACCTCCACCGGTCCCACGGTCCCCGTCGGTGTCTGAACTAAGACGTGGAGGACCTCAGCTCTGTTTGGACCGACCAAGGTCACTCTAGGTCACAGGTCCCGGTCGGCACAGGGTCCCCAGAAGACACAAACAGAAATGTGAGACGATATGAGACTTTATGGATGTCGACATACAACGAAGGGATTTATTTTACATAACACCTTAAATTTTCGACGACAAAGACACCTATTGAATCTTCCTCTTCCAACCTTTTTCTCATCCAAGGTCCAGTACGAATACCCCCTTCCACGAGTCGAGAACGAGCACCGCGTCCCGTCCTTCAGACGGGAGACCGGAGGGAACCGAGCACGTGTGACTCGACACAAAACCGAGACCTCACGGGTCCCGAACAAGGACGTGTATGTACCAGGTGAAACGGTTTCAGTACTGGTACTCAGTAAAGGAGTCCAGTAGAACCTGAAGATCTCTGGTGACAGAGTAGGTTCGCCTTCGGTGCCTTCTCTCCCCCCCTTGTTTGGTCTCCGCCCTCTGGGGTCGTTGGGGTCAACGAAGAGGTTTCCGAGGTGGGGGACGTTGTCACCGGGAGACATCAGACCCTCGGCACTGGGGTAGGCCATGGGCATAGGGTGGGGAAACTCAGGGGAATCCTTCATCCTTCATCATAAAATGGATGTACATAAGTGAGTCGTAGGTAGAAACCTCGTGAGCTATGTGTGGTCTAGGGTCAGACCGTGTCCCCAAAGTTTTTACCTTGGTGGGTACTCCCAGGGACGGGTGGGCACTCCAGTAGGACCGTCCCCGGTGTGTCAGTACTATTCTTTTTGTTGAAAGAACTCGAACGTAAAGGTCACGTATTCGTATATGGACAATCAACCGTACAATTTGTATTCACTTCGAATTAAGGAAAGAATCAAAAAATCAAAAAAAAACAAAAAAAAATCTCAAAGGACCGACAGGTCACTGACTTTCTAACTTTCTAAACCGGAAAGCTATGCCCCCACACCCAAGTCAGGTAACACCCGTCGATTCTACGGTGTACGGAACGTCGGATTTTTGGTTTTACATCTTGTCTTCGTTGTACCATTGTTTTTGAAATTTTGACGAAGTACAGTTTTTCAGAAAAATTTTTCTAACATCAAGATTATAAAGGAAGAGTGTGGGGTTCACGTCCACCGACATTATGCAACCGTGCTGTCGGGACGTCCTCCCCACCGAGACCATGAACCCGTGGTACCCCTCTTACCGGGGGTTGCCGAAGGACCCCCTGGTCCCTCAGGGGTTCTAACGTTGTCCCGGTCGGCGACACTGACCTACGGCGGGACACTACGACCGAAGTAACATTGACGTCAAAGGGAAAGGTCCTTCTTTTGTGTGTCTACGCAAAGGGACAGTCACGTCTGTGTACCGAAGAATTCAAGGAGAAGTAAGTAATTGTACTTCTGTTCACACCACTGATTTAAACCTCAGTCTCCGAAAATTTTTCCACTTAGAGAGAAGAGTCATTCACCAATGCCGTAAAGAAGAGGGATAAATCCCTCTTCTCATCGTTGACCTCCAAATGCCATTACTGAAAAGTAGAGGGTTCTGTGGGAGTTTGTCGAATGCCGGGTAGGGGAAGGGGTCCTCTTGCGGGGACGGAGGAGACCGTGGCGGTCCGTAGTTTTTCAGTCACAAACTTTGTAAAGGGCTCCCTGTCGTCGGAACTAGAGGTCGCCCTCCAACTTCGTACTAGGGGTTCGTCACTGCCCGGCCAGTAACAAAATCGTCAACCAGGAGGTCCCAGTCTCCACCGTGCACGGGTAAAGGTGCGACACTTAAGAGGGTGACACCTACTAAAGTTCGGTGGTCCTACTTCAGCGCTTGTGCTTAAACCCTTTACCTACGTGTGACATCTATTTTGGTCAAATGGACCTCTCGTATATACATTATCATTATTCCGTTAGTTTATGAATTCCCTACCCAAAACTCAAAATGGGAACAAAAATTATTCTGAGTAGCATTTACAAAAGTAGAAAATTATTACCAAGTGTTTGGTTTTGGCGTTTCCCTAGACGTCTAATTTCCAGAGAGCACTTTTCCACACTCGGCCGAGGCCGTGTGGTGGCGAGGGCTCCAAAAGTCAGTTGGAACTTTAGCGGACCCACGTAACTTTTAGACGGGAGGACCCTGAAGGAGTCACCAGGCCACCAATTCTAAGACGAAGACGACGTCCTCGGTGTCCAAGTTAGGAACCAGTCCCTTCACTGTGACGACGTGTTGCGCCGGTTTTCTTCGGATTCATAAGGAAGTCTGGTCGCCGACAGACGTCTTGCAGGGTCCTTGCTCAACGGAGTGGGAGTGTTCAGTCCAGGTGAGCACCTGTGTGGAGTCGGGACCAGGGAAACCTGAGGTCACGGAGTGGACCCGTGACGGGTGTGGAGTGGAGTCTGTGGTAGGACCAAGTCGGGGTACTACAGGTCTTCACAGTGACTCCGTCTCTAGTCTAGACTACCCGAAGAGAGGGTCCGAGTCCGGTTCGGAACCCCGTACCCCAGAGTAGTCTAGGGTTGAGAGGGTCAAGATCCTTGTGTCTGGGGTTTAGGTGACTCGACTTTCGCTGACTGTTCCTATCATAGTGAGTCTACGTCACACCCGAGAAACTTACAACTAAGTTTGGTTGACAACAAAAAATTTTTTTTTTTTAGTACAAAACTTAGTTAGTCCCTTCAAATTCGTAACTAAAATACAGTAAACATTTACACTATTACTATGACCTCAAAATCATTTTTCGTTTATCAACAATATAGAAAGTCTCGTCTCCAACCGTTTGATACCGGGGTGAAGGACAAAGACGTTTGTTTCAAAATAACTTTGGGTTGGGTCGGTGTGGGTAGGTAAATGTACACTGACACCCTCCTTCCTACCGCAACTCATCGGGTCCGTCTCTGGTGCACCGGGGGTTTCGAAGTCTACAAATATCTTTTTCATACCGTTAGGGACGGAATGTCTTTGTGGGAGTTCGTAAATGGAGGTTTCACTCTCATTACAGAATTTCATTAGGTCACCCCCTCCCTCTCTCACATTCACTTTATTCTGATCCTCCTCTAGTTCCGTGGACCGAAGTAGTAGGATCAGAGAGATAAACTTTAAAGAGTATTGTTTTTCGAAAGGTCTGTCCTTCCGGATGCGAGGTGTCGGAGGGTCGACGAGGTTGGGGTGTGGTCCTGGGACCATAGAGGTCAGACTGTCCCCTTTGTCCTGTCTCGGTCTCGGTAAGTGGGGCCAAAGTGGGAGCGCGCTGTTACTGCAGGCAGGGTCCGATTGGTCTTTCCGGTACCCGCGACTCTCTCGGGCGGTCTCGGTCGGTATGTCACTCACGGGGATGCTGTCGGGACCCCAAGACCTTTGACCCCTTCCTCCCCGCCCCGCGGGATCCCCTTCCCCGGAGTCCATTCAGACAGACGGGAGGTGAGAGGTACGGGGGACCGGTAGGTCCAACCCTGGAGACTGAGGGAGGACCCCGGGAACCGTAGGGCGTTCACCCGGGACGGGAGGAGACTTTGTACCACCTTCAAGACTATTACTGACACGTACCAGAACCCGAAGGGACCACCGAGTCACCATTTCTTGGGTGGACCGTTACGTCTTCTACGTCCAAGTTGGGGACCCAGCCCTTCTAGGAGACCTCTTCCTTTACTGTTGGGTCAGGTCATAAAAACGGACCCTTTAGGGTGCCTGTCTCCTCGGACCGCCCGACATCAGGTACACCAGAGTTTCTCAGTCTGTACTGACTCGTCGATTTCTTGTTGAGCCCCAGAAACAACTGGGTCTCCTTTCTTGTATACACTGCCAGATCGGGACAAGGGGCGGACAGAGACACCGACGGTAGTGACAATCGACAGGACTCCCCGACACCTCCGAGGACCCCCCGGTCTCGGTCCAGAGACCGACGAAACCTCCACTGGATTAGGGTAATCTTGACAGTAGCTCCAAGGTCTTCGTTCAGTTTATTCCATCCCGAAAGAGGGTTTTCTGTTAAAAATAGACTCTCCCAACTGTAACAAAAAATCTTTGTGGTTTTCGTGGAGGTTTAGTTGACTTCGTTGCCCATGACCTAAACCACCCGCCGGACCACGCAGGACACAGAGGACGAGTGTTCGAAACCTTTGGGTTCGATTGGATTAGGGGTAAAAGGACGGGGATTAAGAATGGGACTTTAGTTGAGATTGTGGTTAGAGAAACTATAATAGTCCTTACTGAGACCCTCCAGGGCAAAGATGGGTTCGTTAGGGGTTTACTGAGTATTAGAGAACTGGGGTTTCATTGGACACGATAGGTCCGAAGGTCGTGAATAGGAGGACCGTCCACAAGGGACCTGGTGTAGACCGACGAGAACTCACAAAAGTGGGTTGTAGTAGGTTTGGGATCGGGTCGCGAAGGGGGGTCGGACCCTTACGTCTGTAGCCACCCCCACTTCGGAACTCCCCGTTTCACGACGACCGTAGGTCTCCGGTCACCACGAGGAGAGTGGAGGACGTCACGAGCCCTGGTGGGGTGTTTCTGCCAGGGTTGCCGGCCGGGTAGGGGTCAAGTCCTTGGACTCGATTATTGGTTCACCAATCCTTGTGACGGACCTGTACGGGTCTGTGCGGGACCGAGGCGACGGAGGTGGACGAGACGGCGAAGGAAAGAGACACCCCGGTAACGACACGACAAACCGGTATCTCGTCTTCCCGGAGACCCGTCCCGTGTCCCTGGACTCCAGTCGGCCTGAGGGCCGAGACGACAAGGGGTGTCCCCGGGGACCACGTTTGCGGGTGGGGGCGGGGCGGCCCTGTTCGATCAAGGGAGGGAGTCTCCCGGACTGGTCCACGGCGAGGGTGGAAGGTCCGTGACTTCCCTCGACCACCCGAGACGGTGTCCTTCCGGACGGTCGAGACCCCGGAACCCGTCCAGACCCGCGAGGGACCACGGAGACTCGGAGTCTAAGGAGACAGGTCACGTTTCGAGACTAGTGTCTGACCGAGTCTCTCCCCTCTCAGGGAGAACGGCGGTCAGAGACGACTGAGCGGGACCCGAAAGAGACAGAGACTCCGAGACAGGTCGAGTGACTAAGACAAAGGAAAAACCGTTGCGGAGGGGTGGGTGGGCTAAGTCTACGGAAGACTGAGTGACACGCGTGAGGGGTCGGGTGACGGAGGTGGTCTGGTGTAGGGAGAAACTAAACCAAACCTAAAAGGGTAGTCGACGTTCCCGAACGGCGGGAGACGGAAAGGAGGAGTGGTGGGCGGACGGGTCACGAGAGAGGAGGTTGGCGTTCTTTTCAGGGGTGTTAGCGGAGAGGTAGGGGCTGGGACAGTTCCCTGGGTAGCACACAGGGAACCGATTTCGGGGCTTCGACACTCGGTCCACCCCCAAGGAACCTCCGTCCAGTCGGAGAAGAGGGACGGACGTCGAGTGGAGAGTCCTCTTCTCGTGGGTGTCCGTCGCTCACCGCTACCGGCTTCCGTCCCCGTCTGTCTTCGCGGGCTCGTCAAAGAGACTCCAGGGGGGCTGGGGGTACGGGACCGGACTCACCAAGGGTCGCGTCCGCGTCCCTCGTGAGGGCCACGTCCCTACCCCAACTCCCCAGGAGTGACTTAGGGGACCCGAGGGGGCACCGTCGTGAGTAACCACAAAGGATTCTTCGTCGAAAATCAGGACTGGGGTCCCCGGACAAGGACCGGGGTTGGACCTGAGTGACGGACAAGGGTAGTCACGACGTCACCGGAGGTGAACTGTCTACGTCCGGGCTCGGTGTTTCTTCCCTTCCGGAAGGGGCTCAGAAGTGGCCGTCCACGGCCCGAGTCCTGGGCCCGTCCGACGGGGTCTCGAGAGGGGCGACGGGTGTCCACGGGGACGACACGGGTAAAGTGACTCGCCCTTTGTCCAAGTCTCGCCGGTGTGCCCTACCCTCCCCTCGGTCACTCCTGGGAGGTCCCGTGGTCCTACCGACTGTGGGTCCTCCTGAGTCCTGTCCTGAGTCGACAGGGACCCTCGTGCGACGGGGTTCCGGTCTTTATGTGGGCGGGGGTGGGGGTGGAACTCTTCCTGCGTCTCGTCTCCCGTCCATGTCCCCGGTCGAGCCCCTGGTCCCCGAGCCTCACCCGGTCCCCGTCGGGGGCGTGAGTCGTGCCAGTGGACTCGCACATGAACGTCGGCGGGTCGACGGGGACTTGATAAACCCCGTTCTCCTTCTTTTGTCCAACTACACGAGGGGGGCGAGGATTGGACGGGGTCGGAGCTCATCTGAGACTCGTAGACTGGGCGTCGGGTCCTTGCCTCAAAGTAAAGGGTGTCGACCCAAAGGGTTCTCCCTCCTCTCCCACCCCACGACGACCCAAATTCCGGTCGCTCTCCCTACACCACCGTCCGTCTGCTCGTCTCCCCGACCTCCTCTCTCCCCACGCGGACCCTCGGGCTCCACCACTCCTCCGACGTCTCTCTGTCCCGGGGTGTCTGGGTCTGCCCCCTGCCCCTCTGTCCTGCTCGCCCCGACTCCACCCTCGCCGTTCCTCTGGTCTCCTCCACTCTGTCTCGCCTGTCTCCTCTCTGTCTCCGTCCTGTCCTCCCGCCGCGACCCGTCCCCGGTCCTCGGCCGGTCGGGTCCCGATCCCCTGTGTGTGTCGGGATCCCCGTTCCCGGCTCCACCCTCGGCCGTCGGGGGTCGCCCGGTCCGAATCCCCTGCGTCCGATGACAGTGTCGCCGGAACGAAGGGGAGGCTGGGTCTGTGTAGAGGTTGGGTCTGTGCTCTCAGTACCTGGGGAACCCACTCAGCCCTCCCCTCCCCCGTCTTGGACGAAACGAGGTGGTCGGGGACAGGCGCGTGGACGGCTGACTGGGACAGGAGGACGGGGGTCGGACCGCGGAGGAGCGGGACCAGGGGCAGAAGGAGTCGGACCGCCGGAGGGACCTGACCGTCTGTCGGGTGTAGATACTGGGAAAGCTCTTTACGTACGTACTAGGTCTGATGCTCGCCGACGAGTTTCAGCACTGGAACCCGGAGTTAGCCTGGAACTTCGGGGCCTCTCACCAACACCAACCACGCCCGCACCGGCCCAACCACCGACGGTTCCACGAGTCGCTACGACCTGTGTTCCACTCTTCACTACGACCTCCAGATGGAGCTCAGAAAGGACGACGTCGACCCTCAGGGCCCACCTCCCTGGACCGGTCCAGGGATGACTCCCCACCTCCACTACCCCGTTCCCCTCTCCCTAGAGACGAAAGGAACACCAGACCCCCAGCCCCCGGACCTTGGGAAACGTCATTGCACTTTGAGTCACCCTAACTCACACAGACTCGATTCTCTAGAAACTGAAAGGGACGGGGCGAGAGTAGGATCTCCCTTCAGGGACCTTTGAAGGCGGGTCGAGGACCCCCCCTAAATACAACCACCTCTCCCTCCCTTTCAGGTCTGTCCCCTTCACGAGGGACTTCAGCGTGGTGACAGGGGGAGTGACTTAGGTTCTTACTCATACCCGGCCCGGTTACCGAAGTCAGACGTGTTCCTTAGAGGGATGAGGGACTCGACCCTTCAGGGAGACTTTAGACGGGTCGCCGGAAGGACGATGTCAGACCTTCGGTTTGTAGTGTAACATGTACAAGTGACACTGGAAGACAAGAGGACGGTCGGGGAGAGGAGGGGTATTCTTTCCCAGGAAGAGACCAGAGGTAGATACGACGACACCCCTACCTTCCGCCCCACGTCCCCCCGACGGTGTCTCACTTCTACCCCCGGTCACCCTTCTCGACTTCCTGGACGAACGGTGGAGAGGGGTCCAGTGGTAGAACCTCCGTCTGTTGTCCTAACCCCCGGCGTAGGAGTGGATGGCACTGGCCTTCTGTCCGACCTAACCCCTCGACCCCCGGTACGCGTACGGGTCGAGTGTGTCCACTCCGACCCGGACCGCTGGTCCGTCCACGCCCCGGTGAGGTCGGGGGGACGGGGTCGGGACTTGGGTCCGAGTCACCCTACGAGCCGAGGTAGTGACGAGGTTACGGTGGTGTCTGGTTGGGTCCGGGGTTTGAACGACGGGACCAGTTCAGTCCGGATCTGAGGTGGGGGTTTAGACCGGAGGGTGGAGGTCGGGGTGGTGGCGTGGGGACTTCACGAGTCCCGTGACACAGGTCGGGAAGGTCTGGGGTTCGAGACAGGAGGGGCTGGGACCAGGAAAGAGGTGGGGGCCGAGGGTGGGGGTAGGTTGGGTGAGACAGCGATAAGGTGAAGTAAGGGTCACTTTCGCTCGGGACTTGAGGCTGAGGTTTGGGTTTGGGAGGTGTAAGGTCGGAACAAGGGTAAAGTCAGGGACCAGGGACCGTGATTCCTGGGGGTTAGATCGGGACGGGGTCCGAGTACGGGTAGGGGTTTGGGGTATAGGTCGACGGGGTGGATGGGGGAAGGGAAGAGGTTCGGGACGACCCCTCTCCCCAGGGGAGGGCGTGGGCTGGGAGTGTCCGTGGAGGTGGGGGAGTCCTAGGAGGTGCTCGAGACATTCTCGGACCCAGAGTTGGACTGGTTTAAGTGGGTCATGCTGCTCTTGTGTACCTATCTCCACTCGCTCCACTTCGACGCATTGATGCACCACCTCTTTTACGGACTCTTCGATCCGATGTTCGACTCGGGGTTCCTCTTCCCGGCGAGTGGGCTTCTTTAGATGGTCTACCGAGAGTTGTCCCATCCACGTAGGCGCTCGGGACGTCGGGGCAAGGGGACGGGGCAGGAGGACACGGGTGTACGGAGGAGGACTGGATCGACGGCAAAAGGGTAAGGAAGGTCAGAGGGCAGTGACCGAGAAGGCAGAAATCCGAGGGGAATTTATGCCGGCTAGGGGTAGAGGGTAGGGGAAGAGTCACCGGACCTGGTGGAGTTCCCACCCGTGAATCACCTCCGGAAAAGATACGGGACCGTGACGGGTCAAATCCCTCAGGTCCTTTTGTCCTCCCCTTCCCACTCACACTCACTTCCCTGTGGAGGAAGGCCCTCGAGGGACCGGTGGACCCACTTCGGTCCACCTGTTTCCTCTCCCGACTTTAGTCTCACCCGTCCTCCGAAGGTCCGGTCCTTGTCTCGCCACTTGCTACCGGTAAGTCCACGGGTCGTCTCTACTATACCCCGTCGCCCTTGTCCCCGTGCCTCCACCCCCCTGGTCTCCCGCCAGACCCGTGTCTTGTGACGTGATATCTGGCCTCGACGGGATTCCCTACCACTGGTTCCCGGACCGTCGGCGGAACTTGCGGTTCGACTCCCGACGTTGAGCCACCGACGTCCGCGACCCCTCGGTACCCCTCCGACCCCGTCCCCTCCACGGTTCTCATTGAGGGGAACTCGTCAGTACGGGGTAGTCCTACGTGTCGCTAGGTCTACTGTTATTAATGGCCCGTGGTCTTCCTGTGTCCCGGCGGACTCTGGTCGAGGTAGGGACGGACACTCCTCGCGTCCTCGACCTACCCGTCCGTCTTATTGTGGGTTGGCCCCGACACACTGCGATACTGAGCGTTTCTAAAGGGTCCCCCTCTGTGACTCAACGTCACCTCCCGTCTCGACTCCCGTGTCGTACCCGTTGCAGGACCCTCGAGCTTACTCTCGTCATTTGCCCGTCGGCACCCGTTCTCTTTACCCCTCCCGGAGGGTCCAGGACAGGGGTGTCGAGTCGTGGAACAGGGTGGTGTCCGGTAGTTTCTGGAGGCCTGTGACCCGACGTTCTTCCGTTACTACTTTAAACTTTCCGTGTGTGAGGACCACTCACCCCCGGAGGCACAACGATAGACTCGCCCTCAGCCTGTTCCTCCCACAAGGACCCCGAATCCGCGGCTGTCTCAGTCTTCCGTCCTCGGCCCCTACGGCCCGAACCCGAACGGTGGTGGAGGAAAGGACTGCTCCGACCTGTGCGGGGAGAGACCCGAAACCAAAGGAAGTAGCCAGTGTTCTCCCCCCTGGCATAGCGGTTCCAGGTCCCTTGGCTGCCATTTCGCTCTCCGAGTCGCCCTTCGCCGCGGGGGCCCTTATCCCTGCCTCGGCCGGCCGGACCGGACGGACCCGGGACTGGGCCCGGCGCGGCAGGGGTCCTTATGGAGGAGCCCCTCCCCTTGGACTCGGTCGGCCGGCACGCCGAGGACCCTCTACACTACAGGTTCCTGCCGAAGAAGATAGAGTCGAAGCGGCTCCGGGACGCCCGGGTGTCGACGGAGTCGCTGGCCGAGGCCACTCTGACGCCCCGCCTAGGCCCGCCGGTGTTCACCCGCCCCGCCCACCGTCTCGTCCTATGCACCTCCCCCGCCCCGCCCGCATCTCCCCGCCCCAGCCCCGTTCCCCGCCCCTCTGTGCGATCCAGGGCGGACGTGAGAGGGGCGCAGGGCCCAGGAGACCTCCTTCCTTCCAAGGCCCTATACCCGCACCAGGGGTCCCTGGCTCTGCCGCACAGGCCCAGTGTGGCGAGATGGAGGGCCGGAGCTCCCTGCAGCCCCTGCCCGCTCCCGCCGCCACGTGCTCCCTCGCCCCTTAATCTCCCTTGGCCGTCCACTCTGGACCTTGCTCCTCGCGGGGCCCTACCTCCGGCGATCCCTCCCCGCCCCGGGCTCTCGGGCAGTGTGAGCGCGGGGCGGGCGTCCATGTCGGCGTAGCACCCGCCGACCCTGAACGACGGCGCGCGCGACGACTCGAGCGACAGCCCCGGCCACGACGACGTGCGCGGGCAGCACCGCTAATTCGTCCCGTGCGTGCTCCACTCTCACGTGTAGTTCAGGAGCGCGGCCTGGGCCTTGGACTTCAGGTACTGCCGGCTGCACCACGACGACTGCCACTCGCCCGGCCGCGACGTCGCGTAGCGGAAGTGAGGCGGAGACTGCGCGTCCGCGGTCCTCCGCCACGCGCCCGACGTGATGCACGGCCGGTGGTTCCACAAGGACTCGAAGGCGGCCGGGAAGACCGTGCTGCTCGTGTAGCTCCCGCCGGTGAGCTCGTGGCTGGCGGGCAGCGCCCACTAGTAAATGGGCCGCGGTCCGCTGCCCCGCGACGACGAACGGAGCATGTGCACCAGCCTGCGCTGCCGGGGCAAGCGGCCGGCCTCGGACTGGCTTAGCGACGCGAACCGCGAGCTGCTGCACCGCCGCGACGTGCCCGGATAGCGCATGGCTGAGACCCTGCCGTGTCCATAGCAGTTCGCGACCCCCCTCCTGGGCGTGTCGGTCCCGCCGAAGCACCACGTCGGCGGCTACGAGAAAGTTTGGCTGTTCCTGCTCCCCGCCCTCATGCTGACCAGCCACGGGATACCGGCGTAGATGAAACGGCCGCTCGTGTGCCGGATGGGAGTGCCAACCCACCTCTGCCGTCAGTTCAGCCGCGACGCCCGGCGCCAGAACTAGTTGTCAGCCTAGAGGTCGAGACCGAGATCGTCGTCGGACTTCCTCGGGGCCTAGTAGTTGTTCCACCCCGTACCCGTGGACTGCGGGAGGGTGGTGGCGGTGGTGGTGGTGGGGGTGGTGGTGGCCACGGGGAAGCTTTCACCCGTCCCGTGGGTGAGAGGTCGGAGTGTACGCCATTGGCGGCGCGTGAGCTGGGATTTCTTCTCGATCATAATTTCATGAAAAACTTAGTCGGCACACCAGGGCGGGGGAGCGACCGAGTCAGCAAAGGGGTCAAGCGTCCCTCCTCTTGGCCCTCGGAAGCGCCATCTTGCGGACAGGCCCTCGGGACCTTATCCCGGAGGAGGAAGGACGCGGCACCCCGAGGTGAACCCCATCATCCTCCATGTCCTACCTGTGGCGAATCGCGGTGACCATTTACCACCATTAGTATCACGGGTGGTGTCAACATTTCCTGTGGCTACCTAGGAATACGTTCATCGTTTTTCGGGTCGGCTGTCACCCACTTTGTGCTCAAATAAAAAGAGTATTGTTCTTCGACCAGCCGTCCCGGGCTCGCTCGTCGAGGTGTGCGGGAGGGTAACTCAATCCAGGTCCTACATGGGGTCAAGTAGATGATGCACCGCCGACGTGTGGTCATGGGGTAGGAGCGAGGAGGTTTTCGGGTTTTGAGTCCGTCCATTCCCTCGGGACGGAGGTGTTCAGGGGTGGTGAGTGGGTGGGGGTTCCCCGACGGAGAATGTGGAGTAACCGGTCTAGTCCCAGTGTCGTCAGTCTGTAGCTGACGTCTCGTCAGACCCCTCTGGTACTCGACGGTGGTGGGCGGAGGGGTAGGTCCCGGTTCGGTCGCACCACCGGAAGGATGAGGTGGGAGAGCTCCGGTGGACCTGTCCTTTCACAGTCAAAGTTCTTTAGTCGACTCTCCTCCTCCGTGCCCACCTCCCGGGGCGGGGAGATGAGGACGTAGGAGTCTGAGCCGTCCCCGCCCCAGGACTCCGTCCTCGACCTAGTTCACAGATCAGGGCACCCCGACGACACCAGTGGGTCGTGTCAATTCTCAGTTGCGGAAGGAGCAGCAGCAGGAGGAGTCCGTCCTAGAGGTCCGACGACAGCCCGACACACCTACACCGGCACAGGTGGCCCCCGTCGCCTCGGCCACCCCGGGCCCACCCGCTGTCACCGTCGCCACTCCGTCCCTCGCTCCCCGAAACCCCGAGACGCCCACTACGGTTCGGATCCTGGAGGACGTGCAACACCCCATCGAGGACCTCCCAACACCCCACCCCCCATCCCTCGCAGTTCAGTCTCCAAAGGACCTCCAACCTCCCTCACATAGTCCTCCTCAGTCCCTGAGTGGACCGTCCGCCAGTCGACGGCCATCTCCCGGAGCCGGGCGCAGTCGTGTAGGAGGTGCGAGTCGAAGTACCAGTCGAGCAACTACACGACGTCCTCCCCCACCCAGTCCGGGCGGACGGCCGGCCGTGAGTTGGTGGTGGGGTCGCGGACGAGACACGGAGAACGACCCCTGTGTCACCTCCCTTCTGTGTTCCCCGTTCCGGGGGAATCCCAAGTGTCACCTCGGGCCCCTAGTCCTGTCCAGTACGAGAGTCCGACGAACGGTCCGTGTCGTATGTTCCTCCCCTTCCCGGGCGGGGTGTGATCACGTGACCCCCTCCCCACCCACCGGGTCGGGACGTCCCCGGTGTACGAGACTCCCTCGGCCCCTATTCTGTCCCATCCTCTGCGTGTCTCCGCAGGGGGTCGGCGGCACGGGTGTCGAATCGACTGGTGTGAAAGTTGTTGGGATAAGACTCTTGGATGATGGGTTTCCCTGACCGTGTCCCCTCCACGGGTGGAGGTGCCTCGAGTGTGGGATGACTACACGGAGGTCCCCTCCCCTGACCCTCCCTCGGTCCCAGAGTGGAACTCCTAGAGTAACCTCGGCTTCGGTCTTTCGTACTCCCACAGGGCGAGGTACAGGTCCTACCGCGTCCGGTGGTCGTCCACGTCCAACCCCGGGCCGTCGGGACAGGTGTCGTGGACCGCCACGGGCTCCGCCCCCGCCCCACCCCCCCCGCGAGTGACCGTTTCGGAGGTGGGGTCCGGGGTGGGCCCAGCCGGGGTACGGGACGGGTAGAGGGTGGTTGGAGGGGTGGGCGGGTGGTCAGATAGACGAAGTCAACAAGGGGAGTTGGGTCGACCGCGTGGAGGGTGTCGGCCTCCTGTAGGCCCTTCCCCTTAAGGGAGAACTTGGTCTACTCGTCGGTGGCCTTCGTCTTCGTCTCTCTTGGTCTCAGGACCCTCAGACCTCGCCCCCTGTCACCGTCCTCCCCGTTACGAGAGATAGTTGGGGTTAGGGTGAGATTAAGTGTCCCGTGGGCTGCAAGCCTGACCTGAGATTCTTCAGTGCGACCACCATTCTTGGGTGCGGTCAGAGCGTTCACCTACCTCTCGAGGACCCCCACCTCCAACCCCAACCTTTCTTCCACCCCCCTCGACGAGGTCAGTCGTCCTTGGGAAGGGTAGGACGGAAGGTCCGAGGTCTACACTCCTCGGTGGGGACCAGAGGTGAGAGTACACCCTCCCTCCGTCATTGTCGTCAGGTAAGTTTCCTCCTTATTGTTAGACCTGTTGTAGGTTTCGACCGCCCCTCCCGGCACTCGCCGGCCCGGGACCACATGTGACGATCGTTTTGCGTCTGTCTGTCTGGTAAGGTCGTTTCGTCACTACCCGTGCTTGCAAAGTTTTCTACATTTTTATACACTCCTATCTTTAGGAAAGAACCTTAAATTTCCGTAATAGGTATTTATGTCTAAATAGTACCACTTTTTGATGTTTGTTGGATTTACAGGCCGTCCAGTCCGATTTGGATGAGAACATGTAGGAATTTGACTTGTCTTATGGTACATCAACTATTTTGACTACCAAATCTTTTGAAGGTTTACTACGTCTCTCCGTCGATTGCCGGATTACAGGGACTTTCACCGCACACGAAAGATTCGGAATCAAAAGAGAAGTCACTGCATTCTGGTCGATGCAGAGGGGAGGGTTCGCACTGGGATTTAAAGCCACTTCTTTACAGGTGGTTAGTTGATCGGATAAATAGTGGTAGACGCAAGTTTTCTTGTCAAGATCGTTGTCGTTGAAGTTGAAGGAAAGGGACTTAAAGGACGTAAAAAATGTCACTTGTTCTTTACGTCTGTTCAAAATTTCGGTTTTTACGTCGTCAGGGTGGGAGTCCTCGGGTTTCTTGGTCATAGGTTAGGGACCGAGTCCCCACTCACGTCTATTCTCGATCTACCTCGACCCTCAGCACTCCTTGGTCCGGGTCCAGCAATTAGACTTTTCACATTGACTGTCCCGTGCTTCCTCGGTGGAGTGACCCGTCGCCCCTGTACCGCCTGTCCCTGTCACGGGTGTAGAGGTAAATAGCTCCAAAACGACGTTTGACGTCAGGACGAAAATGGATAGTGAAGACCCAAGACCTACCCACCAAGAGCAAACCTGGTGTAGGTGTGCAGGTGTACAAACCTACAGTAGACACCGGGGTGGTGGGGTCCGGGGTGGTCGGTTCTGTGCATGGGTCCTTCAGCGTCTCGCCGCCCAGGTCGTGGGACTCCTCGTCGTCCTCAACGGGTTCGACGGCGAAGTACCAAAGGACTGAGAGGAGTTTCAAGGGCACGACACCCGTCTCCCGGAACACTCCTCGGTTTCGGGGACCCCGGACACTCCCCGGACGGAGGGTGGGACGGGACTCCGAGTGGTGCTCGAGGTACTTCGGCGTCTTTGTGGTCTTCCGCAGGTGGAGTAAGACCCACTGCATCTCTTAGCCCCTCTCTTCCAGTGAGTACGGGACCTGCATCGGACCCCCCTGTTCCCCAGTCCCGGGTCGGGTCCGGACGTCACGGGGGGCCGGGGGAGTTCCGGCCGGGGGTCGGGGCGGGGCCTGACGTTGCGTGGCTCTAGTTTCACCATGTACGTTATCCAGTCCTCCTACAGCAAGTCGTCCGGGTCGGGACCCAAGAGCCCCGGGAGTATCTTAAACAACCAGGATAGCCACGCCGAGTGCAGGGCGAGACGCCCCTGTCCCCTGTTTCACTTCCACACTTACCTCGCCCCAGGTCGGGGACGGTCGGCGGTCGTGCGGATCCGTTGACACCCGGGAGGTCTCTGGTAGACCCGGCGAGGGTACCCTCCACGACGTGAAGTGTGAGTACCTGACCGGTGCGGGAGGGTCGGTGTGAGTGGTTTTGTCTTTGTCCACCCCTGTGCCGTCGGGTCCCTCTAGTGTAGCGAAGGGTTCTAGAGAGTCACTTATCTCCCGTCTAAACTTGGGTCTTTCGGACCTCGCGGGGGACGTGGAGCGGAGTGGTAGGACCGGTGAGTGGGGACGAACGGGGGTTTGACAAGAGTGGGGATCTGTTGGAGCAAAGACCGGACCGTGGGGGTAGGGGTGGCGGTGGGTGGCTACTCCGACGCCATAGGCACATCGTCACTCAAGGAGGCGAGAACGAGCCCCGAGTGTCTAAAGGTGACGTCGAAGTACGCCTTCATAAGCAGGGACTGCCCCCTCTCCCCTCGTCATTCCTGTGGGGCGCCCCGAGTCGGGTCGAGTGGCGACGTGAAGGGGAGGTGCCACACAGAGCCCTCTGTCCTGTGGGAACACCCGAAAACGAGTCAGACAGTCGGGGTCACCTCTCTCTCGGGGTCCCCGTCCCTGGTCTTGTGGGTCGTCTCCGTGTTCTATTCGGTCCTCTCTACCGGCGTGCCGCCCCTCCTTCGGGCGACGTGTAGCCACTATGCCGTACCGGGTCCCTGCTTTTGCCGTAGTCTGTGCCCGGGTGACGGAGGTAGGAGGATACACACCCAACTACAGGGACTAGGGAAACCAGTTCCCTATACGCCAACTAGTTTTTGGAGGTCACCTGAGCCCTCCGACCCCGTCAATCCCCGACTCGGGTCGTCCCGTCCCCGGTACAGAGGAGTGAGTGCAAAAGAACGCGTGCACCCGGAACACGAGGAGACAGCTCGGGAGGGTCGAGTCCATGGGGTCCTCCTTGAAGGTCCGGAGAGCGGCGTCCGACCCCGAGTCTGGGACCCCTGTCTTCACCTCCCGTCGAGTCTCCCCGGAGGGGAACCGACGGGCGGCGGGACGGGGCGGGATAGGGGAGTGGCCCGAGGAGTGGGGACTCTTCTACGCCCGAAAGTCGAGACCTTGGACGACGTCCGTCGGGAGCCCCGGATGCACCGGTCGGGTGAGGAGGAGACACTGTCCTCCGCGGGCGAGGTGCCGGCCGGCGCCGGGGTCGAGGTGGACCCCCTGCGCCCCGCTCCGTCCACTCGGGTCCCGGATCCGGCGGGTCTTTAGGGGTCGGGACGGGGGCCGGTGGGAGGTTCCGTAAAGTCTCGGAGAGAGTCGACCTGCCTGTGTGTCTTGTACGTCCCGACCTTCGTGGAGGATGTACCGAGTCACTCTTCGGGGGGGAGGCAATTTGTATCCGGTCCACGTCGCCGGTGTTCGCGGAGGGCGTGTCGGGCAGGTAGTCGGACCACTCCCTCCGCGGCAATCCTAGGCTCGGACCCCTCTGCGCCGGGCACGGGTACCACCGACGCTCTCGTCGCCGCTGATGCACCTATGAGTGTGTCCTCTACTGGAGCTTGGGCCCGAGTCCGAGCAGCAGGCCCCCGCCCCCGTCCAGTCCCCTCCGGGGGAGGTCCACGCCGACGTCCCGAGGGGCCTTCTTCAACCAGTGTGCTCTCTTCGACGACTTCCACCACCTCATCCCCAGGACCTCCTTCGCGACCCCTACCCCGCCTCCCCACCAGTGTCGGGTCGGCGGTCGTGCCAGGTGGGGCGCGACGGGTACGGACGGCCGGACCGGGACGTCTGAGTGTCTGTGGTGCAACCTCGACAGGACCAGCTTCTCGACCTCCACTACCTTCCTCGACCTCTCGCGGCTCCTCAGCACCCCCTTGTGCTCCATCTCCGCCCTCAGGACACCCCTCGATGCCCCACCCCCCCCCACCGTCCGTACACCCGCTGGGGTCCGTCGCAGGATTGTCGGTTACCCCTTGGGGGTAGGGTCCGGACTCTGGTGCTGACGTGGGGTCCCCGCCGGGCCCCGGGTCCCGACCGGTTGCTCCGAGAGAGTGGCGGGTCGATCCCACTGGCCCCGTGTCCGGTGCCTCCCTGTCGGGGTCCTTCACGACCCCACACCCGATCTCCGCGAAAGACGGGGGCCAGGGGGGTCTTCCATTATGCTTGAGACTCCCTTTCCTCTGGTTGAGAAAGGTACTGGACCCCGGGTCCAGGACGGGCTACGGTTTGATGGGAAATAGAGTCCCAATATGCACGGTGCGGGGGGAGCTAAGAGAAAAAGACGGGACTTTTAGTCGGACCCACCATAGAGGAAGGGTCGAGGCTCCCCAGTCCGACGCCGGGCCCTGGTCCGAGTGGACCGGTCCTCTTCCATCGCTGACTCCTGCGCCTCGTTCCGCGCCCACGGGGGCGCCACCTTCACGTCCCGTCCGTCCCTCGGCGGCCGGACGCACTGGTCGTGGTCCATCCGGGTCGACTCCGGGCCGAACCTTGCCGCCTATCTAGACTCGAGGGGGTCTGAGTGGCTCTTCCGGGTCCTCGGGGCCCCCCTCGACCCGAGACGTGGACCTCCCCTGTCCCTCGCCCTCCCCGAGTCTGTAGAGGACTCTCCGGAGGGACGGACCGGGGGTTGGGGTAGTCGGGTCCGGGAGGTCCTTTCCTGACTCCTTTTGTTCCCCTCGGGCCCCCTCTGTACACGGACGAGGTTTTAGAGAGGCCCGAGGGGAGTTGAGGAGTCCAGACAGGGGACGCGGGGTAGACAGAGTGGAGGGTGGGAGAGAAGAGAGGTCTGTGATGTGAGTTCGACGTCAAAGGGTCACGGGGTTTGGAGACCGGAACGGGGTCGACGGGACAGACGACCCTCTCTTTGGTGAGTGCGTAGGGGGTCTCGGCCCGAGACCGTTGTAGAGAAGGACCTTCCTAAGAGGTAGGGGGTTCTCAATCTATGGAGGAGACCACGGGGGTCGGGGGACACACTGAGGTCCTACCGGATTTAATGGGACAGTGGGACGCTGATAACGGGGTGTCGGACCTTCTGAGGTCCCCGTCCTGAATGTACCCTCACGGGTGTCAGTTAGTCCCTCGGGCCCCATCCTCACCTGGTCCGACGTATGGGACCTCTGCGACCGGTACGACCTGTACCCGACCGCTGGTGGGACGTGGGGGTGGGTGAGAGGTCCTTGACCTCCGGTCACACCCACCGGTAGAACTGACACCCGTCGTTTCGGACACCTCGGTACTGGTGACTCCCGTTCAGTACACAGAGGTGGACGGGAGGATGGGGGTTCGGGCCCGTGGTCCAATCAGATGGAGAGCACCCGAGACTGACCGCCCCGGCACCGGCGTGCCACGACTACTGTCGGGTCAGCCCAAGTATCGGCCCCAGTTTCCAGCCAAGGAGGAGTCTCCACGTCCTCAGTGGGGGTGACCACAGGAACCCCCTTCTGTCCTTTTCTCTGACTCCCTGACACCTTAGTCTCTAAGGTCTAGACTCGGAACTCCGGTGGGACCTTCCATCGGGGTGACTTGTTTTTCTTTACCTCCGTCTTTCTCCCGTGGTGTGAACGGGAGTCCCAGTGGGTCGAGTCCTTTAAGGACTATTTTTCCGTGGCCGTCATCACTTAGAGGATAAGTCCGTTCGGAGACCTACGGTACTTCCCTTCCGGTTCCCTGCCGTGTCTGTCGACGGGTGTTCGACGGTTTGACCGGGGACCAATCAAAGACGGGAGACAAAACACTGGAGTTCTTAAAATATGAAAACGGTTGTAAATGTGTTTTGTCACTATTAATCATCGCGAGGCACAGCTTGCAAACGTCGACAGGCAGAGCGCCCGTGTGTAGTCCTACCTAATATCGAGTGACTTGAGATGACCGACTCACCTCTGTCCGTGGATCAAGACCGGTTTCCCGACCTATATAGTGAAGGTTCTGTCTGGTGACTTGACAGTCCCGTTCAGAAGATCTCTAGAGGAAGATGGTGATCTTTACCTCTGGAAATCCTACCACCGACGAAATCGTCGTACGGAGGAACTCATTAGTGCTACTCATCTCGAGAAGACGGGTGGACTCTATGTGTACATTTCACTTGTTTTTGTCAATTGTTCCGACCTCGAGGTCGTCGGGAAAACCTGGTGTTGCTATACAACTCCTGTCTACGGTATACGACTCCTAATGTTTCGTTTCGACCTTCCTTCGACTCAGTGACTATGGTGTACTTGGATATGAGGACGGAAGACCCGAACCATCTTTTTCTCTTTACTCGACGACAGAACGAATCCGGTAACCGTAAAGACAAAGTAAATACTTGTGGGTTTACGTTGAGGATTGGTTATGCCTTCCGAAGACCCTTTAGAGAACGAAAAGGACTACTCTTCCTGTGCACACTGACCATGAGACGACCGGGGGAAAAGGGAAAAGGGTACGAGAAAGTTCAGGTATACCCGACTCTCGGGGACCTTGGACTTAGGTGTCTGACTCGACAGGAGAACGTGGGACCGTCCCGACAGGGTTGTTCGTTTCTCCCACTCCACCGTCCGCGACAGAGGTGCCGGTGTTCAGCGTACCACAGACGAAAGAAAGGCACTTACCCGGAGAAGTCGGAGTAAAGTGTCTCTTCTCCTTTGGCCCCCCGTCTCTCTTGAAGTCAGGGTTGGTCCGAGTATGTACGGGGTCACCATCCAGACCTTAAGATGAGTTCAGAAAGTTTACGAAAGCTGACGAGGCTGGATCTTTTTTCGTTCGCCTCTTCCCTTTCGGTCTCTTCGGATGGAAGAACCTCTTCTTCTGAACCCTCCTTAGAGGTCGGAGGAGATATCCTCGGGTCACGTCCTCTTGTAGTGACAGGACACCCTTCCTTTCTCCCCAACCTCTCCGATGGGAGGTTTGAGGGGTTTCGGATAAAGGTTTGAAGAAGGGTCAAGACTTGAGAGTCGGAATCTTTCGGTGGAGAGGAAGGATTCTAAGGTGGCGACTGGAGGTGTGACATGAGGATGTCCACGGCGGGAGGTAGGGCGAGACCCGGACGAGTTCGGGACGAGAGAGGACCGGGTGGAAGAGGTGTTGTGCCTACTGCGGCCGCTACTCCCTCAGGCCCAGAACCACGAAGAACCGTGACCACACGTCCATGTGCGGAGGAAAGAGTTTGTGCTGGACGCTTGTCCATGGTAATTCCCCGCCCGGGTTCCCCCGCCCCGGGGTTTCTCTCGGTTACCCTTGTCTGAGTCCCCTCCTCGATAAGCGGTCCTCCGCCCCGGGGCTCCATGGAAATGGATCCCCTACCCCCAGCCGCTCCACTTCGGACTTATGGCTGGTCTGAAGAGACCCTGGGACCTTCTGGCCCTTCCTGTTTTCACGTAAGGTTTCTCCCGCCCCGGGTCTTCTCGCGGAGTCGTCGGGTTCCCCGCCTCGATTTGCTATACTCAGAGGGACCCTTCACCTTCCTTCCCCACTGTCGCGCAAATAATTCCCTTACCACACGAACAATTCCTACACGGCCCGAGGGTCTTAGGGACGTTCCGGGCTCTTTCTTCGTCCAGTGGCCTCCCCCTTCAAAGCGTAGCTGTCTTCTCTTTCTTACGCAGAGACGATGAATGGGACATTGGCCGAGGGAGGTATCGGCGCCGGCTCCGGGGTGACGGGGCCGGGGGAGGAAAAGGCCCAGTCGCACGACAGTGTAGGCCTAACCTGTGAGGGACGTCCGGGTCTGTCACCATCGCAGGGATAGAGAAGATCTCGTCCTCACCCACATTGGTAAAAGGTCTTACCCCACCAACTCAAACTTTGTGCTCCAAAACTCAGTGTACGATCTCCGCCTCGCCGGTCACGCGTCCGCGTCATGACGTAAGGATTGGTGCTTCATTTGTTCCCCCGCCTAGGTCCTTGAGGTGGGGGAGCTAGTTCGACCGAGGCTCTCCGGATCAGGAAAGAGGTATAACGTACGACCGTAGCTTCGGTTTTCTTACGGTAAAAAGAGCTCCCGTGCCGGTTCCGGCCGCTCGACTCCGGTACAATTACGCCCCGTCAGGGTAGAGAGACGCCCCGCGCTTTCGTCCCAGGACCTTCTTTGCCTATTTTCTTTTCCACTCTCTTCGACACGTAGTGTTCTCCGGGACTTCCTGAGCACAATTTCCCTACTTTGGTAGTCAAAGGGGCCCTTGCCTCCCTAGGGACTTCTTAAGGATTCAGTGGCACCTTTAGCCGGACTCGGCGGTATAACTTTGACCCGTTTGACTTCGTTCTGTCCGACGGTACAACCGAGAGACGGTCAGAACCACGACTTCCCCCTACCCGACCTCTCGGATACATGCAATACCTGTTTCCTACCGACCGACCAACGGTACAGTAATTACCTGTAACGAAAGGTGATCAAGACACCTTCTCCAATAATCACACACTCCCTGCAGTCGAGCGAACTCAATCATATGACATCAGGACTCACACGTACATCGTAAAAGGGGTATAAAACCCCCCTGTTTAGCTTTACACCCAAACACAGACTCTTTCAACTTAAGAAAGAAAGTGGTAGAAAGAATACCTGTGAGACGGCAGCGGTTACGGGGTGACCCTATGCCCCTTCGTGGGCACGGCGGTACAACCAGAGGCCGCAGACCACAATCCCTCCACCTCACACGTTCCACCTCCGCCCGGTTTATCCGCCTTCACTGCATTCCATGGCGGTACAGAAAACTCCCGCCGCTGCCACGGCCCGGCCGGTACGACCGATGCCCGTGCACTCACCTCCGCCGCAACACTTGGCGCCACACCCCTCCTAAACCGGCAGGCCTCCTCTCCCCGCGACCCACCCGCTCGGCGAGCACCCTTCCCATATCGGACGCAATTAGTCTCCCGTCTCTAGCGGGTCACTGGAGTGCGACTCGCGACCTTTCCACAGCCGGCACCCTTGGCAACACAGACTGGGATCCGTTTCGAACCTGTCGGAATAGGAGGCCAGAGGTCTGGGTGATCCTAAGAACTGAATCTGCACCTGGTACAGGTGTCCCAGCCCCCCAATGAGCCACTCCGGCGCCCCGCGGGGAGTGGGCAGGTTTCCGCCCTGAAGGCCAGGACCGGGGATGGACCCGCCCTAAAGGACACACGAAGGATCGCTTCACCCAGAAATGGACTCGGGGGCCTGGTTCATCGCTCAAGACACTCGCCATCTCTTTCTGGGGCCTGTAAGTGGACGGGGTCCGGTGTCCCACGTAGGGGCTCAAGGAGGGTGGAACCCGGCCCCTTCCCCAAATGAAGGTCAAACTGTCCACTACGCCCCCCCCCTGAAGCGACCGTACGATCGTAGGAAGTAAGGAACCCTCTGAAAAGGAGAAAGGAGTAGAGAAGGACCTCAGCGAAAGGAGTGGAGTGGGGGGTGGAGTAGGATTTTTCGGTCAGCGGAATGGACAGGCAAGGGGGATACCCCCTGTCCAGGATGGAGGGAGAAAGGCATTAGCAGTCAAGTCAGCGAGTCAGCACAGGCTGAGAAGGGATTAGAATTTATGGACATAAACCTCCCTCTCCCCCAGAAGGTAGATAGTCGAGGCACCTTCTATTGTCCTGAAGGAGACCTTGGACCTCCCCACCCTCTGAGAGGACCCCACCCCCCGCCATGAACCGAACCAATGAGAGGAAAATCCATTGGTTACGGTCTCTGTGGGGGGCGGGGTTCTAGGGGTTCGGAACCGTCTTCCCAGACGCATTCAGCCAGAGGAGGAGAAACTCCATACACACCCCGAGAGCACTGGGCGAGTGAGGGTGAACTGAGAAAGGTCCAGAAGGGTCCAAGAGCCTCAAACTAGACGAGAGTCTAGAGGAGATCCTCTCCTCGGTATGGAACCACAGGGTTCCTTCTCGGGGGACCGGACCGTAATGGTCCGACACGTTGGAACCCGGTGAGTGAAAGGACGGGACTCGGAGTCAAAAGAGGTAGTTCACCCTGGGTTCCTCACCGACACTCTGGGACCTATGGAGGGTCAAGCCAACCCGAAACCTCGGACAGTTCGTCTGGTGTCAAAGAGAAGAGAAGACGGGAAAGATCGACACGCGGAAACCGGTCACGGAATTCGAAGACTCGGAGTGAAAAGGGAAGACCTGATGCTTCAGTATTTAGAAAGGAGTATTCTAACCGTCCCACCGTAAATCCTAATTCTTGTCCAAGACCTAGGTCCTACTGGCTAGGTCCAGGGTCGGGAGGTAGAGCCAGTTCTGTAACTGGGGTCAGTTCTGTAACTCAGAGGGGGCCGGAGTCAAACGTTGACATTTCACCCTACTAGCATCGAGGTGGGAGTGTCCCCACCACTCTCCCACCGTACTCCGACCTACTGTCCGAGTCCAGGACGGACCGGGCACCCTCCACGCCGTATTTGAACGAGGGTCCAGACACGCCTGACCGTCACCAACACGAGAGTGACGGACACCGAAGGCCGTTCCCGAAATCTGAGGCACTCGAAACTGACAGTGCAAACACTCCATTGTCGAGGGTGGAAACATCCAGTCCATCCTCCCTAGTACTGGCTACGTCTCAGGGACGTGCCTCGTTCACGAGTCGTTTGACCAGAGAGACTAGTACTCAGTGTTTCTCCTAAGCTTAACTTTAGATTGAAGATGCTGGGACCTTCCGATCTAGTGTCAGGACGAACTTAGGGAGGTCACTCCTCCTCGGACGACGGAGAAACCCTTCCGAGGAGTCGACGGATCGTCGGGATCGAGTTGGTGACCAAATGTCCCTCTCTTGTCACTCCGTGTCTCTTCCGGCGAGTCTCCAGGCTCCAGTGTGTCGTCAGTCCCGTCCTTCAGTCCGAAGACCAGGGAACAAGAGGCGAACATTCTTCTACGTAGGTTCGTCCAGTAGACGAATCTCGCTTGAACAGGACCCCTGTGTCTAGGGACTGGAGCCCACCGAATATCAGACTACCTCCTCCGTCGGTCTCCATGTCGACAGTGTTCGAACACACTGTTCTCGACATTACCTCCATCGACTCCCGTGACACCCAGTTCCCCTCCGTAGACTAGGTAGAACTCCCTAGTCCCCTCTGATAGTCTCCTGGACGACCTTCACGTTCCTGCAACACCCGTTTCGGGTCCATGTCTTTCGTCGGCCGTAGGGTAAAAGACGAGTTGGGGTCGAAAGACTCTGGACGGTACACGGTCCGTTCCGACCACAGAGTCTCCACTTAGGTTGTCCGGACGGGAGCTCCCGGAGGGCGTGACGAACCCCTTCACCTACATCTAGGTAGGCTCGTCACGAGGGTTTCCCTAGACCCGATCTTACCCCTAGCAAGTCTGTGACGTCCTCGGACACCTACCCCTCCCCGGCGGGGCTCGATCCCCGCCCACGTCCTCACTGTTCATGTGTCTCTTGCTCACGAGATCCGAACCCCACCCCCAGCAAATAGACCTGAATTACGGAACCCGGAGTCCTCAGACCTTCATACACTCCGGCCCCGTCCGGAAGGCCATGACCCGACTCCCTGACACTGGAACAGGTCCCCCACGACCTCGTCCCAGTCGAGGCCCCCATTTTCCTGGGCGGGGGGTGGGGGTGGGGAGTCGGGCCCCGGACCCACGGATGACCTGACCTCCGACCCCGGTACCACGTCCCGTCGTGTCAGGTAGTCTTTATACTAGAGTCGGTACACAGATTGAAGTGCAAAAGATACTCGGTGTAATTTTTTCATCTTTTGTCTACTCTAAGTGAAAATGGGAGAATAAAATGAATCGGTCGTATTTATTTGTAGTAGTAAAGTTGTAAATTATCGAAGTCTAACGAGTACTCTCTAAAATGTACGATGGAAAAACACGAGTCATTCGGAACTGTCAGGCCACACCTAAAGTGGAAGAACCGTGCAGAGTAAAACCTAGTCAATGTAGAGTTCATGAGGAGTCAGTGCACACCGACTACCGAGGATACGACCTGTCCCGTCCCGATTCTCCTGTCAGCCCCCGACTCCCCTGTCCCACTCCTACCCGGCCCCCGGGTCCTGTCCCGGGCCTCCAGACCTACCTCTCCTCAGGACGTCTTTGCCTCCCGTCCCCAGTCGAACGTCCCCCTCTACTCGAGTCGACCCTAGTCCACCACTCGCCCCGACCTGCACCTCAGGTCCCGGACCACCTGTGCACCCCGACCCACCTGTCACTTCAGACGACCCGGAATCGGAGGAAACAGGACGAGACGGGGATCCCGCGCTTACCGCAGCCCCGCCGGGCTCCTCGACACCCTCCGGCACCACCCCCGGCGCCTCGCGAAGGCCCGGGCCTGCCCGTGCCTCGACCACGACGACTGTCGACGCGGTGGGGGCGGTGGGGCGGGTCCGGGGACGCGGATGCGTCGGGTGCCGGCTCCCCGGGACCGGCTCCGACGGGCGGCGACGGAGGTGCTGTAGCGGGACCGGGTGGCCCGCCGGCGGCGTCGGGCGGGGGGGCATGGGGGTGGTCGTGGCGTCGGCGGGTCGGGGCGCGCTTCGGGTGGGGCCGGACCGGAACGGTCCCTCCTTCTGCTCCTCCTGCTCCTGCTTGGGTGTCTCTGCCTCTGCAGACCCCTCGCTGACCCGCAGTCGCTATTACCTCCACTCCGTCGTCCCCGGCCCCACCGAGAACCAGTCAGCGGAGGAGTCACCCGAAAGGGCCTCCCCACGTCGAACGAACAGGACACCCGACCGGACACTGAGTGAGACTAGAACTCGCTCAGTAAAGAGGAGGGACTCGGACCCAAAGGAAAGTAGTAAAGGACCCTGGTCGAGACGACCCCCCACGACCCATGTCTCTTTCGGTTGAGTCCCGGAAAAGACATCCATGACGTCCAGACCGGTTCCTTAATTCTCAGGACCGTACTTCGTCACGGGACACCTCCCGCACCCCGCCCGCCCCTCCCTTGGAAGACTCGACCCTCACACTCATCCTGTCCTGAACAAACGTTTGAACCCCAAAGATTACGGTCACTCTCGTCTCTGTCCTCAATTTCTCCCAGTCCCCATGTTCGTTGTTGTCTCCCACGTCGACCGACGTCACCCCCTTTGTTCTCGAACCTACGAAAGGTCTCTGACCTGACATTGTAATCCCAAAACTTCTCACTCATCCTCAAGAGGTCACCGCCCACCCACCTCCCGAATTAATTCATCAATGAGTGAACAATGACAATGATGGTTGTCGACTGAAAGAAAGAGTGACAACGACCTGTTTGGGTACCCCAATTCCCGAGTCCGACACTTCGGTCCACTGCATCCAAGTCTAGAAATAATCTCCACTCTGATTCCCGTTCATTCAAGTAGAGACGTGGTAGCCAGGACCAACAGTTTGTCCCTAGTGTTAGTAGAGCAGAAGGAGAGTCGGATATAAAACTCAGTCAAGTAGGGTTCACTTAGAATGTCTAAAACACAAGTAGGTTGGTCAACAAAAGTGGGTCCCTCTATGGTCTATCTGTCTTTGTTCTAAATAAAGACGGCTTCCGGTCGGTCTATTGGTCCCCTTTCCACACGCTCCGGGCTCCGAATAAGGGCTTCGGGGTTCCGAACGCTCCCGGACCGGTCACGTTCCCTGCCTCTCCATCACCGTCACCGGCGTCAGGTCTCGCGAGTCTCGCGTCGTCCGTGGTTCACCGGTCCGGAGACTGCGGTGGGTGTCCTGAGAAGCACTACCTGCTCCTGTGGTGCGACGTCCTGGATGGGGGGAAGACACTTAGTCTGGGGCTCTCGTGTCTGCCACTCACAACGTCCGACAGGGGCAGTGGCCTCACCCCCCACTCCCGTTGACCCTAGTTCCGCTCCTGTCTCGGACCTCAGGTGTGAGAGAGGGTCTACCGTCGGACTCGCTCCTCTGAGGGCGACCGGGGGGTCGAATGAGCCACGGGGGCCGGAGTCGGGACGGGTGTGTCGTCATGCGGTTCAGGGACGGGCACAGGCACGGGCAGACCCGGAAGTTCCTCTTCTCCTGTCTTCGAGCCAGCAGACTACTCCTCTTGCCCGGCCACTCCCCGTTCACCCCCTCCGTCCCTCCTCCCACACCCCTTCCCGAGTCTCCGCAGAGGAGGTCCTTCGGGAGTCTGTACCTACGGTGTAAAGGGTCCAAACTAGACGGGGAGGAAGAGCATTCCGACCAAGAGCCCGTCTTGGGACGTCGAAAATTGATGTGACATCGGAACATCTCTCCCTCACCGGAGAGGAAGGGTTTTGTCGAGACAATTATCTTATGGACTAGACCCGTCCCGCGTCCACAAAACCACAGGGGAGGTCTACCCCTTTGACACCGAGTCGCCCCAGTCTAACGAAAGGCGGGGATGGGGAGTATAAAGACCGGGGAGGACCTCAGACACGGTAGAGGAAACAGGAGGTAAGGAGGGTGTGGTAGGATGTGTCTAAGGACCCGACCGGACCCACCCAGGAGCAGCGGGTGGTGATTTCGAGACTTCGTCTTCCCTTCGGCTCCGTGACTCCCACGTGTACTGAAGGATTCTGAGTCGACCCTAACCTTGGGGCGAAGGTAAACCTTCTGTCGAGACCTCCCTCCTCCGGAACCCAGGACACCAAGGGGGAGGGATACGGTGAGTCGCCGGGGGAAATGTCTGACCGTCCCAAGTGACCGACGACGGTAGGAACAAACAACCACCTTTGTATTAATTGACTTAGAGACTCCGGACTCACGACCCAGGACCCGACCGGAGGCTCTGACGGACTCAGGCCGAAGACAGACACCGGAGAGTGAGACGACCCGCAGTCCGGGTCGGCTCCCACTGTCCCGGGCTTCCTTCCACTGTGACCCACGATCCCGACGTCCATCTTACTTCTGGGGAGGGACCACCTCTGACCGTCCCTCTCCCGAGGAAGAGAGTCGGGACCGCTGAGCCAGTAAGTCGAAAGAAATCGTTAGTGACACCACTAACCGGGTGTGGGACGATAGACGGGGTAAAAAGTCTCCCCTTTGTCTTTGGATCCCTCTATTTTAGGGACAACTGTCGATCACCGACCGTCTTCGGACTAAGCTTGTACTGACTCAGGGTTTGGACCAGGAGTCTGTACTCTGAGACCCATGTGTGTCGGAACTACCAGTCGTGGGTCCGTCGTGAAGGTGAAACCTTCCTGCCGTACTCTGTCCGACGACACGCACGTGTTTCCTGGTCCGACTCTTACGCCCCTCCTCTCCCCGTCCTTCCGAAGGACCTCCTCCACCACGGAATTCAACCCATCGTCTCGGGATTTGCCTCGTCTTGTCCTACTTCCCGGACGGTCCAGCATCCGCAGCGTCCCCGTTTCACGATCCTCTCCTGGACCTTGGGACCCCACGTCCAAGACTGGGGCAGGCACAGCGGTAAGGGTGTCGGGAGGAGCGGCCTGGACCTGGCATAGCGCCGCTCGTACGCGCGTGACCACGACGCCCTCCGGCTCCTGTGAGTCCAGAAGCCCCTGGACGGCGCCGGTGCCGAGTTGTGGTCGCTGAAGGTCTTCGACTTCGCCTTTATGACTCTGGGTCCCTCGATGGGCCGGGCCGCAGGCAGGGTGAGGATGTGATGTGGGGACGGGGCGGGGGCCCCGGGCGGTTAGGCTCAGTCTAGGCCCTGGCCGGAGGGTGGGGGGCCCGGTGGTCCTAACTGGTCAGGGACGTCTAAGGGCGGTGGGAAGGTCGGGTGCTGCTGTTGACGCGGCGCCTCGCCCCGGATAGGTCAAAGGCTTAACCCAGATAGACGAACGACGGGTCGCTGTCAAAAAGATCATTCCTTAACCGAGAGAGGCGCTGGCCCCGCACCGATTAAGCGTTTCGCAACCGAGGTAAGGGCTTTCTCAGTTCGAGGTCCTAACCCATTAGCAGGAGGGGAAGTCGTATCGCTTACCTGTCGAGGAAGTGAACTAACTGAACTTGTGATTTCCCGAACTGGTTAGAGGGCTCTCTGAGTTGTTGGGAAGAACTCAAGGGGGTAAACTAACCGAGATCGGAGGACCCCCGCATCGGTTGAGGAGGACACGGGTCCTAACCAGACACCACCATGTAAATACAAGAAATGTGATGACCCCGGCCCCAACTAAAAGCGGCTTCAGGGCTGTTAACAGGGAGACCGGGGAAGTCCCTACCGGACTAGGTCAAGAACGCAGACTGTGGGAGAGTAACCAATGTGGGGTGTTGACGGACGGTTAGTTTGGGCAGGAACGTAGGTCCTGCAATGGTCGAGGGCGGGGAGAGGGGGTGGGGGTGTCCACGGAATTTCCCGGGAGCAGGTGGGTTCCACCCCCCGTCCCCCGGAGTGAGAGGCCGGGACCGCATCCCCTCTCTCAGCCCCCACCCCTAGCCCTCAACCCTCCCCGCGAGACTCTAATTTCTCAAAATGGAGACTGTTTACTTATACTTCACACAAGACCCATAAGTAAGTTTTAAAAAGCTTCGGTTTACTCGTCCAGAGTAACGAAGAGGTGCGTTTCAACCCTTGACTTGAGCAGGGGTAAAGTGTCTGTTCTTTTCCATTATGTGTCCCACCTTCTTTTCTAAGGTAAGGACACACTATCACCTTAGGGTTAGAAGTCCCGACATTTAAAGCCTTACTCTTATCAAAACTCAGCCAGAGGACTCGGGTGTACGACGACAACGATTCAGCGAAGTCAGAACAGGCTGAGGCACGCTGGGGGTGTCTGCCGTCGGGTGGTCCGAGGAGGTAGTACCCTAAAAGGTCCGTTTTCATGACCTCACTCCACGGTAACGGAAGAGTCGACTCGGGTGCATCAAGGGTCCTTTTCGGTCCTTGGGAGTCGACTCCGGCCCAAAGCATGATTCTGTCGACCTCCATTTTCTTGTTTACCGAAGACCAGACTCCTACGTTTCCGCCTTAGGGGCAGAGGGTAGTCTAGTGGTGGCTACCTTACGATTGTTGTCTGTACTAAAGTTGTCCCATTTGATAATTGGATCTGTGGAAATGTTTAATAAATGTACATGATTGAGTTGGAAGGAACATTGGGGTGTTTCACCTTTGCTAATAGGAGTGTGATCTATTCTTTTGACGTCATGACGACAGGGCCGCCCCAAAGCAGTTGACTGTTATTGGAATTTCTCTTAAAGGAGGGCGACATTGATAGAGGCCGTTTTCTTTACTTTGTTTTCAAGTTGCGCCTTTCTTCTTTTAGACACTCGTACCTTAGGTGAGGGGAGATGACCGGACTCAGAGTATGACGTCGTCTCCTCTACTTCCAGTCTCGACGTCTTCATGGCGTCCCAAGGACCCGGACTTCCCCGCCCCGAATACGACGGCGACGCGGTTACGGGGCGGGTGAAGCCATTGTTCTCAGTAAAGGCACCCGCCTCTATGTCGCCGGTCGGCTCAGCGTCCGTGTCGCGGAGGCCGTTCTGCAGGGGCCAGCCTTCACCGCTTACTTGGTTCGCCACCCGTCCCCACTCGCACCCCGGCTCCGCTCTCGCGCTTAAAAAGCCGGAAACGGGACCTTTCGTCCCAGGTCCGAGGGCCTCCATCTCACCCCGCAGCAGCGGACCCTTTGGCTTGATAGGACTCCGGCTACTCACCCACCCTGAAGGCCTTGGAAATCGCCTTCTTTCCTTAAGGATCACCTCTGCCGCCTTCCTCCGCCCTGAAGGACATCGCTGACTCTCTACGGTGAGTTTGGACAAAGGGATAAAGGGGAATCCGGCTGAGGGTCTTACCGGTGCCACCTCCGGGTCCCAGCGGACACCGACCTCTCGGGGCGACCCCCTCGCGGAGGGTAGAAGGACGGGGATCCGCCCGTTCGAGACCAGGACCCGGCCCCTGGGAACTGAGTCCAATGGCTGGCCTTCACGAGGGCTTTGGTCCCATCCGCCCCGCCCCGGACTCGACCTGGCCCACCACACCGCACGAATTCCTCGCCCTTGTGTCCGTCAACCTTTCTATCTGTCCTCCCCTATACGAACCGGTGGTACGCCTTGACACACCACGCCGGTCAGGGCTTCAACCATCCACGGGGGACACCTCTCGTGTCTTTCTTTTTCCCACGAACTGGACCTAAATCGGTCTGTGGAACTTGCCCTTGCCTACCTCAGGTAGGGCTCTGTGAACAGTGACCCGTCTCTTCCTATGAGTGTTCAACGGCGCTTCTGAACTTACTCCGGTGCTGGGAACAATTCGTCTCTCGGCCAAGACACCTCTTTTCACGTATAACGATTCGTCTCTACCCACCATCGCCCGGTTCGGGCCTTAGACGTAGAACAGTTCCGGGATGTAACAGTTCCTCTTCGGTAAAGATGTGTCTTTTTATGGACAACAGAGGGATCCGCTCCTGATCACAGGGTCCGTTAACATTCCGGAAATAGACCGAGGACGTACAGTTCCTCGCTCGGTCAGGATGAATCTTTTATTTGACGAAGGAGGACGGCTTACCCACGACACCGGGGTAGGACACCAAACTTCGCCCCGTACGAGGGGTCATTTCTCTCTTCGTCAGTGAGTTCCTAAGTCTACGACTGAGGTGGGGAAGTTAGAAGTCACCTCGACCAGCGACTGGGACTCTGAGCCTGCCACCGTCACTTTGTCCATGGCTAAGGAATTGTTCTCCGTCGTCCTGACCCCCACTCCTACCTCCCATGCCTCTTGACAGTGGGTCGCCTCTTGCCCGGGTTAACCCTTTTAGTCTGACCCTCCCCTTGTCCACACCGGGCGACGTTAGCCCATTTGTAAGTAGGGGTAAATTTAACCCATTCTGCCCTACTCCGATTAGAAGGGTCTCGGACTAACCGCCATGTGCTACTTCTCCGCCCTGAGTTCCCAGACTAACCGACCACCTCCGCTCAGGAAAAAGCCCAATAAACTAACCTCCTCCAACAGCCCCCACCCCCGTCGAGGTCAATGGCGGAGAGATGTCGACCCTCAATTGGGGAGTTGACGGCCCTGGGTCCTCGACTCTGGCCCAAACTTCCCGCGAGACTCCCACCCCCTGTGCGACATAAACCAGTTACCGGAGGTGGGCGACTGGGACGCGACCCTTCTCCGGGAGTGAAGTCTTAGGGTCGGTCTGTGAGGTGGGTCGTGGGGAGGACACTGGGCTCTCCCTCTCCTCCTTTTACAACTCGTCGTCTTTTTCGTCTATTCCTTCAGTAGGGGACCGACCCTCTGGAAGCTCTTCGACGACCACAAGTGTCGTGGGCCACACTTCGGAGCCCCGTTCCACTCCGGGTTCGACTTCTGTCGAGATCGTGTCAGGTCAGTTGTGGGCTTGTTTTGAATCGAGCATAAACCTAAAAGTACCAATAATCAGGGGACTTCACTTTTATCCGGTACCTTCCTCCGACCCAGCCTATGCTTTGGGTAAAATTTCTAACTTTATGACTCCCCGAGTCCTCCCCACCCTCCACCATCTCTTCTAAAGTGAGAGACGACAGGCCCACCGTAGGACAGGAATGTCTTGTACCCATCCGGTCGACACTGAGCCAAAGGGGTAGACATTCCCCGCCCGCGAGTATCAGGGTCGAACATCTTAACTGCGCTTGGTCGGACGCTCGATCCACCTGGTCTCCACATTGTCACGACGAGAAAAAAGACCCACTGCGGTCCACCGACCAAAACTAGACCTGCCCTGGGAGTAGTGGTGTGCAAGACCCTTCCAGAAGGGGTGATCGGGGTCACTGACCTCCACTAACTTCCGTCATCCTCTCCCACCACTCCGCGTAGGCCCGGGGTCCAGTGGAACACGAAGGAGCGGGCGTGATCCTAGAACATGGATCTCTAAGGCGCCTTTGAGGCCCTTGACCGGCGACTCCCAATGTTCCACACATGAGGCATCCCCGGCCGAGTGTTCCGCCCGGGCCCGGACTACTCCTCCCCGGCCCCACTGTGGGGTAGAGGAAGGGTCGACCACTAGAAGTGGTTGGTCTACCCGTAGCCCGCGCCTTTCGACGCTCGCCTCCTCAAGTTTCGCTTCCACCTCCGACACCACCTCTTCGACCCCCAGGGGAAAGTCCATACCGACGTACCCTCCGACTTCCTGATACATCTCCCTGTCTCTCCGACTCTGTCTCCGGTCTCTAACGCGCCACCCGGTCTTTCCTCCTTTGTCTCTGGGCCCCTCTTCCACACTGTACCACTCGGTCAACCTCTCACCTACCCCCGGGGCCCGCACCAATACGACTGTCTACGTAACATTCGCCACGAGTGGAACCACTCGCAACCGCATCACAGGAACCCTAAGTCCACGGAAACATCCTGAGACCCACAGTCTCGTTCTCAGTTCCTGCCACAGACTGGGGGCGGGGTGGGTGTCCACGACCACCGGTGCGTGCGTCCGAACATGGCCTTCGGCCACTCGCCGTACACCCTGGTGGACGTTCTCGTCCACTCGGAGGCTGAGGGTCCCGAGGGACGGGCGGACGGGTGAGGTCCAGAGACGAGGCACTGGAAGGGACAGTGGGGGAGGGGTCCGGACCGGCGGAGTCAAAGAAACGATAGTACAGGACCACGACCACCGACTCCGGTTACGAAAATTTGAGCCTTTTGGTCTCACCAGGCCTCTCTTTAGTGGACACCTAAGTAAGTACCCAAACAAGAAGTCTTGTTTGTTTCGAAGAACTCGACTTGCATAATCACCTGTTCCGTCTGGACGGACGCGGGCCCACGAGGACCCGATCCCTCCCGCGCCTGCTATTCACACAACTGACTACACATTTGTCACTCCCTTGCCGGCCCACAACTAATTTCCGAATTTCCACCACTCACTCCCTCGGCACACAGTAGATTCCTTTCTCGTCTCATTGCCGTTCACGTTTCTAGAACTCTACCAACCTCAGGCCATAAAAGAGCCCGTCCCTCCTCCGGACACACCGATGGAGACTCGCCCGCTCCCCCGCTCAAGCTCCAGTCTGAGGCACCCCAGGCCTCGGCGCAGTCCACCCTCGCCCGCGGGAGACCGCCGGCGAACACCTTGTCCGCCACTTCGCCGACTTTTCACCGACTCCAGACTCTCCGATCTCCAGTCCGGATCACGCCCCGTGGCTGTCTCGCTGGAGGACCGTCTTGGACAATCACGCTGTTTACACCTGAACCCAAGGAATGACGGAGAGTACACAGGGACGGGTCCGGTTGCTCCCGCACGGGTAAAGGTAGCCCCTGTCGTAGAAACACCCTCCATTCCCGGACCCCGACCCCTCCACCCACCCACGACCCACGACTACGCCTACCCGGCGAGGATTCCTACGACCACCTCTGCCCCGAGGCACAAGGTCTGCGTCGCCCTGCGGGTCGGTTGACCCGGGGACCCGCGTTCTTCTTTCTGAAGAGGACACGTCTGGCGGACCACTCACGGGGTGGGGCAGGGCTGTGGCCTCGGGCGGGGGTGCGGTGGGGTGGGGTGGACTGAACGAGGGAGCGGGGGGGTCAAGCGGGACTTGGACCCGGACGGGAAGTGGTGTGGTCTCCTCAAGAAAGAGTTCACCGGACGCCGGGCGAAGCTCGAGGGTCGGAAACTGGGCCACTCCGGACGTCCCGACCCACCCCCCGTGTGTCCCTACCCCGGGAAACTCGAGGGTCGGAAACTGGGCCACTCCGGACGCCCCGCCCCCTGCGTGTCCCTACCCCGGCCCAAAGAGAGTAGAACAGACAGGGAGGGTCTCTTCGTAACGGACGAGACCCGGAGAGACGGAGGGGCTCAGGTCGAGGGAGAATTCGAGTCTGGGCCTCCATCAGCAGCGGCACCCTAAAGGACCCCCACTCTGAGGGACTGGGGGTCTTCGGGGTCGGGGAGAGGCTGAGGAGTCCGGGGTGAGTGGGACGCGGGAAGTGTCGGCCCTTCAGGTGGAAGGAGGCCCTCGTAGAGCACAGTCGGCCTATGCAGGTGCACTTGTCCCATCCTGCACCAGAAGTCACGGGGGGTTGGGGATCTGTCGACAGGAAAGACTGAGAGGTAGTGAGACGGAGCCACAGGGGGCGGCCGAGACCTAGGGACACGGGGACCCACAGGGTCCGGGGTAGGAACTAGAGAGAGAGAGACCCAGAGGTCCTGTGAGACCCGAGTACCGTCGCGACACACTGACGTACACTCCGCCGGGACTTCGTCTCCTTTGGCCAGCGCTAGCTGTTGTGTTTGGGGCTGCAGGTCTCGGCCCGCTCCATGACCCCAGGGTCCCTTCCGAGGATCTCCCGCCGAGGTCCGGAAAATGGTTCGAGGGGTAGGAGGGGAGGGGTTCCATGTAGTTCACACGGGCCCTACGCCCACACGGGACGGCGACGAAGGAGAAGTCACGGTGGAACCTCGTCCGCGCGGTGTTGTTGGCCCACTCACTCGGGGGGCTCGGGGAGGTGTGGGGTGGTCAGGGGGGTGTGGGGTGGTTCGGGACCGGAGTGGCCGGGGTGGAGACGGGGGCGTCAAGGCCCTCTACTGTCTGAGGAGGGTGTACGGGCACAGACTGCAGCAGTAAATGTCGATGTCCACCCCCGGCGTCCCACTCCACCCCCCTGTATCCAACTCGGGTTTCCAACCCAAAGCGGAGGTCGGACGTGGGAGATGGCGGTCCTTCGTCAAGCTCCGGGGGTGCGACCGGCTTCCGAAACGTCGGCAGGACCTCTAGGGTAAAGTCGACGTGCACCACGGTGTCGAGCTCGCCGACATGGCGGTCAAGAGTCTCCCGACTCGGTGGGACGGGATGACCGGGAACGGGGAGGGGTGTTATTTACGATAAAAAGGATTGAGAACCGGTGGTAAAACGACCTCTCTTCCCACCAAGTGGGTCGGTCCGGTCGTCGTGTCTGGGTAACCCGGGTTCCATGGTCCTTCCATGATGACCCCTGAGACGGGAGGACCCCCCGGAGACGGAGAGGACCCAACCTCTCCAAATACCACCACCGTCGACCTTGAACGGACCGGGACGGAGCACAGACGAAGATCGACTTACTCCGGGCACCTTCGGTGTCCCGTCCCTCCCGTCGGACCCTCGTCGACGTCCTTTTTGGGACCTTGTGAACCTCGCCGTCCATGACGGGTCCGACCCGTCGAGGCACGTGCCACCGTGGGAGAGGGTCGAGTCCACTCTCCCCGGGCCGGAGAGGTCTCGGCCCTCAGACTTGTCTCGGTTCACCGGCCTCTTGAAAATTTTCTGAAATAACCCCTTTGCATGTCCCACCCCCGACAGGAGCCTCTGTAGAGTCCTGCACCAGGAGGTAGAGCGACCCGCCCGCGTCAGGGGTCTCCGGGGACGAGTCTTCGTAGACTGGACGCCCCTCCCCCCTCTCCCTGACCCACCCGCCGGGGGCGTGGGGCGGGGTCCGGTCTTCGGAGGGTCCCCGAGTCGCCCTCGTCCGCCCGGAGAGGGAGAGGCCAGAGGACCTCCGGTCCCAGTATGGTGGAGGGTTGGCGTCCGCACAGGTGCCCCGGGAGGACGGGATCCGGCCGACGGTGAGTGGTCAGAAGCGTCCCCGGAGTAGACACTGAGGACCTCTCCGGGCCGGGGCCCCCCCGGGTGATGGGGGGGTAGACACCCCTTCCTGTCGTCCCTCCTCAGTCGGAGCCCGGCTCCGCCCCTCCCCTCTTCCCCGCACGGCTCCCCCCGGGAGTGGGGAGCGACGACGACGAGGACGAGGTCCAAGGCGACCTCGTGGACGACGACCAACCGCTACTGCGCGGCCTACGGTAACTGCTTCAACGAGACCAGTACTCCCTACTCCGGCTACTTCTAGAAGAAGAGGCTCCTCATGTCCTCGTACTCGTGAGCGTGGAGTGTCCTCCGGAACATCCTCTTCACGTGCGTCGGTCGGACCGTCACGTCTCGCACCAGTGCCGACCGGGAGTCGAGTGAGGAGGGGAGCTCTCGGGCGCACGTCTCCTGTCTCTCAAGGCCCGGCAGGGGTCCGGACAGTGGTGAGGGTGCTCCCCTGGGCTCTGTCTTCGTGGACGGGTTCACAGGAGGGTCGTACGAGACCACTAGGACACTGGGGGTGCGGCCGGCCCGTTCGCGGGTCCTGGTCGGTGTCGGCACTGTCTGTCGTGGTGTGTGTTCGGAGGGGTGCGATCCTATCTCCGCCGCCACGGGGTCCCGGCGGAGGTGACCCCTTTGGGATCTCTGTCGGTTCTCGTCCCTCCGACCCGTCCGCTGCGTGGGGTACCGAGTCGTAGTGTCGTGGGTGTCCGTGGTTCGCGGAGGGCTGGGTAGAGTGTCCTAGGAGCGGGAGACATCCGGACCCCCAGTGGCAGGGACAGAGGGTCCGACTCTCGAACTCCGGGGTGACCCAGGGTCTTCCCCAACACGGCGGCAACCGATACACGGTAGTGTTCCCCAGTGACCACTGTCCCGGCCCCCTTCCGTGAGGGTCGTGGGTGGCCCCGGTTCTCGGACGTCCCCGAGTGTCCTTCCGGAGACTCCCTTGAGACTCGAGAAGTTGAGAAGCAGTGTTTTCCGTATGTGTTGGTTGGGGAGTTTTCGTGCTTCCGTGTTGATACTGCGGAAGTCGACTAAATCTTTCTTTACGACTCGACCCCTGTCGGCCTGGGTCATCTCGTTTGTGAGTTTCCACCTGTCCCTGTCGACACCGAAGTCCTCGGGTCCTCGGACTTCGGGAGTGAAGGGTCTGTCTGTCCGACTCCGGACGTCTCGTCTCCCTGGTTAGCTCTGTGTGTCGTCTACTCGTGGCCCCCAAATTCTCGCGCCCGACCTCCGTCTGTCTGGGGCAGGGTCCCTTCCCTCTCCTGTGCCCAGTCCATTCTCGGACCCTCGTCCCCATTGGGGCTGTCGTCTCCTCCTCGGTCTCCGGGTCGTGTACGCCCGTGCCGGAGACTCGGAGTCAAAGGGGTAGACACTTGACCCCAGTCCTGTTCACTCCAGGTCCGTGTGGCGTGACGTACGAAGGGGTGCCGGCCAAGACCCCCTTGGAGGGGAGACTGAGCGAAGCCAGGGACGCGGGCCTCGTCGAGATAGACCCCAGCAGTCGGGCCGTGTCCGGGGCGGGGTGAGTGTTTCGGCAACAGGTACTAGGCCGTGTCCGAGAAGTCGCAGAGGTCCAGGAACCACTTCACCTTGACGTGGTCCGCCCTCAAGGCCTTTTCGCCGTGGTCGCACCAGACGTCCCGGGTCCCCGTCGAGGTACTCCGGGGTGGACCACCGGTGTGCCGCTGGGGCGTGGAGCGGGGCCGACACTGGGGGAGCTTCGGTCCGGACGACGTGGGGTGTGAGGAGGCGCACGTATTGTCCGTCGCGGGGAGGGGCGAGTGGTCCTCGACGACGCCCTACTCGACGTACATGTCAAAGGCACCGGTGACGAGCCAGGAGGACGTCCCTACTCGGGCCCAGTCCTCCGCCCCAAGAGCGGTCGGGGCGGGGACGGACGGTCGGGGCGGGGGACGGGCGGTGAGTGTCCTAGAGGGGAACCAAGTGCATCTACACGCTCCCGTCGGTGGCGAATCTGGCCGACACCCCGAGTCCGGACCCGAAAACCCCCCTTTTCCCAGTCCAGTCCTTACCCTCCGCGGGGCCCAGTCACTGTTTCGTGACCAGGGTTCCAGGGGAACTGGAGTGGAGGACGGTGAGGTACTGAGGTGAGGTGCGGTCCTTGAACAACAACTGCTAGACCTGCCCCGGGCGGTGCGGCGGTCCAGGGTGACGGACACCCTCCTCTGTCCACCCGACCACGGGGTCCGAGGGGTCTCCTCGGACCCTTGGACCTCCGACGGGGTCCCGGGTCGGGGCGGAGCCTGGGGAAGGCCCGAACACAAAGGTCCGACGGGTGTCCGGACCTCTGAGGGGTCGCGACCGGGTCGGGGCGACGGGGGTACGGGAGTCGACCCTGTGAAAGTCCACTTCCCCTGCGACACTTGGCGACCACTCCACCCTCGGCACCGCGCACGTGTGGGGCGGGCGGTCTGACGACACGGTCGCTCGGGCAGGTCGAGGGCTGCCCGGGACGTCTCGGAGTCCCGCTCGCCGTCGGCGCCCCGTGTGGACAAAGGCCCACCACTACTGGACGGCCTACCGCAACTGCTTCGGCGAGACCAGCATCCCCTACTCCGGGTACTTCTAGAAGAAGAACCTGCTCATGTCGTCGTACTCGTGCGCGTGGAGCGTGCCCCTCTACACGCCCTTCTCGTACGTCGGGCGGACGCCCTCCCCCCTGTAGTTCCCCGTCTTTGGGTCCCGGCGACGCCGGACTCTGGGCGTGGAGCCACAACGGGGGTGCCACTTCGACCCCAGTCCTGCCCGGGGTGCAGCCCCCCACTCCCAGGACTCTCCCGAGGCAGAGGGGACGGGGTGGGGGGTGGGGTCCGACCGGCAGGGACCTCGGACCCGGGTCACCTGCCTCCGGTGGTGTGGACCCCCTCTGTCGTCTGGTCTCGGACACTCGTCTGGGTCGAGACGCAGGAGGATCGAAACTGGGTTCCGTTCAGTGGAGACGTGGAGTCAATGGGGTAGACATGTTACCGTATTGTTGTCACGTGTGTCGTTCACGGTGTATTTGCGGACAACATACTCTTCGATGACGGAGGACCCAATCTGATGTCCTCTTGGACTCGGAGTGTCCACAGGGACAGGGGTGGCCCCACCTCGTCCGCGAGAGTCGTTTGTCACGAGTTGTGTCCCCACTGGTCCGTCCTCTCTCTGGGGTGTGAACAGTGTTAGGGTTCTTCTTCCCCTCCCGGTGTGTCGTGGGGGACTTCTGGTGTCGACCCTCCGTCCGACAGGGTTTCCCCTGGTTCCTGACCTCTCTGGAGTCTCGCCTCGGGAGGTCCGTCGAAGGGAATCCGTCGACGACCTTTGCACGGGTGCGGTCGACACAGACTTGGGACTGAGAATTGTTGGAGTGGCCGAGCTCAAATGACTCGTGAGTGACGAGAGTCTGGTGACGGAGCCAAAATGTCTTTGCGGGACCGAGGGGCGTCCCCTGACGTCTACTCCTGATAAGGGACGAGGTCGAGAGAGGGCAGTGGGGGTGAAGGTCCAGGGACGGTCCCCGACGCCGGGGTTGTTCGAGGACCGAGGGGCCCTCCCACCCGGGTCCGGGGAGGGAAACGAGGACACAAGGTACGGACGGGGCCGGACCGGACCACCTCCCGACCCAAGGAGACGACAGGGGAGATTCGTCACTCTGGGGTCAAGTGTCCCTGCCCCCTACAGGGGTCTCCAGAGGGTCCTGGGACGGTGGGTGGAGCTAACAGGGTCGTCTCGAGACGGATGGTGAAATGAACCAGTGGTGCCACAAGGGTCCCGGAGACAGGGGCGGGCGGGGGTAATGGGGACGGGTGAGTGCTTCGGCAACGGGTACTGGGCCGTCTCGGGGAACTCCCTCAGTGTCAGAGACAACCACTTCACCTTGACGCGGTCGACCCTCAACGCCTTGTCCCCCGGGTCCCACCAGACCCCCGCTGTACCCCCGTCGTCCCAGTCCCGACCCGTCCACGAGTACCGGCCCCACCCGCCCGTGCGCTCCCACCCCAGAGTGGTCGTCGACGACACCCTAGTCAACGTACTAGTCGAAGACGCCGGTGACCAGTCAGAGGGACGTCCTCCTCTCCCAGTCCCCCCGCGTGGGGGAGGCGGCGGGTGGGAGCGTGGGACGGGCGTGAGTGTCCAAGAGGGGGACCAAGTGCATCCGGACCGTCCCTTCCCGGGCGAAGTCGAAGCGCCACCTCAGGCTCATCCCAGACGCGAAGACACCACCCCCGTCTCCCCAGAGACCTGTGCCGGGTCGACACGTCCGACCGACGGGGAGACACCCTCGGGACTTAGTCGGGGGTGGGGCGTCTGAGGGTCCCACGACCGGCGCCCGTGAGTGGAGGACGGTGAGGTCCTGCGGTGAGGTCCGGTCGTCGAACAACGACTCGGCCACGAGTGGCTGCCGGTCCGGGGGCTCCCGCTCAGGCCCGCTCCTCCCAGGCTACCCCGGGTTCCGGGGTTTCTGGGCTCGTGGAACGACACCCTCCCCCCCTTCACTGACTCCTCGACGGAGGCTGGGTGGAGTCTTCCCTGTGGGGTTGGAGGTCTTGGGTCCGGGGAACATCGTTTAGTGGGACCCGTCAGAGGTTTGGGAAAGAAGGTCTCGACTCTGAGCCTGACCCACCGGGAGTGCAGGAAAAGACGGACCGGGCGGACAGGAGAGTTGCGACCAGGGACTTTCGCTGGTCGACGAAGGGGAGGTCAGAAACGAGCCCGGTCCGAGACGGGACCGGACGGTACGGGAGGGGAAGTTCTCTACGCGGGGTGAGTAGGAGGGTCCTAGTAGTTAAAACCCAGGGAGATAACTCTGCGCCGAGTCTTCGTCAAGAGACCCCGAGGTCTCGGTGGAGTCTTGTGGGGTGCTACGTGTCGGTCTGACCCGAGACACACCGACCGTGTGGTCGAACGGGGTAGAGCGGCTTCGTGTCTTGAGAAAAGGTGCCAAGGGGACCGGGACCTCTGTCTTAGGTCCGAGAGGAGTCGAGGGTGGTCCGCCCGAGGTCGGGAGGGAGTGCGTCGGGTCCGACGTCGGTGAAGTCCGACTGGGATCCCTCCGCCCTCCTTAGCTCGTCTTCGTGTCTCTTGTCTTGAGAGACCCTTGGCCCTCGGTCTGTTGTTTGCCTCCCAGAGGGTTTGTGTCACTGAACTCTCGCAGACGTTTTGTGGTCTTACGACCGTCTTCTTTCGGTTCGTCCTGTGTAGGACGAGCACCCCGTGACAGGTCAGTGGATATTTGTGTGTGTGGTTCTCGTAGAGTCTTGTTCCCTCTCAAAACCTGGCGCCCCGTCGTCCTTTGAGAGCCTTTGGAGAGATCATCCACGGAGGTCCGTCGGTCTTTTTTATTTCACCAATAATGAAAAGTAGAATGATGACTCATAAAAAAGGTTTAAAGGATATTTCGTGTGTCCACAGAAGACGGGGTCTTATACTCCGTCCTTTTTGATATAAAGCGTTCTCGAATTTTCCGTTTCTTTAGACTCGTTCGTACAAGAGGTACATCCGTCCACCAAGACCCTAAGTCTGTTAGGTCACTGTAGTCCTTCTTTCCGTCTCTCGAAGGGCGAGATTCTTGTACCACCACACACAAGGACTCTACCTCTATCTGACGTGTCCGTGGTGTCGGTGTCGGACATGTAGGCTCTTTGATCAATCTAGTGTGTTGACCGTAGGTCTGTTTGCGTGAATTCCTGGGTCCATTGCGCTCGTGGTCCCTGTGGACGGTATAAAGAACAGTAGTCTGATTGGTGCAAAATTAGATCCCCCACTTCTAGTCTCGTCGAATTCGGGTGCAGAGTGGCTTACGTCCTACTCGTAGTTCCACCTCCCAGTGGAAATTCCTGATCTGGATTTACGTTAGGATTTTCCTTTAGCGTGTAGACCTGTCCGCACAGACATTTTGGACCGGCACGGAGGGTGTACACAAAACGATCAGTGACGTATCCTTCGGATAAATCATGAACCTTTTTTCTACTTTCGGAATTCTGCCTGGAAATTCCTGGGTCCTCTGCGGACACTTGTTCTCCGGTACTTGCGATTCTTTGACCCTTCGTTACCTCACTTCCCATTACAAATTCTCGTCTCTCCACAAGTCTCAGGCCCGTAGACTGAGATTGTAGTTCTTTTGGACGAATTCCGACCACACGTCGACGGTGTCCAGGGGCGGTGCATGTTGCCACTCCGTCCCATAAATAATTAATCGGGGTCCAGTCCCATTTGCCGCGTAGACTTGTTCGCACAGTGCCAAATCGACACGCACAAAAATTTGCAACCCTACACACTTAAATGGCGGGGTTTTTGTAATCCTTCTAAAAACTCTTCATACATGTCCAACACCCAGACCCATTCGCACAGATTGAATCGCAGGGACGCTTCGATACAAATACGAATTCTAGACCCGAACAGCGCTAGTCACCCCTGTAGGACGTGGACCCGTTCGCGCGTTTGCTTGGGCCCGTGTGTGTGCGGTGCCCGCGGGACGACTTGCGGGGACCCCCGTTGTGGACCCGCGGGCTCACGCTTTGCGCCCCGGGGAGCGGCAGCGGGGGGCGGGGAGGGGGTAGAGGTCGAAGGGTCGCGCCTCTCTCGTTGAAAGGTTAACCTTTTTGTTGTCATGTGCGGCTGGCAGGCGGGCGGGGGGTGGGTCGCAAGTTTAGTCCGGCGCCTCAGTCGTCATTAAACTCGGGAACGGCGGGGGCATGGGGTGGGGGCGGTGGGGTAGGGCTTGCGCTTTGTTTCCCCTCTCGGGCCGCGCATGGTGGGTCCCCCAAAGTGCCCCCTTCGCCCAGGGTTCGCCCTGGTGGGAAGCCCAGTGGCCTCTTTGGGGGTTTCCCCACCCTCGGCCCCTGTTTCTGCGGTCGGGCCCCCTCCCCGACCGCCCCCGCCCCGGCACCTTTCGAGACCTTTTTCCCGCCCCCCGAGTGGTACCCTCCCCGGCTCGCTCGGGCCTAGGCGCCGCCGACGCCCGGGGCTCCCGACCGGCCGGTCCTCGCGCTCGCCCGCCGCGCGCGGCACTTCCCGGCGTCCCCCGCCGGAGCTGGGGGCTCCCCCGGGGGTCGCGGCCTCGCCACGCCCCGCGCCGCGCCTGCCTGGTACCGCCCGCGCTCGGCTCGCCCGACCCCCCGACGGTGGCCGGCGTGCCCCCCGACGTCCGACGCGGCTGACTCCCCGCGCCCGCGCGCCGAGGCCCCCTCTGCCCGGCCCGACATGGTTCGCGTCCCCTGCGCGGAGGCCTCTCCCCAGCGGCGCCGGCTTGGTGACGCCGCTCGTCCCCTCGCGCCGCGCATGGTTGTCGCAGGCGCTCCCCCGCACCGGCCCCGCATGGTTTGTCCCGACGCCCCCCCGGTCCCTTTCCCACACACCCCGCCCCTTGAGCCGTTAACCTGCCCCGGTACCCGGCGTGCGCGTGCTTTCCCTCCCCGACTCTCCTGCACTTTCTTTGGAGTCCCCCGCCCCGACCCTCCGGTGTGGCTTCCCTCTGTCCCTCCCCTTACTTGCATCTCCCACTATGGTTCGCCCAAGGCCCGGACCCCCCCGTACGGCCCGCCGCCTTGGCCCTCTGATGCAGCCATGCGCAGTCTTTCTCTCCCTCCTTCCTTATTATCCGGACCTCCGTTCCCTTGGCTGGATCCCCAAGCCTTTATTGCCTAGCAAGGTCTTTGAGTCCTCTCCTGAATCCCAAAGTTCCGTCACTGCACCGGTCCGCCCGCTCCCTGGTGTTGAGGGTCGCCGGAGGCGCGCCGAACCCGCCTCGCCCGCCAGGGTGCCGACACATGGGTAACCGAGGGCGCTGGATCCGAGGCGGGCGGAGGAAGATGAAGAGGAACGGTGAGCTGAGAGTCACGGTAAGTAACTAAGCAAGTAAGTTTCCTGACGCATAAGTGTACGATCATCAACACATATTATAAAGAACGAAGTCAAAGGAACAAAGAATTTACACCTATGATCGATTGGGATTTTACCGATACTCTTAGTTTACTCAACTATTTGATAATCTAGCCATAAACCGTGTCACTGCTGGATTTACTATCAAAAAGAGGAAAATTTTAGTAATAATCACGGTAAAGGTCAAGACACGACCCGTAGTTAACACCACTGGTTTCTCTGGTCGGGGTGACCTCTTTTATTTATTAGCGTAAGACACTATATAATGTTTATCTCGTTTACCCTACTACTGGCACTCTTGAGTCCTTTCACTAGAAATCCGTCGGACGTTCAGGTGTATCCGAAGTTCTCACACGATTCTACTCCCTGGTCGGTCCCGCGTTTAGGACTCTTACCTTCCTTTCGTTCCCCGCCCCACCCCCACCCCCCCACCCCGCCACCGCCGCGCCACGTCGCGCTGACCTCGTCTCACTCCCACTTCCCCTCGACTCCTTCGTCTCTCACCGGTCCACGGTGTTCGTCCCAGGATATCGGAGCGCTACCTTAAACCTAAAATCAGAGTGAAACGACCCCTTGGTAGTTTTCCAAAAATAGTTCCTTCCCTGTTTCAGAGTAAATGTAAAATTTGTTTAGTAAGTATTTACGTCTCAGTACGGGTGTCACAGAGATGTTCAGATGTCTTCGGTCTAGGTCTCAGTGGAGAGTCTTCTGTCGTCTACCTTTTCAGTTTCTGTACCTTTCCTCTGAGTCAAATAAGAACATCTGATAAACGTTAAGAATGGTATACGTTTGAAAACTTTATCATTGTAGAGAAAAAATTTCTAGGGAGGTCGACGACACACCTTATACTCCATTCCCGATCACCTCGTCCTCCCGTCTATCCTCTGATACCGTTATTCGATCGACTCTCAGTGTCCACCGAATCTAGTGTCCCTCACACCGGTGTCACCTTCATACGTGAAAGTGTTAAATAAAAGTTCGACTTCGGGTTTCCTGAACACGCCCCTCACTTTCACTCTCCCACTTCACTAAAGTTCTCAAAACGAACATGTCTCCACAGTAAAGTACTTTCCCTTTACTGATACCCTCCTCGTCCCACCCCACCCACCTCTACCTTGAGGTTTAGACTGGACCTAACCCCGGTTTATCCCTTAGCGATGAGAGACCTGGGTCTGACGGTCGATCTATAGTTGTCAATGGAGGTCTCCGGACTGATACAGTCCTCTGGGGTGACGACCGTCATCCTTCCTCTTAGCATCCCCGTCTTCAGGGGAAGAGGAATTAGATAAAGACAAAGATTCTCCATGTAAACGTTACAACTGATTTGTCACATTTACCCCCCTCCAGATCTCTATGGTGAAACTCTCGGAAGTCACAAAGTACTCTTACTTACTGTAGTACTCCTCCACACACACATGTCTCTGACCCTGTGAGGTAGGGAAATCTCAAGTCTAGATACTCCTCGTTAGTCTACCCTCCTCTTCGGGGTCCATTCCAGTATAACCTCGGGGTTGGACTCGGGGTTTAGACTGGACCTAACTCCGGTTTATCCCTTAGTGATGAGAGACCTGGGTCTGTCGGTCGATCTATAGTTGTTAATGGAGGTCTCCGGACTGACACAGTCCTCTGGGGTGATGACCATCATCTTTCCGCTTAGCATCCCTGTCTTCAGGGGAGGAGGAGGAATTAGAGGGACTTAGGAGTCAAGAGTGATAAGAATCATGTTCGGTAACACTAGAGAACGTACCCATTATCGGAAGATTGAGAACAGTGGAACTGAAAGTAAGGTGAGTAGTTTTCTGCGGTCACTCTGAATGAACCACCGTGTCACCTACTCTCAGGAGGACGGTCACGTCCCCTGTGTCCAAACTAGGGGCAAGCCCCTTCTAAAGTGTTACGACGTCTTGACTCGGGCACGTGGCGTTGATGACTCGGACGCACGACGTTGTTACCTTCGGGTGTGGATCTCGGACACAAGACGTCGCTCTCCGGTGGCGTCACTCTTCGGACACTCGACGTTGCTTCTCATCGGGAGCCGAGTGGCGTTGATTTCTTTCGGGCGTGTTTCGTTACTTCTGAGTCACGTCGGTCTTTATTGATTTCTTTCGGGCGTGTTTTGTTACTTCTGAGTCACGTCGGTTTTTATTTATTTCAGGCGTGTTTCGTTACTTCTGAGTCACGTCGGTCTTTATTTATTTTTATCTTTTCTTTTGCAAAAAAAAATTTATGAGGTTACCGAAGGTTCACGGGAATCTTAATTAATGTTTGAGAAGGAGATTCCGGGGTGTACCACCCTGGGGACGACGATAGAGATCTGACTAGAGAAGACACGAGAAAGACAAGAGATGGATCAACTACGGAAGAGTATGAAGTCTAGGGTAGTCCTGTTACACAACCATACTTAAGGATCCTAAAACATATTCGTACCTCTTTCCACACGGTCCTAGGTGAGGTCGTACTCGTTTTACCGTTGTAAAGTCTTACTCTTTACTTTTGTGTCCCACTTTAAGATAATCATTGATGACATTAATCATGTCATGTCGAGAGACTTTGGTAGATCGAATGGGTTAAACGGTTAAACATTCTGTACCAAGTAGCATAGACATTTTAGACGGGTCGGATCGACCGATGATAATACTGATTCGTTAAGACGAGGATAGACATATGAAGGACTCCTCATCGAACAGACAATGGTTTGAACAAATAAGGTCAATTCGGAGTCAATTATTGAAGTGGGATAGTTTATTTAGTTTATAATTTTCACTCAACAAACATACGTTTCGCACAACGGACGTAACCTTTCTTATTTTCACTCAACGGAATTTTTTGACGACGGTCTACTCAACGTTCGTTTCATTGACATTTACTAATTTGTCTTTTCGAGTATTTTTGGAACCTTCCAGGTCGGAAGTCAAACGAATTATTCACAGAAATCCAAGAGGACAGTGAAAAAATTTTCTTAACCTTTACTATTTAATGAAAAATACCAAATACCCATGTCAAATATGTTCGTGCACTGTGTCTTACTCTTGACCCTCCGACTGACCAACAGTCTCGACCACGGACGGACATTTTGAATTAAATTTTTATATAGTAAGAACCTCTTTGAAGGGACTACACCAATTCTGAGACACGAATGTGACGTCCCCCACATCCAAGTTAGGGACCAACCCCTTGATTGTAGGACGTACGACACACACCACGTAGGTTTTTGTCTTTTAAAAAAAATTTTTTATTTAGTAGGAACTTTTTCGTTATTATTATTACTTACAGAATCTGTGACGATTCGTGAAGGACGGACTCAAGTGACTTGTGAATGTGTGATCCGGTATTCCCACTGTTGGAATAATAGAGTAAGACTATCCCTTGGGTTGTCGGTGGTCGATGGGGGGTTGTACACGACAAGGCTTGTGAGGGTGCAACCTTTTTGGGTCTGGAGTGGGTAGAGGTTCGGGTCTCCCGAAAGAGGAACGGAAGTCTTCGTTCCGCGGAGCTCTGCCGACACAGGACGGGTCGGAGAAGGCTACGTCACAGTAAGCATGACCACTTGACCGTTCTTTACTCAACCATGTTAGTGACTGTACGGTGTATAAAAAACCTCCCCCGTGAAACCGTCAAACCAGCGTCAAATTTTACCCGTGGGGTGATTTTTGATTTTTATTTTACCCGTGGGGTTTTCTGGTCTTTGTTAAGATGTATCGGTTATTCTCTGACTGACTCTTTTACTACCGTAAGGAGTCCCCTCATAATACGTCGGTATGTTTACCTACTCTCTGAAGGGACCACCAGGTCTCCAATTCTGAGGTACGAAGGTTGTGTCGTCCACACCCAAACTAGGGACTGGGTCCTCGATAATTCTAGGGTGTATGGAACGTCGGTTTTCGAGTTTTGTATTTTGTCTTCGTTATGACATTGTCTAAGTTATTTCTGAATAAATTTTTTTTTTTTTTCCTATCTTCCAAAAAACAGGACCATATTGGACGTTCTATGTAACAGTCTATTTTTTTCATCAGATGTCTTATTCCGTCTCATTCAAGATCTCTGGAAGACATCTTGTTTCGTGGACACTACTGACTGTGAGATGGTACGTGACTTTAAATTCTCCCGTCTAGACAACTTCCCAGGAATGGTGTGTATGTGCATTGTGTCTCTTTTGACTTCCCTGTGTCTTTTGAGGACCTCCACTCCTCACGGACGATGGAACAGCACTAAGAAAGGGTTCACATACGCGTATAGGTTTGAGTTAGTATGGAGGTATTTCGACGAATATTTTTATATTTCGTTCGACGGTGACCGATCTTCTCGGTCTTTTACTTATACAAAGACAACGAAGATGGACGATCAGGTCTAACGGTTTCTTGTGTGTTCTTTAGCCAACGAGCAGAGGTCTGTCCCGAACCCTCTCTGGCACGTAACCCAACTAAACCTCCGGAGATTTTCACACTTGGTGCCCTCCGAAATAATACGTTTTTTATTCAACGTAAAGAATATTCACTTCACTTATTTTTGTCTTAGCCGTATGTGGAGTTAAACCTTTAAGAGGTGAACCTTTATATAGTGTGCCCTTAGGGACTTGTCCTTGAGGGACCGACAGGTCACTAATTGTGTCGAGCGAAGGTGACGGCCCCCGTGTTCCAACTAGGGACCAGTCTGTTAATTCTAGGACGTACGGGGTCCCACACCGGTTTTTTTTTTTTCCTTACAGATATGTTTACTTCCCCTTCTCTATGTTCAAGTACGACTAAGGCTCCGTAAAAAATATTATCATCTTTTGATATGTCGATGGGTCGACGGAGCTTCTTACACCGTTTCTCGGAGTTTCTGTCGGGGGCCCTGGGGGTGGAGGATCATAATATTAGGAAAATAACAGGAGAGTCGGAGTGACGCCTGAGCTGGATCGTTGACAAGATTACTTGCGTTATGTCGTTTTCACTATCCGAGATTGAAGGTGATGACCTAATGTCTTTTTTGACACCGAGGGTGGAACCCGCAGGACACTTTTCCTGACGTTCCGCTCCCTGGCTCACTCTGGAGGTCGGTTCTCGTTCGTTCCTCGACTCCGCGACACAGGTCCGCTTCCGCTTTTTGTTCTAGGGTGGGGGTCCGTCCACTTGCTCGAACCTTCGCCCGGGAGGGGGTCACCTCGGAAGTCTACTCTGACGTCGGGGTCGAACTGACGGTGGAGCTCTCTGGAACTCGGTCTCCGTGGTCGGTTCGACCCGGACCTAAGGACTAGGTCTGTTTGACACTCTGTCATTTACGATAACAAAATTCGGGACCTTACCAATGTAGTTGTCCGTCAAATTCGTCTGACCTACCAGACACCCTAACCTTACACAGGTGAATTACCTGGTCCCCTTCGTTGGTAAATGGTTGTCCTGTGTCTCAATGAACATCACTTACTACACCTCCTTACCGGTACTAAGTTCGCCCCACCCCTCCGCCTCTGCTCTATTTCTTGTATGTCTTTGACTGGAGCAACTGTGTTTTGTAAATTCCTTGGTAGTCACACACAGATGTTGGTATTCGTATATTTGGGTTTGTGGTTTGGGTATTTGGACGGAGGCTCCTTATGAAGTGACAAGATGTGAAGTCACCAAAAAAAGTAGAAATACTTTGATCTAAGGATACATTGAGTTATCTTAAAATTCCAGTTAAAAGAATTTTCGGGTTTGACTACCCTTTTATAATCACTCAAAATACATGGAAATCTGTTTATACAAAAAATCTCTCACAGTAAAAAGAGTATTTAAAAGAAGTATCTTCATCCTCCACCCGTCAGAGAGTGGGTTCTGTCCATAGATTGGAACTTGCTCAGTCACTAGATCAAAAAAAAAAAAAAAAAAATTTACAAGATGGTGAAAACGGTCTAGACAAGGACACCTTCTCAAGAGTAGTCAAAGGGTCAGAACGAAGGTCGGGATGTACGGACCGGGGTTTTGGTTTGACCAGTCTTTACTTTACAAAGATTGGTCAGTGAGTGGGCTTAATGTCGGCAGTACCTGCGGGACCACCAAGACTGTGTCGTCGTACGTAAAAATCTAGGGCAAGACGGGAGATCCTCGTATAAAACTGGTCACTACCGTTGGCACCGATTGCCGTCGAGAGGAAGTTCCCGACTTAGGACGTCTTTAGTGAAGATCGGTGGACCCCAGTCTCTAAGTCTCTCCGTACCCCTGGACGGATTTCGGTGTGTCGGGTAACCATGTCTTCGACGTCAGAGTTGGGACTACAAATTCCGGACCCGATGTAGATGTGACGTCGTCGAAATTGTTATGGAGTACGAGTCTCTTTTTGAAAGGCCTTTCTGGACGACAGAACCACAACAGACCGGGACTCTCCGACAGATATGAACCCGACACTTTACACCTCCACTCGCGACACACCCATCTAGAGAGAGACCCGTGCGACATTGGGTCCCGAAGGAAAAGTAGACCCCATGCCATACCCCACTACTGTACCCTTGTCAGGGAAGTCAAGTGGATTGACCCACGACTCCAGTCCCCGGAGGTCACTGACCCTTGTCGGTGACCAAACAAACTAGTTAAACAGGGTCGTCCTGAACTCCTCACACACAAACAGATGCCCCGTTACAGGTGGGACCACCCTTGTCGTCCCGGACACAGGACGATCAGAAGAAAGGAAAACTACCGAAACCTGTGCTCAGCCAGTGAGAGAGGAACTTTTGCGAGTAGAAGGTCTTGTGTGGACGGACGAGGAGGACAGAGGGGCGGGGACGGGTCGGGAGTGTACACCCAGGAGGAGACCGGAGACCGGAACAGGAGCGCAGAAGAAGAAGGTCTCCAGCGTTTTACCGTCGGGCCGCCGGAGCTCTGGGTGGTCGCCTAAAACAAACCAGGAGTGTCACAAAAAAAAAAAAACCAAAATTAAACTTACGGTACTCCACCCCGTTCGTGAGGGGTTCAAGCGGTGTCAGGGGCAGTTAGGGACAGCAGAATGTGGGCAGGTGCAGTGGGTAAAGGTAGTGGACGGACCGGGGACCTCGGTAGACTCGAAAGTTCTTGGGGACGCTGTGTGCGGCGGACCCTCTGGAGCGGGCGAAAGGGAGGAAGCTGGAGAACAGACGTAGTCTCAACGGCTCCCTCGAACGCGAACTACGACTTCGGGTCGGAGGGAGGGAGGGGGCTACCTCATAAGCGAAGGTGTCAAGGTCTTCTGAGATGCCGTCCCTAGCCGTCCCTAGCCGTCCCTAGCATTTGAGTTTACGGACGTCCTCGGTCCACCCGGTGTATTTACTCACTTGAGCGGTCCATATTCTTTTCAGCTGCCGGTCTTTATATTAGTTTACCTTAGAAATGACTTGCGACCACTTACGTACCTTGTATTATGTTTGTCCATACCATGACCTCAAATAGAAAGTTTAGGTTTAACTTTTTTATGTTTAACTTTTTATCTTTATAAATTAATGATTTAAAAAAACAAAAGAGAAAGCATTAAGAAGACGAGGGACCTGATACCTCGGTCCCCCACCCGGAGTAGGTACGGTGGGGGCCTACAGTTCCCAACCCACCGACTCTTGAGCTGGACCTGAGGACTTCGACCCCCGTCGTAACTTGAACTAAAGTCAACACATTGCCTTTTGTCGACGAGTGTTCACACCCGCGAAGGTCTGTGCCCTAAGTCCGCTGACGACTTCTCGCCACTCCCGACAACAGAAGACTCCCTCGGGTGACCCGCTGGCCGTCGGGTGACGGGATCTCGAGTCGCCGATCATGAACACCAGGCACGAGTGTGCTAGCTGTCGTTGGTTCTTTTCGTTTACCTCGTCACAAGCAAGCAAAAGTAGTACAGACCTCCGGTCCTCGGAACCCCGTCAAACTAGAAATCGGGGTGCTCAACTCACCTGCGACAGGTCCGGTACGGGAAGTAAAGACCTCTGGTGGACGTCGGTGCCTTTCCCTCAGTCTTATGAGGGACGGCTGCCGCAGGGGTAAAGACGGACCTGACCCACTTGTACTAGTATGTAAGTTCGTCGACAAACACTTACAGGAACCCTCTTGTTCACAAGTCTTCCCATCCTTGAAACTGGGTTTCAGAGACTGACTGGAAGAGTCCCCCTGGTTCCGCACCGAAGACCGAGTGGACTTTACTCGATTCAACTACCTGACGTTGTCAAGTCTGACGAAGGTGTACAGTGTTCCAGCGTCTCGAAGATATTCTGTGTGACCCAGTTCAAGTAGTGGTCGGACGGGCACCAATTCCATGTTTTGGGACAGTGCCTACGGCACAGCACACAAGGTGACTGGAGAGTGCCGTTTCAGTCACGGACCATTAACTACGCTACTGGACTGAACTCAGAGACGGTTACTACCGGGGAGCCTACCTCCGCTGGGCGGACGTAGGGGTCCCTGTACCTACCAAACTAGTGGTGGCGTCAGACATCGACACGAATCCACAAATCTGGTCGAAAGCACTTTTCACACACAAAGAGAACTGTGTGTCTTTTGTTCAGTGAAGGGTCCCAGCCCGGACGGAACCGTGGTACAGTGTCGAAAGAAGCCAGTGTAGCTCTAAGAGGTGCGGTGTTTATTTATTTCGATTGACCCACCACTATCAAGTACTCGTCGCTATCATTTCCGGTGCTGACTAGACTGAGCCAGTTCGTTGACCTGCACAGTTAGAAGTCCAAAGAGAAGGGGAGGGTGCTCTGCGCCTACGGACGACCTGAGTCTGCTGCCAGGTTCGTCTGCTCCCAAAGACAGGCCCCCCGCAGAGAAGCCGAGGGAATATTTGACCTACAGGCACCCGACCTTGCGGGCCCACTAAGCGCGGTACACCAAGGACTCGGAGCTCGCCGTCGGTGCGGCGACGAGGGCGGCCGAAAGGCTTTGGCCGGGATGACTGTGAACTCCGGGAAGAAGTCAAGTAACTCTTAACGCAGAGCGCAGACGAGGCACATGACCAGCTTCGAGAATGACACGAACCTAAGTATCACTGCGAAGTCCAACATAAGAAAGTTGTGTCTGTGCTAAAAAAACGTATAATTCGTGCATCCGTACGAGAAGTGGAGGTGTTTCTTTATCCGAGCGAGGGTAAAGAGAGCTTTGTGCACCGGGAGAGCAAGAGAGAAAGCAAAACGGTGAAAACCATCTCTGTACCCATGTTCTTTCTAAAGTGACAGAGACTTATGATGGGGCCCCTGTGGTTGGCACGGTCGGGACACCGCTTCCGCTGTCGGAAGACGGAGTACCACCCCCTCAGTCCTCCCTCACCACCCCTGACACCGCTTGGTCTCTCGTGTGCGGGGCACGTCTCCCTGCCGAGGTCGGGCAACAAACGACCCGCCCTCCCACCTGGGTCCCCTCGGTCTAGAAGACTGAACAGTTCTCTTCTGTTCTGATGTCTGAAACACACACATACACACCCACAAACTCTCTCTCTTAGTAGGACTAAAAATGTTGATTGAGTAATCCCTTTTTTTACGGTGTATCGGATTGTGTCCCTTCCGGTTTGTTTTGAGTAGACATCTCACCGGGTGCCCGGTGGTCTAACGTTGGAGAGAGGACCCTCCCCCAGACCCGTAGACTAGGATTGTCCGTAGAGTTTGTTACGCCTGTGACCACCAGGTGGAGATCTGGTGTGAGACTCGTAGTGACGAGACCCCAGTCAGACTGTTGTCTGTTGATTCAGAGACGAGTGTCCGGTCTCGTCGACGGGGAACCTACAGAGGGATCCCTGTCGGAACCCGGGGAACGGAGCAATGTGGGGTTTGGACATAGAGGAGGAGTGTAGGGGTGGCACAGAGGGTAGTGATTCTACCGGAGTGACAGGTGAGACAGGTTTCGGGGTCTTCGGACCAGAGACTGACGAGAACGGTGCTCTGGAGAAGGCAAGGACACAGAAGTTGGTGGTTCGTGTGTGCGACGCGATTCCTGTGTGGGACCCGAGGGTCGCACCGGAGCCAGGGAGTCTACAGGGTCTGGTAGTCGCTAGTGGTGACCGAGGAAGAGGGTCGAGGACGGAGTCCTTCCGGGCGGCAGATGGTCGTGGGTCCGGTCCAGGACCCCTGGTGGGACCTGGGGTGGGATGTGGGTGTTGAAAAAGGTGTACCCGTGTGGTCAAAGACCGGAGTGGGGAGGACGGGGGGTTGAGACCGGCGAGGAGACACGAGAGGGAGGGGTGCTTGTAGTGGGAGCCGAGGAGGGACGGAGGATAGAACGGGGTAGTGTAGGGCGTCGGGTGTCCCCCGACTGTGGGTTGGCTGGGTCCGGACCGGGGGCCCGGACCGGAGGACGTCGGTAAGGCGTGGGGGACCTGTTCGGAGGTCGACGAGTCAAACCTTAGACTCGAGGGAGGGGCGGAGAGGTCCGGGAGGAAAGGGTGGTTTCCGAGCACGAGGGTCTCCGGAGTCGACTGAACAGGAGACTGGTAGGGTCCGAAGGAGGACGGAGTTGTGCAAGGACAGTAGAGTCGTGGATCTGACATTGGTGGAAGGGAGTGCCGGAACGACTGACGGCGAGTGTCTGGGGTGGTCGGACCGACCGGGTGTCCGGAGGAGACCCGGACGGACCATGGGAGAGATGGAGGTATCCACGAGCACCAGGATACTGGAGACGGATGTCGGAGGAGTGGAGGGCCTTCGGTCCGACGTGGTCTACCGGAGTGAGTGGCGACTCCGGGGCCGGAGTGGTCGGGCCCCGGAGTCCCCGCAGACGACTTCGCTCTTGTTCCCGTCTCCACAGAGGGGGGTAGAGGAGGACGGGTCAGGACCCCCTACAGTCACTGCCCTCGGCCCCGCACACAATTTTCCTTGAAATAACCCACAGCCCCAAGTCTACTCCAGGTACTCCTACAGCAGGAGGTACTGCGACCCGACGTCCGGGCCGACCCCCTGGCCCGGGGCCCCGGGGGGCGACTCGTCGTAGACTGGACCCCCCGTCACCCTTCCCTGACGTAGAGGGCCACCAGGGACCCCGGGCCGTCCCGGGACCCGGACTCAGGAGGGAGGCGGAGACCTCCGGGCTCCGTGTCCCTCCAACTCCCTCGGGGCCCCCCTTGGGTCTCCGCGGAGGATTGGGGTGCACAGGTGACCGGCAGACGGAGAACACTCGGACACCCCCGGGTAGGGGTCGTGTTGAGAGGTCGGGACTCTGAAAGGGTCTTTGGGGTCTCCTGTGCCTCCGTCCCTCGGTCCCCCCTCTCGCGGACGACGGAACCGAGAGCCACGGGACCCGGCATGGAGGGCCCCCGGGCACCTCGGGGGTACTCGGCGTGCCCGGGGGCGTCAAGGATTCAGGGTCCTGAAGTGAAGGGTCTTCAGTGTCCTGTGACCCTGTGAGTCGGGTCCGGGACCCGGAGGGGGCTTGGGGGAATGGACCGTCACCTCGGGAACCCCCTTCGACTCGTCCGGTCCTGACCCGGCCGCCGCCCACTTCCTCTCCCCCGGGGTCAACCCCGACGGGGTCCGGGACCACGCCACCCCCGTCGTCGCGTCCCCGGGGACCACCGACCTCCACCACCTCCCTCCGGACTCCCCCCCCGTGGGGTCAGACCCCGACCCCTCGTCTCTTTCACCGAGTCTCCGGGACCGCCTCTCGGGGGTGGACGGGGTGAGGGACCACCTCGGAGACTAAAAGGAAGTTTCCTTAGAGTCGTCTTCGGGTGCATTCTGCACACCCCTTCCCGGTCCGACTGGAGGTTAGTGGGTGAGGGTAGTTTGGTTGGAGGGTGGAGGTGCTCCTTTCCTTAGGTTGACAGTTCGGGTCCTGGGGACCGAGGGTATACTGGGGGAGGGACTTAGAGTGGCCCCCGCCCAACTCCTCCTCCGAGGCTTCAACCCCCAACCGGGGCCCCAAGACCCCGGCCTCCTCCCCAGGTCCTCCCCCGCCCGGCCCCCGACGAGGTCCTCCCGGAACGCCCCGCGGACCTCCCCGGCCCCGTCGTGGGACCCCGACCCCGACGGGCCGCCGGCGTCTCCGGGGGTGCCATGGGACTCCGACCCCAACACCGCCCGCCTCGACCTCGACTACCCTTCTCTGTCCCCACTCCCTACCTCGGGGGTCTAGGGAGGTGGAGAAGTCGTTCCAGTCTTAGTACCGTAGGAGACGTGCGTGGGCGGGGGGCACCGGGACAGGAGTGGTCCAAGACGCTCCCAGAACGGACCAGGAGGTCTTACCCTGGGTCGGGTCCCCCACGGACGACCCACGGGTAGACACACCCCTCTCTCCCTCGTCCAGTCACCGACCCTTGCAAAAGGACCTACCCCTCCCGCCCCAACAGATCCTACATTTGAAATACGGGGACCTCTCCCCTGACACAGAATCTTTAAGTTGTTCTTATGAGAAATATTTCCTTTTCTTTCTAACGTCCTTTTGTGCCCCACTCTGACTTGAACCGTCTACTCCTGCACGGGTCGTGACCTCGGGGTCCTCCCGGGGCCCCCAGGACGACACTGTCGACCCCGGGTCCTCCCGACGTGTCCGGGGCCCCGCCCCCGCGGCGTCGCAGCGAGTGGGGTGCGACGACGAGGTCGAAGACGACGACCTGAACGAACACCAACCACTACTGGACCGCCTACGGCAACTGTTTCGGCGAGACCAGCATCCCCTACTCCGGGTACTTCTAGAAGAAGAACCTGCTCATGTCTTCGTACTCGTGCGCGTGGAGTGTGCCCCGGCACACCCCCTTCACGTGCGTCGGGCGGACGCCCCTCTCCTAGTCTCGGGTAGTGTGGGACGTCCTCCCCCGACCCAAAATCTTCCAAGATCTTCGGGGTGTCCGGTCCGCACCGGTCGAAAGACGAGACTTTCCACCTCCGCCGAGGTCCAAACCGAACTCGGACGAGGTCTCTCGACCCACGGGCTTCCTTGTCCCACGTGGACCCTGGCGACGTCTACCGACCTACCTCTCGTCTCCTTCGGGGGAGGTTAGGACGGGGGGAGGTTCCCGAGCGTCGACTGTCCCTCCCTTAAGTTGTGTCTCGACTGTGCCCTTCGCGCACGAGTCACCACCACCGTCTGTGGGACTGACTGGTCCCTAGGCTCTCCGGGGACCCCACGGTGTGGCGGAGTTGGAGTCGCAGACGTCACTCTGAGCGCCCTCCGCCGCGAGTGTGGAGCTTCCTGTCTGGGCCCGTGGTGCAGGCGGTAGGACGCGCCCTGACCTATGCGTCCTTCACCGGTCCTTGGCAGAGTGATCGCACGGGTCGCTTGCGATCGCTTCGACTTCGTTCCGGGATTGTGCGCTCCGAAGACCCTCTCCCCGAGAATCCCCTCCTCCCCGACCGCTCGAATACCTTGGCCACCCTGGAGCCGGTTCGGTCAGAGCGAAAGAGTCCGCTCCGTCTGGGACGATCAACGAATTGCAGACGGGGAGAGGCACACATCTCTTGGGGCTAAGGCAAACCTACCGTCGTGTAGACCCGGGGTCCCGTGAGTAACCACGGACGAGGGGACGTCAGAGGAGACGGGATGCCCACCGGGTCCCCGGGCCCAGACCGGGTTCTACACTTTCCTTCGGACGAACGTACACACCCTTGCACAAAAGGATTTCCCCTTCATGTCCGACTATTGTGTGGAGGAAAAACGGGAGGATGTAATTCAGTCTGTCCTAAGGAACTCGAAGTCCTTGGTAGAGTGTCAGTGCTCTCTCTTTGTTCCCTCGGGGTCTCTAGGACCGGGACTACAGTTCCCCGATGTCTGGATCGGGACTCTCACGGGAGGAGACCCGTAGGACAATGTGCAGTGTTTACTTACGGACGAACATGGGCCGAGAGTCTTGGGTCTACGGTGCGACACTCCCTCGGGCTCGGTGTGCTCCTCCGTGAGTCTACTGGTCCGCGTCGACTTGGACTCGACTGTCCGTCGTGGTGCTCTCCCCCGGTAGAACTAAAGGTCGGGTCTGCTCGAAAGTCTACTCGTGTCAGAATCGACGATAGACTACCGTTCGGGTAGTTTCTGGGGCTCGTTCTGATCGGGTCGACTCGGGTCACCTGGGTGTACTCTGACACTCTTTGTTATTTGACGACCAGGTTCGGAAGTGGCGTTCGTGGATAGACAAGATTTTTGAGACGGCCAACCACACGACAATGAACGTCAACCTCTGTAAGAATTAAGAGTCCTAACGGAAGAAACCTCTTAAAAGGACTTCCAAGGTACTCCATTGGATACTCCTCAGGGGATAGGACTTACCGGAGCCATTGGACCAAGACCAGGATAAATCTCTGGGAGGGAATCACGATACTCGACTTACCATAGGAGGTTTTTGTGTGCAACTTCAAGGTCTGGCACCGTGGACCCTTGCCCTGGAATAGCTCTTGTCCCACGAACGCCTCCATTGTTCAATCCTACTCCAGTAAGCTCACCCGGGGTTAGGTTTACTGTCCGTAGGGGTATTCGTCTGTCTGCGAGTGGTCCTTCTCTTGCGGTGCACTTCTGTGTGCCTCGCTCCTGCCGGTACACTGCTGCTCTTGTCCTCGGACCTGATCCGACGGATTCCGGTTCGGGTGGACCCCGACGGGGGGCGTCCTCCGCTTCTCCCCAGAAGGGGGACTCGGAGGTCTCGTGCGTCGGGACGGCTGCGGGACTAAAACTGGTACAGAGAGAAAAGATCCTCGTGCTCTCTTACGTGCAGACGACGAGAACCGGGGTCCTTCGGCACTGTGGGGCGTTTGGGTAGTCTCGGGTCGCGAAAGAGGCTACCGAGGACAGTATGGGACGGTGCCAAAATTGCACTCTCTCTGGAGTTAGACCTCATGTCCAATCCTCGGGTCGCAATGTTTCCGTCGGGGTGGCAGGTTTTGTCGAGGGACCCGGGTCCTGTCCTTCGGTGACGGGCCGGTGGGTTGAGTGCTTCGGTAACGGGTACTACGCCATCTCCGGAAACTCTCTCAGGTCCAGGAACAACCACTTCACCTTGACCTGGTAGGAGCTCAAGGCCTTGTTTCCCGGGTCCCACCAGACGCCCTCTGTGGGTCCAGTCGTCCGCACACCTCGCCCCTCACGCCTCCGTACCTGTCTCCGCCCTCCCCGCCCGCCATTGGGCGGTGGTCGGTGAGTGGTTGTCGACGACCCCCTACTCGACGTACTAGTCGAAGACCCCGGTGACGAGGCAAAAGGACCCTACTGTAGTCCCCTTCGTAGTCCTCTGCGTGTGGGACCGAGTGGTGGGTGGGGTAGGGACCGGTGGATGTCCAAGAGCGGTACTAAGTGCATCTGGACTGTTCCGTCACTGGCCCAGTCGAATCACAACCGTAGGTGCCTCCGCCCAAACCCAAAGATTCCCCCTTTCTTTCCACATATACCCACTCTTCCGGGACTTGGTGGTAAGGAAACTGAAAAGGCGGGAAGGGCCCCTCGGGGTTTTCGAGTCCTATTGGGGGGTCAAATTCCGGGTGTTCGGGACCCGGGGAAGTAGTCTGGTGGTTGGGACGTTAGGAGACCGGAAGCTTAATGTGTTTACACCCGGAGGAGCAGGACGGGAGTTTGGGGTGATGGGTGACAGGGGAGGTACGGTGCTAGAGGACCCAGGAGGGACCTGGTTCTTCGACTCTGAAGAGAATTGGGACTTGAGACCCGATGTGTAGGGTTCGAAGGAGTCCTGATAGGACTCCTACAGTTTAAGATACTGGGGTACCCGCGACCAGGTCGGGACGTCGTGTGGTCCCGACCGGCCTGCCTCGGTGAGTGGAGGACGGTGAGTTCCTGGGGCGAGGTCCGGTCCTCAAACAACCTCTGACTGACGACGGGCGGTTCCCGACCCCGGGGCTCGACCCGGCCCCTTCCCGGTGAGTGGGGCGGGCCCCGGTGCCACGGGCGGACCGTCTCCCCTTTCTCTTCCTTTCATTTGTCCCGTCCCAGTCTGGTAGAGGACCCTCCCCGACAGGACTCTCCTGGTCCAGTTGTCCGTCTTCTTCTGTTTTCAGGGAAGGACACAAGGGGGTCCGGGTCTTGCGGTGACCCGGCGTGGACCCCGGTGTCTCTCAGATTAGGACCTCCTAAGTCCAAGAGAGTTCCTGGGACCTGAGGGTCCTGGGAAACCCGAGGAGCCTTGTCAGAAATGGGCGGGCCTTCATGGGCGGGGTACTAAGACGGGGGTCTTAATCAGAGTCGGAGCGGACATCGAGTCCGAGACACTCGAGGGTTCCTGGAGTTTACTGTTCTGGGTACACGGGAGCCCGGGAGAAGTCCTTCCGGCTGAAGAGGGACGTGACAACCGTCGGTCCTCCGTCCGTGGATGGTACCTGCCACGGGGCCCGACACGTCCCCCACGGTCCGGGCCCGGACCCCGGTGTCACCTCTGGTCCGACCCGACCCTTCGCCCTCCGCCGAACCCCCGTGGTCCCCCGGGACCCCCGTCGACCCACCGGACCCCGACCGACATCCCCCCTGGGTGAGGACCTCACCGAACGACTTCTCCCAACTACCCGCTCTGACACCCTCTCTGGTTCTCTTTGCCACACCCGCCCCCACGCCTCTGGACCGACGGGCTTGGGTCCAGGGACGGCCATGAGTGTCGCTCCCGGGTCGGGACGGAAGACCAAGAACCGACGGAGGTGCCGCAAGACCCGTCGGTGGACGCGACGTGAGTCCAAGGGCCCCTGGACCGCTGTCTCCCCTCCCCGACGACTCCTGGTAGGAGGGGTCGAGGTTTTAGGATTCTCCTGCACTGAGGAGTTCTCAGGGTGGGAGGTCCACAGAGTCCCCTGTGAGGGGATTGGGGGTTCCGAATTGTTAAAGTTGGTCCAGAGACCGTTCCCCGGTCCCAAAGGCGGTTCGGGGTCCTCGTGCAGGGAGGGGACCGTTGTAGGTATGGACCATGACGACCCCCTGGCCACCGTCTCCGACGACCCCCCGACAACTCTCACACCGCGGGCGTCCACGCCGACCTCCGTCCCCGTGTCCGACGAACCCGACCTCCCCCGGACCCCGACTCGGTGGGGGTTGACTCGTGGCTCCTACTAGCCAACTCGGGTAATTCCCCTAACTCTCTGTTCTTCTTGTAGGCTCACTCTCCCTCGACCCCTCCTGTGGGGGTGGGGACGGGGGGTGGTCGGGGGCCCGAGTGGGCCGTCGTGTTCGGGGGCGTGGTCGTGGTATACGGCACCCAGGACCGAGTGCAGACGACCGCCGACGTCCCCAAGGTCGTACCGACCTCCTCGGCGGAAGAGTTTGTCGTCGGAGTCTCGTCCGTCGAAGGCCCCCCTGTGCTACCTCTTCATCTAAGGAGCGACTTGTTCTCCCCTGTTCGTCAGTCCTGCTTCGGTGCCCCGGTTCAGGGGCGGTCCGAGACCCTGTCTTCTGGGTTCTGGATTTCATCGACGGGACCCGCTAAGACCCAACATCGAGAGGGTTGTCTTCGGTCGTCCCGACCGGTACCGCAGACACGGGTAGGACTCTGGGTCCGGCCGTCGAGGGAGGAGGGAGTCCAGGTCCTCAGCAGTGGAGAGGCTAGAAGACGTGGTCTCAGAGGCAGCACGTGGGGCTCATCCACCACGAGAGCTGTCGTCCGTCGTCCATGCCCCCGCTCAACGTCTATTCCTCCGTCTGAGCCACACAGACCGGTGATGGTCCCTGTTCCTTTCCACTCCTCTCCCACCGTCCTCCCTGGGGTTCTTTTCTGGGCTCGGTCGTCGTCGTCACTGGTTCAGGAGGTGGGGTGACCTTCAGTCCTCACCCCTGGGTAAAGTGTCGACTCTTACGACTACACGTCTCTCGGAGGACTCAGCGACCTTCAGTGGGTCGGTGTCCCTCCCGTCCTCCGTGTGAGGCTCGGTCGAGGGGAAAGCCTACTCCTGAGGCTCTGTCCCTCATCCGGTCCCCTATGGAGGACGGAGGACCGAGGGTCACGGGCCGTGTCTATCGGGTGGGTTGTCGGGTGTCCCTCCGCCTCCCACCTCGGACACTGGGTGGTTTGTCCGATATCCGGTCCACCTGTCTACCCGTACCCGGGGCGTGGCCCGTGTGAGTGTAGACGAGGGCGTAGAAGAACTTCAGCAGCTTGTCGACGTCCCGGCACGACTCCGGAAGTCGCTACTCCGACGTCGAGAGCGGTGGAGGCGGGTACTTGGACGTCCTCCGTCCGCCAGTCGGGGGCCCCACGGGTCCCGACGGTGGGAGGTCCGGTGGACCCTCCCCGGGTGTGAATCCGGCTGGGACAGGCGTCAGACACGGGGAGTCCTACCCCTGTGAGTCTCACGAGGTGGGACCGGGGTCACGACCGTGTTCCTGTCCCCTGCAAGCAGTAGAGGACTCTCCCTCAGGGAGATCGTTCTCTGGGGTAGTCTCGTGTCTTACCTCTTTCCTGGACCCTGTGATTCGGGTCCTCGGATACGACTCCGGGTCAGGGGTACATGGACGGGGCGTGACCCGACAGACGGGTCGGAAGGGGATGGAAGGGTCGGACGACACCCCGGAGGAGACGGGAGGGTGGAAATCGCCACTTTGACGTAGGAAGTTTTTGTATACGACTTCAGGACTATGGGGGTGGTGTCCTACGCTGACCTAAACCTTTGCCAGAAATGTCTCCACTTGTCCGGTACTACTCCAGCCGTCCCACCGGACTTGGGTTGTACTGGTCACAGGAATATTCCCCCTGCCCCTTCGTCTCTGTCTGTACGAGTCTCCTTTTCCTTGTACCTACACTACTCTCTCTCCCGTCTGCGGTGTACCTCTAGTCTCCTCGTGGCGTGTCCGGTTCCCTGCAGACCCGCTGGTCTTCGACCTTCTCCGTTCCTTCCTGCTGGGGGGGTTTGTACGAGGTCTCCCTCGTCCCGTGGGGGGTGGGGGGCAGCAGAGTGTGAGGACCTGGGTCTTGACTCCCTGCCATTGGACGACACCGACATTCGGTGGAACAAAGGTCATGAGACGAGGTCGTCGGGGTCCTTTGATACTGTGTGTCTGAGCCAGAGAGGAGGTGGACTAGGTCTCCCCAGTGGCCACAGGTAGGGACACCCCACCCACCGTCCGGAGACGGTCTGCCGTTGACGATGGTGGTACTGAGAGACCCAGTGCACCACCGTTCTGACTGGGAAACGGTGCTCCCTGTAGACACGTCTGACCTGGGACACCGAGACGTGGTGCCGGGGGTACAGACACAGACGTGGACAGAGGGGGTGGTCCGTACCTACTCCAGACCTGACAAGAACAGGGTCGGTGTGTGCGGGACGGGGGAGTCATACCGTGTCCCCTCCCGAACCTTGTCACACAATGTATTTGTTTGCCGAAGTTTAGGTTGGAACCAGTAGTTCTTGTCTCGGTTCGGACGGGGTGGGACCCGGGACGGGTGGAAGGGCGAGGTAGTGAGGGACCCACGCAGGCTCTTCCAGAACCTACGGCGACCTCAGACAGTAGGCGGTGTGTGGGTCCAGAGACGGACACAATAGGGGGGCCACCTTTGGGACGTATGGATAGGGCTGAAGGTCGGGGCACAGTAGGAGGACGTCCTTCGGAAGGGGTGGGCGGTATACTTAAATTCCGAGTGGGAACTAGTGTGGTGTACAGGGGGTTATGGCACTGACAGTGCGAAGGAGGATGTCTGGGTTCTTTCGCGTCGGGAGTCACTCTGAAGTCGGCCGAGATACTACACGGGCTCCTGTGTGTCCGAGACCCTTCACGGAAGACTTTTTCACGTGGGGGTTGTGCACCGGGGAGGCACGAGATGGACCTAAGAAGGGGTCACATCTAAAGCCAGGAGACGGGGGTGTGAGTCCCACGAGTCGGGTGTGACGAGGGGGAGGGGTGGTAGGTGAGGGGTCTGGAGGAAGAGGAGGAGTGGTAGTTCTGAGACCAAACGTGTCGTTAAAATTACGGTGTCTCGACCCCGTCTCCGACTACTTAGTTGGTTGGGACCTAGGTGGGATCACGGTTGACGGCCACAACCTTCTTTAGTTCGGTAGAAGGACCGGCCCGATTCCCATCCCCACTCCCCATCCCCCTCTCTGTCCTTCGTCGACGACGTCCGTACGTCCCAGAAGAGAATTCTCCCTACTTTTACAAGGTCTTGATGTGTCTTTTCTGCCGACGTGTTGTAAAATTTACATGATTTACGGTGACTGAACAGGTGAACTTTTATTGACGAACACAATAACTCCCTTAAAGTGGAGTTAAAGATTTTTTTTTTTTATTAAACTTCCTTTCATGCTAACTGACTGGTGAGACTCTCGGATCTCAAAAAAATAAGAATTACTTATAGGTTGCATTCGGTAGACAATGGTTGAGTCTCTTTCTGTGTTTTGTTTATAAAACAGATCTGTTTTTGAATTTTGACCCCCCGTGCTTTTTTATATATACCGGTCAACCCTTCATCCAAAAATTTATAGTTTTTTAAAGTTTATTTAGGGAGTCTAATCTTTATCTTTCACTTTGACTTTTCACTTTCACAGGACCCTCTATGTCTACCCGTGACTGAGTGGCGAAGGAATAGGAGTGTGGGACGGAGCTAACAAGGAGGACTCCAGTACGGGGACTCAGGAACAGTGAGTGAAAGTGTCCGATTCCCCGGGGTGGGGACCTCGGGGGGTCTCCCTGATCAGTTTTACTTACTTACACTTGGCGTCGGTCGGGACTGGTTACTGACGACGTCGGACGGTGGGGTGCCTTTGTGGTCAAGGTCTCCTGGTCGTGTGACGAACGGAAGACGGGGGAGTCACGGACTCTGCTAGACGGGGTGTCCAACAGACGACTTACTTACTTACGTGTTCGGTCACTCGCCTACTTCCGTGTTGCGACACCCCTTCTGGGGACCCGACAGGGAAGACTACGACCCGGTGGTCGACAGCCCCGCCCCCGCCCCCCCCTTGGCGGAACGAACAGTCTGTCCTTTACACTGTAGTCTTTAATTAGAGGAGTTTCGTTCCCGAAAGGGTTTTTAGTGTGACGGACGAAACATGACATTCATTACCTACAAGGTCCTCTTCTATTCTAAAGAGGTACACTTGTTTTGAACGACTGAAGGAAACACTAGAGACAATGTCTGAAGGGATCTTACAGTGTCTTCGACTTAAATCTACCAATGTATCCTGGACTATTTTGTCACTACTGAGACTTATAAGTTCTTACCGAATTTTACGAATAGCCGACTAACCCTCCTAAGACCGCTTGTCCGTCGTGTGTTTCGAAAGAAAAAACCAATTTGTTCGTCACGTACGATTCGACCAATTCCCTCTCCCACCTATACCCTACCTTCACAAGTCTTTTATAAAGGGAGAATAGAAGGATCACGGGAACTGCAAAATTTGTTCCCCCAAAGTGATAAAGAGGACTGTGGGTGGTCTTCCAAGTGAAAGGACCACTAAGAGAAGGAGTGTCGAAAGTGAACAAATAAATTAATCGTTTCCAGAGGGCAGAGTCCGGGGACGACTTCCGTTTGTCGTCCTCTTTATGGGTTCCGGACCTGTAAGTGTCAGGTCTCTACACCTCGAGACATTGTCCCTTTGTCGACTCTCGTTACCCGCGTCTCCTCTCTCGTTGAACTGACGAACGACCTTAGTCCCTTTCCTGCAAACGCAACCGGGGACTGCAATACATCCGCAAATGGTCGCTCTTGGTCTCATACTTCCTGTAAGACCTGTAAGCAAGTAAGTGAACAAGGTGTTTCAAAACGAATCCCGAGAAAGTACGGTCCGGGACACGACCCACGATCTTTGAACTCCCTGTAGTCTGAACCTGAACTTGGAGTTCCTCGGGGGTAAGGTGTAATAAGTTCAGAGTGGTGTTAGACAAGGTCTCCAAGAGCTGACCCCGCCTAAGACAGGGGTTTCCCTGTAGACTGTTACAGACCTCTGTAGAAACAAAAACAACAAATAGTGTGACCCCTCCCTCCTCTGGTGACCGTAAACCCCCCTTCCTCGGTTCCTACGATGACTTGAGGAATGTTCTGTGTCCTTACGGGGGGTGGGGAGGTGTTGTATGTATGTTATTAGTGGACCGGGTTTCCCAGTTGTCACGACTCCAACTCTTTGGGACGAGACGGGACTCGTACTTGAGAGTGGTGGTATTCCCCCCTTTCACTTGCACGTCGCGGACCAGATCGTGCACTTCGGACTTTGTTTGGTTCACAAGTTGTTTGTAAACGACGTCCCCGCTTTCTTCTATTGTCGTCGGGTGCTTAGGTCAACAAATTACCTGAGACTGGTCTGGGACTCGACTTGTGTCATACTTCTAATCGAAGACACTGGGAAGAGACTCACGACTATCCCTGATGGCAATAGGGAGACGTCTGGTTCTTTGGTTTTGTGTTTTCTTGTCGTTTTCGACTCCCTCGCGAATTAGCACAGTCCGTGACAAGAGTTGTCAGTAGTTGAGCAAACTAAGGGTTTCAGGGGATATCACAGTGACCTTGATCTGGAGGCTACTCGTGGTAGAGGACCATAAGTACGGGGGAGGTTGTGACTTGTCTTGACTGAACATGTGATTTGTCTTACACTGTGTTTACTACCACACACTGAAGATTCTAAACTAATGTTTTTCGAAACACTAGAGGAAGACGAGAAAGACAACCTAACGAGTCCGACTCCTTCCGGTCGACGGTACAGCCCTCCTGTGAGTTCGTCGGGGTACCTCTCTATAGAATCCTTATTGTCGATCGTTCCTTGACTCCGGAGACCGGTTGTCGGTGTCCCAATCGGTGGAACCTTTACCTAGGAGACCAGGGCTAGGTTGTCGACCTACTGACGCCAGGGTCGAGTAGACTGACTTTAGGGTGTTTTCTGGCACTCACTCTTGGTAGGTAGTTTCGGTGGGGACTTAAGGAATGAATTCCTTTGTTCGGTGATTTAATCAACACCAAAAAAAAAAAAAAAAAAACCGACACGGGGAGTCGTACACCCTAGAATCAAAGGGGTGGTTCCTAGTCTGGGTACAGGGAACGTCACCTTCGTGTCTCAGGGTCGACGACCTGGTAGTCTCTTAAAGGTTCAGTGATTCGAAATTAGACAAAAGGGTTGTGACCTATTTATTGTCCTACTGATATTCATGATAATGGTAAGGGGAAAATCTCTACTGAAGATAATCTGTGTCTCCTGTCCCTGAGCACCCAGACCCTCAGGACAACATCATCTCGACTTTTCACCGGGGTCCGACAGACGTGGACGTCACACTTGATAGTTGTAAATGAGGTTTCGTGTCTCCGAATCGGGGTGGGGAGAACGTGAGTTCGAAGTCACGGGGACCATCCTTTTTCTTCCCGATCTCATCTGTTCTCTTCGTTGTCTGTCTTTTCTCTTCTTATATACTCCTCATCCTGCCCACGACCTGAAGGGATCGGAGGAACTGGCCCTTTAAGAAAGATGAAGGTGCGGTCTATCGTTGTAGTCGACTCGTATGTCTTGGCTGGTGACTTCACTGGATCCCTGTTTTGGTGTTGGGGGTAGCGTCGGGAAAAATCGTTGGTTACACTCCCCGACCTAGGCCGTCGTGGTAAGGAGACGGCAGGGAGGGTCCAAGGGGGTTGGGAAGGCCTTCGGCTCTTTTCTCGAGTGAATTACGGTAGCTCGGTCCACTGTTTGAGTATCCGCGACGACCACCCTCGCACTGTAACATGCATCCTGAGACCTCGCGTCAGGTGGCACAACTTGTGGTGCTCCGACATGACCCACGGGGGTATGACCCTCCCCTCCTGTCCTCTTGAAAAGTAGACCCTGGGTCGAGGAAAAAGGGAGTCCCCTTAGCCTCGAGGGTCTGGGAGGAGGGAGTCTGGGCCCCCAGGCCTGGGGCCATAAGGTTGGAGTCTGGGTCCTGGGCTCGGGAAGGGCGGAGCCTGGGTTCCGGACTCGGAGGAGGGGAGAGCCTGGGTAATCAGGCTTGGGGTCAGGGAGGAGGGAGTCTGGGTCCTGGGCTCGGGGTAAGAGGACCTTTGGTCTCAGGTCTGGGGTCGAGGAGGGGCGAGCCTGGGCGTTTAGGGCTGGGGTCGGGGAGGGCGGAGGCTGGGGCCTCAGGCCTGGGCTCGGGAGGGTGGAGCCCGGGTCCCAGGTCCATGGCGGGGGAGGAGGGCGTCTGGGTCAGGCCTGAGGGTAGAAGGGAGTCTGAGCTCTCAAGGTTCTGAGTGCAGAGGGGGCTTCAGGCAGAGCCGTCCTCCCGGCGGTAATTTTATGGACACTCCCAGCCTTCACTTTCCAGCCCCACTCCTCTCTCACACCTTTTGATTTGAGCCTCCCGCCCCAACCCCGGCGCCTTTGCCGTGAGTGAGATACCGGCCCTCGTCCATCACGAACGCCTCGGGGAGCTTCATCCCGGGGTCTAACCGGCACGGGAGTTAATGTTTGTGGTGCAGTCGGTGCTCCGGGGGCCGCGCCCGGCCCGGGAGGCTGGGCCCCTGGTACGGGGCGCGGCGTCTACGGCGGCAGCGGCGGTGGCGGCGACGGCGGCGGCGGCGGCGGCTGTGGGGCCCGACTCGCCTTCACGCGGACGCGGCGCGCGCGGGGGCGCGCCCCGCCGGAGAGCCGCGACCGCCGCGCGACCGCCGGTACAAACACGCCCCGCGGGTCCCGCCCACCCAAATAGAGGTAGGAGGAAGCGTGGGTCACACACGTTCTGAGTTTTTCCTGGATCTCTCGAGGAAGCCCCTGGTCTCCACCTTCGAACTTAATAAACGTCTTGAAAGCTCCCGCTTTATATGACTTTCGCCGCGCAGTCTGCGGTAAAAAAAACCCCCCCGCTGGAAAGGCTGTGGCCAAAGTTACCTTCCCGGTCCTCTGGACCAACGATACGTTGCGTATGCGACGGGAACAAAAGGATTTTTCTGTCTAATCCAAAGATCAATTCAAGAATGACCAAGAACCCCCTACCCCCACCCACCCAGCACACTTCCCAGGTTAGTGTTGCAGACTTTGCCCCAATGATCCGTTGCGAAATTCCACCGTTAGTTGAGACTTTCCTCACGTCGACAAAAAAGGGGTGATTTTCTTCGGCTTGAGATTGGGCTCACCTCCAACGATTCGTTGTGGACTATCAACAAAAGACCCTCTTCTCGGTCTTTGACCGGATCCTGTACTTATGTAAGGTCCACCTAATTTTTACATTTATATTGTTTACTTTGGTATTGTGACGTATTAGGACTTCTGACCCCTTCTCAAAGAATAGTAATGTCGTTTCGGTCTCGTGCCTTTTATAACTCGACAAACAGGCGTCTTCTGAAGTATTTGGGTCGACTTTTGCCATGCCATTTGACGCCTTCAGTGACATTGTACACGACTGTCTTTAAATGATGGGTTTATGCATAATGACTAGTTATTTTTGAATCCTTTTGTCTTTATGAAAAAAAAAATTTAACCCCTCCTTTGATTCGTTCAAAAAGGGCATGCGTTTTTGTATAACTTTCAGCGAGTATACGTGTTCAATTATTCACGATTGTGTCCCAGGTCACTATACAGTCAAATAGAAACAGTACAATTAATTACAACCTTTTTATTCAGGTACTGCCACCCTTCCAAACCCACTTTACTCGTCCGAGTCTGCACTAGATCACCTCTACTTTTGGTTTTGTCGAACGAGGTTACGTCAAACAGTTATATAAAGTTCCATTTTCCCACGTAACGAAACGTGAGTCGTCATAGTGGCAAAACAGTGTACATGAAATAACTAGGAAAAGAAACGACTTGCGAACATTTCGTTTAGGGTTGTAACATAGTAAAATGGAGATGGACGACCTATCCGTAGAGGGGTTTCAACGTCCATTGGTGATACGGTAATTGTAGAGATGGTTTTAAGAATGAAGAACCATAACAGCTTGTGAATTTAGGTATTAGTTTAAAAGGGTCAAGAGCGTTTTACAGAAAAATGTCAACAAAATAAACGTAGTTCTAGGTTGTTACTGACTTGGACACAAATCTGTAGAATTTTAAGGAAATTTAGATTTCGTCTAGGGAAGAAAACATACGATCACATTAATTTAAAATTATTTTAGTATTCCTTCTATTTTCATTTGACCTCTTTCCGTTTTACTAGTTGTCCATACCTCGAACTTTACCATGGATTTTACGGGAGGATCGGTATTCCTTTGAAAGGAAATCTATTCGACTTACATATTGACCAAGACAATTGACTAAAATTTGACAATGGTACCAATGGTAGTTACCTAATGTTTACCATTTTGTTTGTTACTCTATAAAATCGAACCTGAAGTCGAAGACCGTAACTATTAATCTACTATACTGTGACAAAAACGCTGTAACCACCAAAGTATTCTCCATACCCATCAGAAGTTCCTAGAATGGAGGGGGCCTCTCCTTTGTCTTTAACTGTTGTTCTTTTTTTCAACTCCAACCTTTTCTTTAAGGTCTCCATGAGTAACCGTAATGGTTCTTGGACTTCCGTCGACACTACACACACCAAGGAGTCGATTCGTTACCGGAAGGTGTCGTCGACTAGATTAAGACCCGATCAGAAGTTCGGAGAGTGTGTCTCACTTCATTTAGTCTTTGTCTTTTTGTTCATACAATTACGTTTATATACCTTAGATCTTTTTACCATGACTACTTAGATCATCTCCCTGAACACCTGTGTCGTCCCCTTTCACTCCCACCCAGCTCGACTCTTTCATCGTGACTCCATATATGTATCAGTGCACATTTGATCACCCTTCAACGGTTTATTGTTCACCTCGGGCCGGACTGTGACACTACTGGATCTCCCACTTAGGAGGGATCTCCTGAGGTTGGTTATCGTGTTTCTGGTGTCGACGTCTCTGTTCCTAACTTAAATCTTAAATGTCTTTGTTTTTCATTGGGCTACATCGGGGTAAGGGTGGGGGTCCTAAGTCCATGTCCTTAACAGTCCAAGTATTATATGGTGTTATACGTTTTATTATCTTTATTTCCTGTGATAAATTCAATGGGACCCGACACATTGTTTAATGGGGTTTTGAATCACCTTGCTTTGTCGTTGTAACAATGAAAGTTCAAGGCCATCTAGTCTTAACTCTACACCGAATCGACCCAGGGTACGAAGTCTCAAAGAACGTCCGATATTAGTTTCCCAGTCGTTCCCGACATTAGTAGAGTTCCGAGCTACTCTGTCCTGGACGAGGGCACGAGTAAGAACAGTAACAACCGTCCCAAGTCAAGGAGGGTCCAATAACTGATCTCCAAGGTACACAAAGACTGGTCCCAGGAACCTGAACTAAAATTAGTTGTCTTTAACTATTCTCCGGTTTACTCTTTAAGTCCGTTCCGAAATAACCCTGAGAGGGTGTCTGAGAATCGTACTCCCTCTCTTTTCTTCTTGTTCTTTGTACGTGGGGACGAACGATCACTCCCCTTCGTCCGACCAAGAAAATTTATTCCACTCCCACCCCTCCCCAACCCGACCTTTCCACCGAATCCAACAGACGGGTGGGGAACCACCACGACACACGTCCTTAGCCCGTGTCATGGGACGAAAACGAGGACCTCGGAGTCTTCACCGTTGACCAAACACCGGAAAAACATAGAATGACTTGAAATTAATCCCGAGTCGTAAAAAAAATTTTTTAGACGAAAGTTACGTCTTTGACGTCCTCTACATCCAAGCTAGGGACCACCCCTTCTAGGAAACCTCCTCTCGTACGTTGGGTGAAGCCACAAGAAAGGACCTCTTAGGGTACCTGTCTCCTCGGACCACCCTGTTTGTCAGCCTGTGTTTCGCTGAAACGTGTATACATATATTAAAGGGGGTTGACGTACGTACGTCAATAAAAATCAGAGTATGAAAGAAACATAAGAGAACGAGTTCCTCTACAGAGAGAATTCACGTTCGTGAGATCATTTCCAAGGGTTCAAAGTCCAGGGTCGGACTGAGTGTTCCTGGAGAAAACCCCATTCAGTGCTGTACCGTAACCGACGTAGTCTCACTTGTTTTCTCCCGTTCTCTCTCTGATGTTTCTTCTTACCTCCAACGGTGAAATATTGGATTAGAGTCTTCACTGTAGGGGGGTGAAAACGGTTCAAGAAAAAAATAATAAATAAACCGAGACGGACAAGAATCAACACCGTGTACTTTAGAAGTCGACGACGTACACTTGAGAATCACTGTCCTATTCCCCAGATCAAGGGACACGCACGGTACACGTACAAGTCAGTGAAATCAAAATAGGTTGAGAAAAGCTGGGGTACCTGACATCGGGCGGTCCGAGGAGGTAGGTACCCTAGGAGGTCCGTTCTTATGACCTCACCCAACGGTAAAGGTCCCTACTTTAGGTCCTCGGGGGACGTACCCCTCACACCTTAGAATCGTGACCTGGTGGTCCCTTCAAGGTATAGGTACATTAACAAACACAGAGACTAAGGTTTCAGGGTTAGATAGTGAGGGGACCGACAAGCAAAAATAGGAAACATTATAGGAAATATTATTTGGTTGCTATCACTCATTTTACAAAGACACCCAAGACACTTAGGATTCGTTTACTAACTTGTACTCTTACTTTATCACATGTTCGGGACACAGGAACAGAAAACTTCATTTTACGACTGGGTTTTCAATTACTAAAACCTTTATACTTCTACATCTTTGTTTCTTATCGACAACTTGACCCCTTGACCATTGTTAAATCTGATATTAAGACGGTGTCTCGTCTTTGTGACTTTAGGGTCAAGGGACTTTCTATATCTATTTCCGGACTGTGTGTAAGGATTCAACAAAAAATGTCCTTCGTCTGGTCGAGGTCTACTTTTGACGACTGGTGTTTTTACATCTGGGATCTGACCAACTTTGGTCTTTTAACTACTACGAACTTTGAAGTGGATTTACGGTTGGTTAAGTTCTTATCAGGTGCTCGACTAGTGTGGGATGAGGGACTTGCGACACTGTAAGGAGTGACGGGCGAGGTCCCACCCAGTGTCAGAAATCCTGTAGTCGGGTGAACCAGGGAAAACGGACCGTTTCTTTATTTTCGATGAGAAGAGATGAGGTGGGTTTTGAGAATAGAGGTGCAAAGATAAGTCGTGGCCACTTGTCTCCAGTTCAATCCCGTTATTCTTCTCTCTCAGTGCCCCTAGGGACAATATACATCCGGTGAGTCTGGTTTCACACCCATTGGACCCCTGGGTGATGAAGATTAACCACACACTTCACCGACACCAGAACACCTAGACTCTGGAATTCTTACACTCACACACACACACACACACACACACACATTGAGATCCACCAACCACAGTCTTAAATTAACCGAATATTGTATCAGACATAGGTGTCTTTGACCTCTTGACGAACCACACTTTTTGGATGTGTAAACCCTAATCTTTATAACACTCATCTCTTTCTCAAAAGGTCATCCTTTAGGAGATCCTTCATCCTTTTAAAAGTCGATAGGGACCTTTCACTAGACTTTACGTTCTTCCTTGTCCCTCCCGTTTTACTTAGTATTTGTATGTTAATGTTAACGGACTTATTTTATTCTTTTTTATAAGTTGCTTCCGTAACTTTTTCAGTTCAATCTTACGATCGCTGTGACCAACGAATCAGACCTCCCTCAAATTACCTCAATTGAACAGTGTAAGAAACATCAAAAACTCTCTCCCAAATTTTTAGAAATTGGAAAACGACTTAATTTACACTACCGTTTTAAAGTTTTTATTAATTATCTTAATTACGTATTTAAACTTTGGTCTTCTTTCTCCTGTTTTACCTAGCTCCTTTGTTTAGGTTATTTTCTTTCCTCCTTTTTCCCGTACCTTTTCCGTCCTGTTGTTCTTTATATTTTTATTTTACTATCTTTATCCAGGGAGAACGGAGACTCTACCGGGGGTACGACAGATACCTCACAAGAGTGTAGTGTGACAGCAGTCAACACAGGCTGAGACACACTGGGGTGTCTGTCGTCGGGTGGTCCGAGGGGGCAGTGACCCTAAGAGGTCCGTTCTTGTGACCTCACCCAACGGTAAAGGAAGAGGTTACGTACTTTCACTTTTCACTTTCACTTCAGCGAGTCCGCTCAGACTGAGAATCGCTGAGGTACTTGACGTCGGGTGGTCCGAGGAGGTAGGTACCCCCAAAGGTTCGTTCTCATAACCTCACCCCACGGTAACGGAAGAGGTTACCTCACAAGATGAAGAATAGTTTTTTTAATTCACTATCTTTATTTGGATTCATATAGTCTTCAGATTTATTTATATTCGTCTGATTTCCTTTTTAAGTATCTTGATGTTCCTTTTTGACTATAAGAAGTAAACAATAAAATACGTGGAAAAAGGAGAAATTTAAAGTACATTAAATTACACGTCTCATTTGCAGAATAAAGAATAAGCGATGATCTTTAGTTTGGGTCTTACGTCCGTTTTACAAAGTTTCTTTATTTGCGGAAGAATTATGTTGATATACAAAACATTTATATAAACATATTTACTTCCGTTGACAAGACTCTTTTTGCTAGACTGATTGACTTTTACTTATAAATGAAATAGGGAAATTTGTGTTCCACTTTTTTTTGGATTGAATACAGTCATATCCTACTCGATTTATATAACAATGTAGCTACTATATCCAATCCTATTCTGTAAAATTTTTCTGCTTCATATAAAGATGTTAAAGTAATCTTTTTGTTTCAAACTTTTGTTGCAATCGTGTCAACATAGACACTTTTGCACTTATAGGACACAATTTGACAGTTGCAAAAAAAAGTCCCTTTCCTAAAGCCATCCTCATAAAAGTGTAAGACGTGATATGTGATAGTACTTATTTAAGTAGTATTTATTATAATAAAATGCTAAGACCTTATATTTCCTGAAGTAGAAGGAACAAGATTATTGTTTTTGTTGGTTCAGTAAACAACTAATGATCCGTTGAGACCTCTTCCGTTACCGTTGGGTGAGGTCATGAGAACGGACCTTTTAGGGTACCTGTACTGACTCGCTGAAGTGAAAGTGTGTGACCTCTTCCTTTACCGTTGGGTGAGAAGAGCGGACCTCTTAGGGTCCCTGCCGCCTCGGACCACCCGACGGCAGATACACCAGCGTGTCTCAGCCTGTGCTGACTTCGCTGAGTCGTCGTCGTTGTCGTCGTCGTCCGTTGAGAACGGCCTGGTTTGGTAGGAGCTTCCATTCCCCCCTCTACCACAAAAAGAGTTAAAACGAGATTCCTTCTAATGAGCACTAAGCAGTACGCCGGTAGAAACTCTCCCCGTGTCGATAAATGTCGGAATCTTCCTTTTATTCTGACCAGCAACGATCCTTTGGGGTTCCGTGCCAGCCGTAGAAACTCGGCCCGTGTCACATAGATGGTTCTTTCTTTTTCGGTTCGACTTCGCCAACGATCCGTTGCGGAGCCGTGGTAGCGGTAGAAACTCATACCATGCCGACAAACAGTTAAGTCTTACACTTTGTGTGAGCGAATGCACCACCAATGATCCGTCGCGGAACCCCATCAGTGATGGAAGTATAACCCGAGAAGTAGGAGAAGAAATTTATCTCAGTTTAGCGAAGTTCATCGCTGGTCAGTTGAATCGTTTATGTTTCGGCGGTAGAAACAATCCCCATAACACTGAAGGCCGCCCCCGCCTTCTCTCGCATTGCCCCGAGCCCCCCTCCGAGACCTTTTCCCGAACTGCTCCCCAAACTCAACGCTACTCCTTCCGCCCTTAGATCAGGAGAAGGTTAGTCGAGGGATAGAGCGGGAGACCGCCGAGGCCTGTCGTCGTCGGGCTGAAGCACACTGATACCCGTACGAGTCTCCGCCCGTAACTGAGGTGCTCCCTTGACCCACCGCTCGCAAGGTCTACCCCCTCCTCCCCAGGCTCCCGTGCCATGTAGACGACACGGAGCGCCGTAGATCGCCCCAGGGGGACAAAACGTCCTCGTCGGCGCCACCGCGGGGGCGGGCGGTTGTCCACCCTCGGGACCGCGGACCTAGGGACTTTATCGTCCCAAAATCTTCCTGAAACCCAGGAGTTCCCTCATCTCCCACCCCTGCAAAGTCTCAACACAAATCTGGCAGCTTCCACGTTAACTGGTCACTAGGACCAAGGAACTTCGCCTCCCGGGTCCCCTTAGATCTCTCTCCTTGCCCCGACCCCCGGACTCATTAACCAAGGGTTCCTCCTTTAACCCCCCGAGAACAGAGTTCAAGGGTTAGAAAGGGGTCGAGGGTAAGAGACAGTAGCCGAGGGAGTTACCTCAGGTGTACAAACCCGTCTTAGAGCTCCACGTTGACTGGAGAAGCTCCTGCCTCCTGTGTTGGCACCACACCTTCTCGAAGGTGCTGTCCAGAGGTTCCCGTCGAACCCCCGTCCCGGTCCCTCCGTCGGGAACAACTTCTACTGGGGATCCGACAGGTCTAGAGGTCGCGATCGACTCTGACCCAACACCCTAGAAACTGTTCCGCAAGTCGGACTAAGGAGTCGAAGAAACATACTCTCCGGCCAACACGAACCCGTACCTAGGTCCCGTCTGGATGAGAGGAGAAACGGAACAAATGAACCGGACCTGAGTAGGAAGAGTGGAAGAAAGAGTGTCGTAGTGGGAGTAACAAGACAGCAGACTCCTCCCGTGGAGCCTCGACTCCGACCTCTCTGATGAGGTCTACCACAAACCCCGGTACCACTCTGAGGGATTGGGAGAAAAAAAAAAAAATTCAAGAACAAACAAAAACAGGTATGGGACACCGTACACCCTAGTCTCAAGGGTCTGGCCCCTGACTTGGGCGGGGGACGACCCACCTTCACGGGACAGAATTGGTGACCTGGTGATCCCTTCTCTCTTCAACGAGTCAACACAGACTGAGAAACACTAAGATACCTGACATCGGGGGGTCCGAGGAGGTAGGTACCTTAAGAGGTCCGTTCTTATGACCTTATGATCCCTTCAGGGAGGAATTGAGAGAAAGGGTTGGGGTCCTTAGACTCGAGAGTCGTAGGGAGAGGGAGTCTGGGTCCTCAGGTCTGAGGGTCGTCGGAGGACATCTTGGGTGCTTAAGACCGGGAGTCAGGCAGAGGAGGGAATCTGTGTCTTCAGACTCAGGGTCGGGGAGGACAGAATATTGGTTCACAGGTCCCGGGGATGAGAGGATATACCAAGAAGATCCAAGAAGAGCACCCTGAACTTCTCGACTGGTTATAGGCGTTGCATCTCTCTGACTTCTTCCTCGACTCCCACTCCTACGTCCTGTACTCCTACCCTTCAATCCTCTGGACCAGTGACTATAAACCCTTGACATCAAGGGTCTTTTGGGACCCCGTCGCAATAGGTGACCCGTGGGCCCCGTAGAACCAACAGATTGTAGGGGATCGTTCCGGGTCACCCGGTCAAAAGACTCCCCCTCGGTCGTCTAAACCCACGGTGGACCCAGAATCCGAGGAGGTAAAAGGGAAGACGATCCGGTGAATGGCGGAGTAGCTGTCGAAGGACCCCCTGAGTCTCGAGTAGCCTCTGGACTGGGTCACACACCTGACACACCAAGGAGGGCTCCCCAGGGACGACGTCCATAACCCTTACGGAACATTTGAAAATTTTGATAGGGAGAGCGGGACCGAGCCACAGGTAGGAGAATGGAAACCTGGTAACGAAGAAGGATAGGAAAACCGAAGGTCAGGTTGAGGGTGAACTGAGACCTTCCTAGAAAGATGTGGGTGTCGACTGAGACAGGAAGGGGACCAGTGTCAGGCGGACGCTGAAGGTAGTCAGGGTCCTGGTCCAGGGTCGGGGAATCAGAGTTCAACTCCTGGACTCCTTAGACTACGGTGGGCGGAAGAGCGAGATTGGAGACGATTGAGGATTGAGGTGTCAGGTGGGAGAGGATCGACGGAGTACTCAGAGTGTTTAGGGGTGTTGAGGGGTCAAAGAGACGGGACCGTGTAGGGCAAGAAAGATGGTGCCTTTAGAGATAGATGACGATGACGACGATTCAGTGAAGTCAGCAAAGACTGAGACACGCTGGGGTGTCTGCCGTCGGGTAGTCCGAGGGGGCAGGGACCCTAAGAGGTCCGTTCTTGTGACCTCACCCGACGGTAAAGGAAGAGGTTACATACTTTCACTTTTCACTTTCACTTCAGGGAGTCAGCACAGGCTGAGAACCGCTGGGGTACCTGACGTCGGATGGTCCGAGGAGGCAGGTACCCTAAAAGGTCCGTTCTCATGGCCTCACCCCACGGTAACGGAAGAGGTTTAGAGATAGATGACAAGGAATTTATAGCTAGACTAAAGTAGACCGTACCCACGAAGGGTCGTTACACCGAGACCCGTCCACTGCTGGAGAGACTCGAAGTCATCTAACATCTAACACGGGTAGACCGTAAATTATCGTGAGTTATTCGACGACGACAATTTTAATGATCGAAGCCATCCTGCACAGTCTGATCCGTCACCAGTGGGATGGACAAATTACAATGTCACACTGAACCCCTACCATTCGATGTACACTTCCACTTCCTTGAGTCCGGGTCCCTCCCACTCTGTGTCCTCGTGCCGGTGGTTCGATCGAAACTTAACATGCGGCCAGAGAAGGGGGATGAGTGTGTGGACCCTTCAGACAGCGGGGACGAGTACAGGAGACTGAGCGTCAGCCGGACGGAGGGAATGGGTCCTTCGGGAGAGACCCAAGCGACTCCGCCGCCCGTGTCGGAAGTAGTCGGACCAGCACAGCCCGGCCCACCACCGTCGCTGGCTCTCGACCACCGCCGACCCCTACGGCCTCCGGCACGAAGAGGGGACCGACCACCCCAGGGACGGCGGCGTCCGGCGAGCGCTGATGGGCCACATGGACGGCGTGCCCTCGGGGTTCCACTCACTCACCCACCCCGCCCGTCCCGCTTGCCACTCCGGACCCTCCTCGCGCGGCCCCCACCCTGGACCTCCTGGCGGAGATCCTCGGGCCCGAACGGTACTCTTCTCCTCCTCGAGGGCGGTCGGATGGGCGGAGCGACGACGTCCAAGGTGTGGCCGATGACTGGGACTGCGAAGACGGCCTGAACCTCGACACAGACGAGACGCCGGGCGCCGGAGGGGAATCGGTCGACCTACGCGTCCACTTAGCCCCGAGGCAGGGCGAAAAGAGGGTCAAGTGGGCGCTCGGGACCGGGAGGGGACTCGTGGTACGCCCCGTTCACGTGGAAATGGGACTTGGGCGGGACACAGACGGGGCGGGGGAGTTCCGGGGTGGAAGAACATCCGGGGCGGGGGAACCCGAGGCGGAGTCACCGGGGGTAGGAAGGTCCGGAGAGAGAAGAGAGGGCGCCAGGGGAGTCGGAAACACCAGAGGAGGGGTCGAGGGACCGGTTTGACGGAGGGGAACCCATGGGGGGACTGGAGCAGGAACCCGGGGCGGAGAGAGCGACTAGTGCGGGGGGACGTCGAAGACCTCGCGACCACCGTCGGGGACGACCTCGGCGACGCCCCGACGGACGGCGACCCTGGGGCTCGCGACGGGCGCCCGAAGGGCGACGTGTGCCTGTAGGAGCCCATCCCGCGCCGTCCTCCTCACCCAACTCCCGGGAGTCGTGGAGAAAGGACCGGCACTGTGGACAAGGGGTGTCCGACAACGAGGAGGTGGACCTTGACTTTGCGACAGAGAAGTGCCACCTCGGGACCGCCCTATTTCCACTGACCCTTCACCCGTCCCGGCCCTCCCCTCCCCGACCCGTCCCCGAGACGCAATGGTGTGGGGAGAAGGTGGAAGTCTTGGCAGAGGCCTCGTAGCGGCCGCGGAAGAGGCGAGAAAGATGTGGGACCAGTGGCGGTGAGTGAAGGGTGGTCCAGTCGCCGCCCGTGTCGCTGGGGAAACGTGTCTAACCCCGTGCCCCAGGGTCAAGAGTGCTCCGCCCTCATTCTCCGCCCCCTCCCCTTTCGCCATCTTCTTCGCGCCTGACCCATACCGGCAGACACTCGGGGCACGTACATGTGCCCGTTCTCCCCTTCTCTCGACTTCCCTCCCCGTCCCTCCCGGGTCGGACGTCCAAAGTCTCGGAGGACCAACTAGATTTGTGGCTCTGGAGTAGAGGACGGTCCACGAAAAACACATAACTGTGTGAAGAAGGAGCCGAAAGGGAATATCGAGTCAACCATTTCTTAGACGGATACTACGCCCTCAGGACCCAAGATAGGGACCGAACCTTTCTAGGGGACCTGTTCCCTTTCCAATGGGTGTGGTTATAAGACCGGACCTCTTAAGGTACCTGACATATCAGGTACTCTAGTGTTTCTCAGTCTCTTCTGACTCGCTGAAAGTGTAGGATTATCAACTTCCAATACAGGACAATGTAGTAATAAATGTATAATGTCTACTCGTTGGTCAGAATCGATTATTTGTCGTCTCGAGACGACACTAAGTTTGTGTCCGTCGGACCGAGGGTGTAGGTGTGCGAGGACGAGATGACGACTTTTATGTCCGAAACCCACCTCCTCCAACCATCTAAGGTGTCTTGGGTCCAGGTCCTCCTTTTCGACAGTGTGTCTTGGACTCCGGGTCTGTTTCTTTCCCTGGGTCTCACTATGATGTTAGGGTCGTTTCGGGGACTACTCACATTGTTTTACCACTTTTCAAGGTAGACCTCCCCGTTTCCTGACGGGGAAGGATCGGTACACTGGGGTGGAGGGAGTGGACAAAACGTTCACCCCACCCCAGGAGACTCCGGTCACGGACCGTGGACCCGTCGTAGAGAACGTACAGACACTAGACATGACGATTGGTCTAACGAACCCCGACGTGTGTGTGACAGGGGTCCTTTCACCCCGTGACCCCGACCTTCTCCCCCTCTTTCAGACTAGAGGAGTTCAGGACTGTCGACCGACCTCGACGCTCGGAGAAGGTAGTCTACAGTTTGAATCGGGTCCTACCCCCACCGAGGGAGTCCAACCGTTGGATCAACAGGTCCGGAGTGACCAGTGGAACTGGAAGCGACAGAAAGGAAGTCTCGGTCCCGTCGGTCTCCTCTTTCGTCTTCTCCGACAGGTGGCCCGGGTCCATCGGTCTCGGACGATGAACCACAACCCCTGACTCCTCGGTCCGTGCCCTACCGCCGACCACCGTGACGTCAACCCCGGTGCCGCCGACGACGACGACGACAGACGAGTCTCAGGGTGTATACCCGACGCCCCGGACCGGTGGGTGTGAGACGTACGGGAGTGGGGCGAGGAGACTGGTGACCTGGACTTGCGGTCTGTGTCTGTTCCTGTCCCCGATAATCGCAGAGACAAATAAGCGAGTGTTATTATGTGTCGGGGACCTTCCCTCCCCTGTCCTCCCCGATACTGTCCTACCCCACCCTCCCCTCCTCCGTGGGTCAAGGGGCCGGGGAGAGGGGAGACACGAAGCCCCCTTTTCCCTCCCTCCCCCGAGGGGGAATGGGGGGGTCTTACATTTGTCGTCGTCTACTTGTTTTTATTTTTATGTTTTCCGGCCTCTTCAAGGACCTGTAGGGGGGTGGGGTCCCAGAAGGGCCAGTGGTCGCCTCCAGGGAGCGACGGGGTAGGTGGTTTCGACGGAGTCAGGACCCCCGACGGGTCACGGTCGGTGTAGGGGCCCCTCGTCTCAGGTCCCGAGTCTTGACGACCCGGTCGTCGAGTGTGTCCACTGCCCTCTGTCCGAGGAACGACCACGCGTCCCAGTCGGCCATGTAGATCGTCCCTGTCCCGCTGAGTCCCTCCTCCGTCTCTCCTACCTCTCGCCCCCCTCCTCTCAGTCCCGTCTATCTACTACTCTCTCTTTCCTAGTTCCCCAGTTTTTCCACTATATTCTCTCCTTTTCCTACTTTCCATTTTTTCTCCAGTCTTTCCCATATTTCCTATATATCTCTCTTTTTCGTCCCTCCTTTTCCCTCTCCTTCTGTCTTCCCGTCTCTTACGTGTTTCTCGTCCTCCGGAACCTTTGGTGGTGAGTGGACTCGGACCCGTAACCCGAGGTCGGCCTCGTCTGTCGGGTGGACGTCCCGAAATCAGACCTACTAAGGTCGGGGGTGCTTCAAGAGTCCCAACCCCAGGTGTAACAGGTCCTCTCGTCTCGGTTTGGGGTCCTCGATTCCCCCTTCCCCCCCCACGGGTTAGAGACAATCAAGGGTCTGTCGCCGTACGGTCAATGGAGTTTGGGGACCCTCACCTTTAATCAGGGTGAACTGGTCACCCTTGTGTCCAAGTTCATCTCGTCGGTGGCATGAGGTTTAGGGTCTCAAGCCCTCTCCTTTCTCCGTCCCGACCTTACCATCGGGGGCACGGAGAGGACAGATCGGAGAGTGGAACCGGAATCACTGGAGGCGCAGGTACCCCACCAACCGAAACTTCTAAAAGACCCGGAGGACAACCCCCGATCCCCACCCTTTTCCAGGTTCAGTCCCTAGACCTTCGGGGTCAGGACGGGTGGGACTCTCGCCGAAACCAAGGGGAGCTGTCGCCGAGTGTCCGAGTCGACGAAGGTTGCGACCTTTTTCAGGACCCGGCGGTAGAGGCAGCCGACCTTCTTGAACAACTACCAGTGACCCTCGAAGTCCCACTCCCTGACCCCCCGCGGGGGCATGGACCGTCCTCTCCCTCCCGAGCATTCCGGGGCGGGGGCGGGACCTCCGGGGCGGGTGGGCCGTCGCGGGGCGGAGGATTGAGTGGCCTTCGCGTGGCTGTCCTCGCCGCCGCAGTCCTTCAGGGCGTCTGTGAGTTACAACTCGTGGACGACGTGAACGCGGGGCGGTAGGTGGACGCTCCGGTGGGCGAACCAGACGTGCCGGTCGACACGGGCGGGCACCAGTTCCTTCGGTCTTTGCGCTCGCCACCTCGCCCCTCCTTACCTCCCCTCGGCTCCTCCCGCGCCCCTGAAGTGGTAGTGGACTACCAAGTCTTGAAGGGACCGCGAGGGTCGGGACGGTAGGGCCCGAGTAGGTTGTACTTGGTCGAGGTTTCAGGAAGGATTAGGTTTGGAGACTGGACCCACGGAGACCGAAAGGTGTCACCCGAGTCGGTGGAGGTAATACCGTGTCCAGTGTCGAACCGAGACTTCCGACTGGACCCGAACTTAGGGTCGAGAATCTTTAATTCTTCAGTGAATTGGAGAGAATCGGAGTAGAAGCTTTACCTACATTCACAGGAGTCGTCAGTTACTTTATTAGAGGGTTTTCATGGACAGTCACACAGACCGTGTACCATTCAAGTGACTTTACCATCGGTAGTCACAATGATGGTAGATAGAAACACAACTGTTGGGTGACCGTTCAACCCCGGAACAAAGAGAGGAGGGCGGGGACGGGTCGTGTTTCGACTCGGAGGTCCTCCAGAGACCTTTACTACTTACTTTGTTTCTCGATTTTACCAGAAGTTTAAACCTCCATATTAGTGAGATTAAAGGTTCAACACCTTTGACTCCGGGTCTCTTCCCCCTGTCCCCTGACTGTGACGAGTTCGTCAAGGAAGTACGGTCGGTGCGAAGGTCCCAGAAGGTCGGTGTGACTAAAAGTTTTACTCTGACTCTTCCTATCCTCCTAGGTGTGAAGTGACTTCCTTAAAGTCCCGAGTCTCTCCGGTTCACTGACCCGCTCCGTGACCTTAGTACCCACACCTCGGGCTACCTTCTGTTCCAATCCTGCCCCCCGGACTGTCCCTGGTTGACTCCGGGTCTCGTACACCCTAAGTCCTTTATTGGGGAGGACGTAGGGGCAGTGCAGTACAGTCACAGGAAAGGACAGGACCCTTTCTCCGGAGAATATCTACTACGATTTAGAGTCTCTTCATGGCTACCCGAGTCCGAGAGTTCATTCCCCCGGTTTGTCCCTAGACCCAGACAAAGGGCCGACGGTCCTTCCGTCTCGACCTCCCCGTCCCGACCCGGTCCGGCTCTCCTATACTCAGACCTCCAGAGGTCCCACCTGGTGTCACCCTCTCTTCAAGACCTTGACGTGGCTCCAGAACAACGGTATCTTCTCTATGTAAGCCGGACGCCCTCGTCCCCACTCTCCGTCCCGAGGTAGACTCAAGGAAGGTACAGGAGGGGTTCGGTCCCAGAGGACCTTTGGAGGGGAGTAACGGGGGTCCTGGGTGGGTTCAAGACGGCCTTGAGACTGAACTGAGGTTAGACGTCGTCGACCAAGAGTTTGTCCTGGGGCAACAAGGACGTGTGCTTGGACGCACCCCGTCAACCCCCAGTCCTACTACCACGGACGGACCCGAGACGAGACACGAGGGGTGTGCACGGATGAAGGGAGGGGTTGGAGTGGGTGTTGAGTGAATAAGTCGTCGAGTAGTCGAAGGCCCTACCCACCCGGTTACAGGAGTCCTGGACCCGACGTCCACCCTTTCCTCCCTCTACCCTCCCCCCAACCCCCTGATCTCCAGTTCCGGGTCTCGATCACCATCCTCTGTCGTTCGGGACTTCCTTGTCTTCGGGTCTTAGGTATATGGACCTAAGGGGTGTCTCGGGGAGTTAGTCTGACCGTTAACGGAGACTACCCTTATCCTGGGACCGTCCTCGGTAGTGGGGGGATGGGACATGGTCTGTCGGGACTAAGAGTGAGGGTTCGGGAGCAGCGAGTAGTCCTCTCGGACGACTCTCGAGGGTCAGGGGATTGGGAGGGACCCCCTATGTTCTCAGACGGGGGGTTGGGGGACTCCGGTGGGGAATGAGTCGTCGACCTCGACCCAGTCGGTCGTTTCGGTACCCCGAGAGTCCCCGTCCGCCGAGGTCGAGCGACCCGGTAGGTTAGGGTCTCGTCTGTTCTCTTCTGTCCGCACCGTCCGTCGGTCAGGGTCTCTCCGTCGTTCTCCCGTCTCTCTCTTTCTCTCTGCCCTCCTCTCCTCTTCCTTCTCGTCCGACTCTGCCACTGTCCCTTCCTGCTGTGTTCCACCGGTCCCAGTCGCTCTCGGGTCTCTCCGGGTCTCCCTCCCTCCCCCCTCTGGCCCCGTCCGTCGTCGGTCCCGTCTGTGCTCCGAGTCCCTCTCCCCTCTACCCCACCCCCCGTCTACCCGGGTTCCGGTCATGGACTCCTTCCGGAGGAGTCCCGACCCGGGGTCCGGCCCGACCCATCGGCCCGACAGCCTCTTCTGCAGGTGGTCCTCCAACGGACGTGGGCTCCCCCGACCCCCACGGCGCCCCCCTCCCCGACGGGCGTCGGGGTCCTCCAGCCGCCTCCCGCTCCCACACCTGACGCCCGTTGCACCTCCGTCCACTCTTCCCCGGCCGGACCGACCCGGGTCGGCGGGGGCGGGGGTCGGGTCGGGGGGCCCTGAGTGGTGCCACGACCCCCACCCGAGGTACGGGGGTAACTACAGTACCGACGACCCCAGGGAGGCCGACAGCAGGTCCCGCGACGGTCGGGGACCAGGGAAGAACGCGAAGTCGAACCGGTCCTACCTGCTGAGAGCGAGCCCCTTCCCACCGTAGAGGAGGTCGTGGCACCGGACGTTCCAAGCCAGTCCCTACCCGTAGTCACGGTCAGAGCCCGACCTCGCCCCCCGTTCCGCGTCCCCGTCCCGTGTACCCCTGACCCGAGACTGGTCCTGCAGGCACGACCGGTGACTCGACTCCCACTCCATGAGCTGTCGGGCGACGACCTCGAGGTGCAGCCGCAACGCGTCGACCCTCGGCCGGGCGTCGTGCGGGACCTACCACCGGAACCAGAGGCCCTTCTCCAACTACTTGAACTACATCCACCTCTCGTCGTCCCGGGCGCACCGGTGCGACGTGTCCACCTTGAACCTCACGTCGTCCCTCTTGACGTGACCCCCCGACACCCTCACCCGCCTACAGCCACCCGCCGCGGAGGTGACGGGAGAGGATCTTCGGGGCGTCCTCCACGGGGGAGGGAGTCCCCCTGGGAAAGATCCTGGGGTCCACCCGGGACCTCGGAGTCTGGGAGTGGACCTCGCCCCCAGGGGTCGTTAGTCCAAGGGTTTGAGGGGTTCCTACATCGGCGGCTGGAAGTGGTACAAGAGTACCGTCCGCCCGCGGACCTCGCGGACGCCCGCCCCTGTCGCCACTCGTAGTCGTAGAACTGAGTCCTCGCGAGTCGTACACGGTCCGCGAGGTGACTCGGGAACTGAGGATCATTGACGTCTTCGGACCACTGACGACACCCACCCAAATGTCGACCCCTTTGACTCTGTACCTCGTCAATTCACTGACTTGACTCGAGTGTGCCCCTTATTTTGCCTCGACTTACCCGGGAGAACAGACCCCACCTTCCTCACCCTTTGACCGTCTTGAGTCCCTGGTCACTGATGTGTGGTCCGTAGGACACGGGACGACTGGAAGTACAACCGGGTACCACCGGGTCGGGGAGACTCCCACTCCGGACTCGGTCGACCGGGGTGTTGGGGTCGACAGGACCGAGACGGGACTACGGGGTAGTACCCCACCTTGTCCCCGCGACTGGAGCTTCTGCCAGAACCGTCGTATCGGGACGTGCAGCAGCGCCAACCACTGCTAGACGTCGTGCGCCATGGTGTGGAGGAGCGAGTGCATCAGCGGGCGCTACGCCTACTCCAAGTCCTACCACAGGTGCATGGTCGACATCAGGTGCCGCATGAAGAGTCGGTCCTACCGGTGGAAGTCCTGGACGGCCGGCCTCCCTTCCATCCCGCACGCACACACGGGGTCTGTCCCCTCCACCCCACTCCTGAACGGTGCAGACCCGAGCCGTGGTGGATCTCTGGGACCTTAGACCCACGGACCGGGGAGGGTCCTGAGTGCTAGAGAAGTGCTTACCGCATCAGCCGACAGAGGTCCATGGCGTCGTAGAGACTGTGCTAGACAAACCGCAACGAGGCCAGTGTGTACCGCATCTCCTCCAGTCGGCGGGCGACGGCGTGTGACTGCAGGGCAAGGCAGACTCCTTCGTCTCGTCCATCTCGCACGAGATCCGAGGGAAGACCGGACCCGACCAGTGGGTCCCGGCGATCCAGGGGCTCGACGAGGTTCCCTCGTCTCCTCGGTGTCCGGTCCAGTCACACCGGTCCTGTCCGAGGGTCTCCAGCGTGGAACTCCCGCAACTACTGCCACAGCTACACACAGAACTGGCGGAGCACCCTCTTGAGCCTCGACCGGTCGCACGTGTACGAGAGGTCCCGGTCCATCGCGTCCAACCAGAGGGCCACGACGTCCTTGACCGGGTCGACCAATGTCCGGGCTTGGTCCTCCAACCCGAGTGACGGCCGCGCTCTCCCTCTCTACCCCCGCCACTCCTGTGTGTCGACTGTACTCCTCTGCGTCCTGACCGGGGTCGGCTGTGTAGAGCGTAGGGGGAGTCCTGGGGCGAGACTCGAGGACGGGACAAGGTCAGTGTCGGTACGGGCCCCTGGGCTGTGGACCCGGCAGGTCGGGTCTACACCTCTCGGTCCTTAAGACGGGGCGTCTTCCCCGGGTCGCGGACACTCAGTGCCGTTGTGAGATCTTGGTGTAGTGGGAGGATGGAGTTTCAGTGCAAGGGTCTGGGGTAGGGGATCCTGGGCCCTCAGACCGGGGGTGTCCGTGGACAGCATCACTTATTACTCCGACTACCAGAGTTTCTCCTACCGCAAGAACCGCAACCTCACGACCTGGAAGAACCTAAACCCGCCGAGGACCCGGAACAACTCGTGTCAGAGGTCCGTGAGGTGGTCGGCGGGGAAGTGTCGGCGTAGGAGACTCCTTTGTCTCCCGTACGGGGTCCAACTCGAGGGACATCCGGGCCCGGGGGACGGTCCCCCGTCCCCGGTGTGGTACCGGGGACAGGAGGTCTCCTTCTCCCGCCCGGGTCGTCGAAGTCCGACCCCAGAACTGAGGGGGTTCGGGAAGACCCCAGGGGTCCAGTGTGTCCCTTCGACTGTCTCCTGTCTTGGGGTCTGGACCCGAGAGCAGGACGAGACAAGACTAAGACGACCCGGTCTCAGCCGTGGGGCCCTCGGGAAGAAAGGGGAACAACGTCGTGGGTCCGGGAGATCCTCAGAGTGTCTCGTTTCTGTCAGGGTCCTTGGGAGGGGTCTCTGTGGAGGTTTGGGCCGGGAAGGGTTCCTCCCCAGACTCGTGGACTCTGTCGACGGTTGGTCCTCGAGTGTTTTGGGACTCTTGGTGGTAAGGGAACGGACACTCTACTGAGGTTCACCTGTCTTGTCGACCGTTGACAAGATCGTTTTTTACGCCGTGGGTCTAGATAGTCTTTTAAGTGGTCTGTCTTTTGGTCGATTTCCTGGATCCCTCGCTAGTCGACTTAGGTCTTACAAGGTGTGTGGCGTTGTGTTTTGAGAGGGCAAAAAATTTTTTGTCCGTCACCCTCCGTGTTGATAAGGTCTACACCCCGTTTTTTACTGTCTGTATTAGTATCAATTAAACGTCAGGACCTGACATAAAAAATTCGGGCGGGACCCGTGAAGGGTTCTAATACTCCACCCCGAATCCGAGATCGACATGGAAAAGAATTCCCCACTCGTTTCGTCGGGTCGAACCCTTCTCGGACGGGGTCCCTGAGTGTTGTTTTACGTAGGGACCGAAAGTGTCCGACTCTTCCCGGAGACACAGTGTAAGGAGTGTGTGAGACGATGTCACATACGTGCGACCGACGTTCTAAGTCCCGGTACGTGGTCGGTGGTCGGGGTCGCCCACGGGTCGTGGGACCGACTTAGCTTCCCGTGGCAAAGAGTTCGTGGATGATACACGGCTCGCGGAGTCGTGTCCACGAGCTTTGACGAGACTCCAGTCTGTTGGCTCCTAGCCCTGCAAGGCCCCTTTGGGCCGGGTACGTCGTCTCCCTTCCCCAATACACGTACCTGAGTCCCCAGTCCGAGACGAGAAACAGTGACGGGTCCCGGACCTTTCTACGGAGTAGAGGTTCGGGGGTAAAGGCTCTACCGACGGGGAGCGGTCGAGACGCCCTCGCCGACCGGTGGGACCATGTCGTGGACGAGTGACGTCCGGGAAGCAGGTGTGGTCGCGAGTACTGGTGCTCGTGACTCCCGTATTTTTGGGGAATGTCTCGATACGACTGAGGGTGGTGTGTCGGACCCCAATGGGAAACTAGACGACCCGTTCCGGGGGGAGGTTCGGAGTCAAAGGAGTAGACATTCTCCCTCCACTGTTCTCGGGGTTGCAAGGTCCCGGCCCCGCACTCAGACCGAAATGTCCCGGGGACCGGGTGCCGTCCCCTTAGTTGCCGGTAGACAGGCAAGGGACCCGACCCCCCTCCCGAGGGACGACGTCCACGGGGGCTGGGGCCGGGGAGGGACGGAGCTGTTGTATGAGCAGGGTCTCGGATTCGCCCGGCACCCGAGCCGTGACGGGGGTGACGTCGGAGCCTAGTCCCCGACGTCTGTGGTCCGGGCGGAGGCCCTTTAGACCTGTGTCTGGGGACCGCGGGGCGGGGGACCGGTCGGAACCCCAGTCTCCGGGGGTCCGGGGTCGGGCACACTCGAACAACCATGGACCACCGCCCATCGTGACGTCGTCGGCGTCCTCGAAGTGCCTCTCGGTCCCGCGACCGTGCTTCATCATCCACATCAGGACCTCCAGTCACCTCCGGCTCCTCTGCTAGACCCCCGTCTCTCCCTACCCGTCCCCGTACCCCTCCCCGCCGACAGTGTCGCACTTGGAAATACTTCGTCTTTGACCTCCGAGTCCCTCCCACCACTCTTTCGGAACCCCTGTGTCTCAGACTGGCCCACCTAGATTCGGGTTCGATCCTGACCAGCTAAAAAGGTTCATTTCGACCACAACTCACCCGTCCCTTAGAACCGGTTAGTTAGGGGAAGACACTTGCGGACTACGGTTGGGCCGTGGAGTGTTGTGGGATCCGGTGGAGGTGATCGTCGACCTGGAGTGGTCGAGGGACCTCGCGCGAGGGAACACCGAGAGGAGGTTGTGGCCTTCGATGAGTCCTTGTCCTTGACTTAGACTGGGAAAGGACCCAGGGACCCGGATGGTGTGTCAGTCTGTTCTCTTCCCAAGCCGCTTCCCCACCCCCTTAATCACTTTCTCACACACTGGAATAACAGGAGTGCCGTTTGAGGATACGTTGGCACTTTTGGGGAAGAGGTCCTCCGTTCGGAGTAGGACGAGACTCGGGGGAGGTACTGTAGTCGACGGGGAGGAGGTGACAGTGACAGACACAGAGAGGATGGTTCGCACCAGGTGTCCTCGTAAGTTTACACACCACTTACTTTACTTTTTACACCAACTTATTTACTCGACTACAAAACAAGAGAAACTAACTCTTGGGTCCGGAGAGAAATGGACGAGTCCTTTACAAAAATAAATGAGGTTCAAAGTTGAGTCCGTTCCTAGTGGAGGTGGTCCTTCGGAAGGACCTGTAGATCCGACCCACCTCACGGAAGAAACCCCCGGATGTTACAAGAACGATAGAGGTGCTGGTATGTGTGACAGGGAAAATACCATTAGACACGGACGCTGCCGGACAGGACGTTGCGTAGGGAGGAGACTGGTCCTGTCCTTCGGGGACTTCCGTCCCAGAGTAAGTAGACACAGAGTCACAGTCGGGCGTGTCTCGACCCGTGTCTTCGTCGGAGCCCCGTACTCGGGTCCTATCCCGGCTTCCACCACTCCTCGTCTTTCCTCCCTTTCTTTCTGTCTGCGTACTCTTCCTCTTCGTCCTCTTCTTCGTCCTCCTTTGCTTCCGTGTTCTCCCTCCCCCTGTCCTCTCTTGGAGGGAACGACCCTCGAAGGCCGCGTGACCCGGGACACGAGTGTGAGACATGTCTAATTGAGTGTCGTCGATACGACACTCCGTCCGAGGACCTTAGTAGGGCAGTTTGTCTACTCCGGTTGCTCCGGGTCTCTCCACTGCGGTGAACGGATCCCGGTGTGTCGGTCCCTCACCGGCTCGTCCCTACTTGAGGTGAGGCTCGGACGCAAGAATTGACGGCCCGACCCACCAGAGAGTCCCTCTCGCTCCCCCCTGGTCTTCCCACGGGTCCCCTGTCCGTGTGGTCCCGGTGGAAGGGTGTCAGCCGCATCTGTGGTGTGGATGGGCCGAGTCCGCGCTGTGTCGGTCCCTCTGCGTGCAGAACTTCAGTAGGCCCAAGAAGAACGTCTCTGTCCACTACTCCGACTGTCGTCGACACTGGTGCGGGACGCCCCCGTCCCGTCTCCGCCGAGTCCCGGGAGCCCCCTGACCCCGTAGCCCCTCCCTGTCGCCAGACGCAGAGATGCGACCGACCCGTCCGTGACCCTGTACCCCCGGTGCGACCCATAGTCTTTGTCCCCGACCTACAAGGGACTCCCCGCCCCACTCACTACCTACGACCCCTGTGACCTGTCCTGGGGCCCGTCGGTCCTCCTACACCACAGCGTCTGTCTCCGTCCCCCGGAGTCCGCGGGCACCCACGGGTCCCACCCCGTCCCCGGAGTGGTACACGACCAGCAACTCGTCCACGTGGTGCGCCCGGCAGGTGAGCGGGTACCCGTGGTCCAGCCCGCTCCGGAACATCTCGGCGTCGTCCGTGTCCCGACGCGAGACGAAGTGCGACAGGTACGACAGGGACGCCCGTCTCACCCCACCCCCCACGAGTCGTGCTGGGGTCGGGACGTGGGGGAGGAGGAGAGTGGGGAGGACCCTTCCCACAGGTCACTCTCCGCCGTTCTCTGAGGGTCCTTGGGAGACTCCGACGGGGGTGACGGGTGGTCCGGAGGCAGAGAAGGAGACGTTTTACCCAACGTAGAGTCATTGGAGTGCCCCAGTGTCCGTCCCGTCCACACCGAGACGCGGAAGTCAGTCAGTGGCGGACGAATAGACTCGTGGATGACCCGCGGCCCGTGAGGACAGCCGTGACACCTGCCACACGCGCACGAGTCATCGAGTCAGTGCAGACTGAGAAACGTTGAGACACCTGACATCGGGTGGTCTGAGACAGGCACCCTAAAAGGCCCGTTCTTATGACCCGTCTCACCACCCGTTTAACGAGGCTTGACACAGGAGTCTCTCGAATACAAGAATGGTCCCGTCGGGGTAGGATGTTGTCTATGGCAGACCCAAGTCGCGAGGTGCCGGTCGATCGCGTCCTCGAGACCCTTACCACAAATCGTACTTTCGGAGTGACTATTCCGTGGCCCACTTGTCTTTTGAGGCTCTTTTGTGATTTTTAGATGTGTCTACGAGGGTCGTCTCGGTTCTCGGACACCTCCGGGCCTCGGTCCACCCGGACACACACCCTCCTCGGGGCTCCTCCGAACCGCGGGGGATGTCAGAGATCCGATAGACTAGAATCCTAGTTCGAGAAAGTAACTAAGAACATAGAAGAATCGGCAGTAGACAAGTTTGTGACGGAGACAATGTTAAGAGAGGGAAAAGAGAAGGATCTTGAGATTTGCCACAACAATCTGACATAGAGGGAACTGAGAATCGGAGAGAATTTAAAAAGGTAGAGAAACGAAGAGACCCGACATAAGACTAATTGCACAGGTCAAGGAGACGGTTAAAGGTTAGGGACGAAACCAAGACAGATGAGACGACGATTTGATTTTGTGAATAAAAGAAATACTTTTGAGGGTTAAGAAAAAAACCGACATAGTGCACTGAACACTCTAGAATCAAGGGACTGGTCCCTAACTTGGACCCGGGAGCCGTCACTGTTACGACTCAAGATCGGTGACCTGGTGGTACCTTAAGGGACTTTTGCGGTTAAGTTGACAACAAAAGGTAAAAGAAAAACGACCGAAAGGAAGTACCGCGGAACGTCGGACGTAAATCACTAAAAGTTGGCACTCGAAGAGTACATTGGACCTCGAAGTAGATCCCTTTACCACTTCCACCGAAAGAGGTCTTTCTGAACAAACGCAGACAGTCCGTGATCCCATATGATCGTCATACATAGTGAAATTTGATTTCGAACCGAATGCCTAGATACCTACTAGGTCCTTTCCCTTTTAGTCCGACTTTTGGTCACAACACCGGACAAAGTACGGTTCTGAACTTTCCCATTGAGACGGATATCAGGGACTCCCCTAAATAAAGATCCAGTGGGAGTGAAACTTCACACCGGAGACCTCGGAGACGAACTTGTTCAAAACAGAAGACAAGGGTCTCCGACGTTCCGGGGTTTTGGTTATAGGTCCAAGTGGGTCAAGTCGTTTACGGGATTCGTTTTAGGTAAAGTTTTGTCGCTACCAAAATGGACGAGTTTTGTGTGGTTAACGAAGGGTAAAGCTAGTCTTATTTTAGGTTTGTGGTGATACCTTTTTGGGTTCACTTGAAAAACCGGTTGAGTTATGTTTCGAGTACGGATGGGCCCGGAAACGTGAATGACGAGGAAAACGAACCTTGTGAAAGAGGTTATGAAAATTAACAGAAGAGGAGGAGTAAGGTCGGAGGTCAATGTACCGTGGAGGCACTTCTGTGGGGGGGCTACTCAGACTAGATTCATCGGTAGGGGTGCAGGACGGTGGACAAAACGAAAGAAGTCACATCGACAGTGACAGACTTGAGTTGAGTGAAGAGACGGATACGCAAACGAGAAACCTCGGGAAGAGTCTACGGTCGAGGGACTCCCACCCCTGTTGACAAGGGGGTCGAGGGAGGACGGAGGGTTACGGGTCTTGTCTCGGGCCCTGAAACGTCCATGAGTCCTTTATTAACGAGTTACGGGAGGACGAAATCTTTCTAGTGTGCGACTAGTGACTGGAAGTACGGAAAGGAAAAAGGTGTCGGTTGAGGAGGAGGAGTGGGTCCAGAGTTGGATTACGGTGAAGGAGACTCTTCGGGAGGCTGGGGGTCGGATCAAGTCTACGAGGGTGATTTACGGGAATCCGAGGACACGGGGTGTCGTCCCAAGACTCTCCTTCATTATGCAAAGTAGGACGTTAATAAGTTCGTTACAAATAGAGGGTGGAGACCTGGCACTTGTGGTCCTCCTACTACTCGTACAGACGGAGACCAGTACCGATGCACGGGTCGTTACTCGTGCCGCGGAGTGTGTATCTACGGGTTGTCTACTAACAACTTACTTACTTACCTTTTCCCCGTTTTCAAGACCTTCCGATAGTGGCTGTATGAAATTTCAGTGACGGAGAAGAAATGGTCTACAATTTCCAGTTAGTCTTTAAAACGTTCAAAATAGTGTAAGTCACTATCGGGGAAGTAAGGACACTCGTTTTTCAGTAAATTAAGTAAAACGTTCTACCGATGGGTGAGGTCGTAGGAACGACCTCTTAAGGTGCCTGTCTCCTCGGACCGCCCGATGTCAGGTGTCACAGCGTTTCTCAGTCTGTACTGACTCGTTGATTGTGATAGTAATATAAATAAAGCTCGCAAAGAGTAATGATCTGGACACGAAGGATAATAAAAATATTTTTCCAATAAAGTGAGGGAAACATAACCAAATAGAATATGGTGTACCATTGGTTCCAACATACTCTCAGTTTCCTTTTACGGATTCTTTGAGAGGTTCGGAAAGTTGACGAAGAATAAACCCTGTTATGTAAAAAGATCAAGAATGGTTCTTATCATTCAATAATTATTTATCATTGTTTAAAGATGAAAAAAATTGACATGAAAACTGGAATAAAAAAGAATACCATGTATTTGTCATTAAATATTTATACTTTTTTTCTTTCCAGTCAATCTGTCTGTGGGGTGACCGAAAGGAATGTTCCGGCTCAACCTGACCGCTCTACTGTCTTCTGTCCGTACCCCGACAGTGGTTCGGGTCGTGTTGGGGGTGCAGGGTCGACCCTCTGGACCCGTCCACTGTGTCGGAGAGCCTGGGAGTTCGATCCGACCCCGAGCAGATCGGGCGGGGTGGTCGCCCCAGGGGTCACGGAGTGGGCCGGTGGTTCTACGCTCCCTACAGGCGCCGCTTCCGGAGCGGGTAGAGCGCCGACGGGTGCAACCGCTACGTCACGTCCCGGTCCGTGTACTTCCACCCCAACGCCGACCGGTCCAGCAAGAACTACCGCAACAACTACTCGGCCTAGTCGAGCCTCAACCTCAAGTGGTCGTGGCTCTACTTGTCCATTGGGACCCGCCGCCCTTCCTCCACCCCCCGAGCACCGATTGACTGGGGGTCGGGACGTCAGATGTAAAGACCGAGGAGGGCTGAGTCTGGATCCCCAGACCGGGGGTCGGGGAGGAGGGGGTCTGGGTCCCCAGGTCTGAGGTCGGGGAGGAGGGGGTCTGGGTCCCCAGGTTCAGGGGTCGGGGAGGGGGGAGTCTGGGTCCCCAGGCCGGGGGTCGGGGAGGGGGGAGTCTGGGTCCCCAGGTCTGAGGTCGGGGAGGAGGGGGTCTGGGTCCCCAGGTTCAGGGGTCGGGGAGGGGGGAGTCTGGGTCCCCAGGCCGGGGGTCGGGGAGGGGGGAGTCTGGGTCCCCAGGTCTGAGGTCGGGGAGGAGGGGGTCTGGGTCCCCAGGTTCAGGGGTCGGGGAGGGGGGAGTCTGGGTCCCCAGGCCGGGGGTCGGGGAGGGGGGAGTCTGGGTCCCCAGGTCTGAGGTCGGGGAGGAGGGGGTCTGGGTCCCCAGGTTCAGGGGTCGGGGAGGGGGGAGTCTGGGTCCCCAGGCCGGGGGTCGGGGAGGGGGGAGTCTGGGTCCCCAGGTCTGAGGTCGGGGAGGAGGGGGTCTGGGTCCCCAGGTTCAGGGGTCGGGGAGGGGGGAGTCTGGGTCCCCAGGCCGGGGGTCGGGGAGGGGGGGGTCTGGGTCCCCAGGTCTGGGGGTCGGGGAGGGCTGAGTCTGGGTCTCAAGGTCCGGGGGACCGGGGAGGGAGTCTGGGTCCCCAGGTCGGGGGTCGAGGAGGGGTCTGAGTGTTAGACGAAGAGGCACATGAACAACCTCGAGTCGTCCAAGTGCCGGAGGTACACGGGTTTCAGCTACAGCACCGGTTCGTCTTTCTACTTCTCGTCAAATGTGTGTATGAAAAAGAACGACATCGGCAGGTTCCGAAACAGGGGACCCCAGTCTCCTTCCTCCTGCCCCACCGTTTTCACTCTTTCCTAATATGAATGTTCAGAGCCCATAAGGTCGAGGGTCGGGCGAGGAAGACGTCTGGCTCCTCTGTCCGGGGGTCGGATGGGAACTTGAACCTCGCCTACAACCGGTCAAGGAACAACTAAGAGAATTAGAGGCGGAGGAACGAGAATGGACCCCTTCTCTTCCGTCCCGTCCACTCGTCCCAGGGTCTCTCGACTCGACGGACGGGAGTGAAAGGCCCCGGTCCTGGGAGAGTCCGTCTTCCCGCCTAAGAGAGATACGACCCCAGGACCAGACCCCCGACTTCAGTCCGGACCCTGAGGTAGAGACATACCCTGGAAGTCCCTCCATTCTTGGAAGCGAGTCCCCAGGGATGGTGGGTCTACTTTTCGGACCGTGTGTGAGACTTCGCTAGGGACTGGGGGAGGGAAGAAGGAGGAGGACAAGGGCAGCGTAGGTACCGAGACGTGGTCGGGGGTCGACTTTATTCGGGGACCGTCTCTTACACACTACTTACTTACTCACTTCTCTAGCCGACGGGAGTTCGGCTGGGGACCCCGGGAGTTGGGGTGTAGGGGTGACTGGAGTCGTAGAGGACTTTTGGAGGAGACGGGAGTCGAAGGATTAAAATGAGTGAGTGGTCCGGAACACAGGACTCGAGGGGCGACGGGAGGAAACGGTGGTTGACCAGGGAGGAGGGTTAGACGGTCAAGAGAGGTATGGGGTACGGTGGGGGCTTCGGACCGGGTGTCTGGGTGAAGGAGGAAGGGACGATGTGCAGACAGACGTTGTAGGGATAAGAAGACTACTCTGGGTGGGTCTCCGCCTGAGCTCTCCCGGAGGGGCCCGGGGTGCTCGGAGACACGAGGAACTACGGGTCCTCTGGGGTAGTCTGGTCCTAGGCTGACCTGTCACTGGGCCAGAGCCGGTGGGAGTGGTGGTCGACACAGGGAGGAGGTCGGAGGGTCAGGGTGAGCTCGGTCTGAAGTGGTAGCGTGGGAACCGTCCGAAGTCGTGAGTGAGTCAAGGAGGCTCGTCTCTTTGGACCCACAGGAGTGGGGAGTGAGTTCAGCAGCGGTACAGGAGAGACAAGCTGGAAGTCTTGTACTCGGGTCTGTTGGAGGTGGTACTGGTAGAACAGGTCTGGGGTACGGGCGGGTGGACCTAGTGACGTCGTCGGAGGGTCCCACCCCTGAGGTAGGGTCTCGGTCGTTCGGGAGACCGGGACGGGACCAGTGGGGAGTGTAGAGCGACACACAGGTCGGACCGCCCGGAGGCGGTCAAGGTCCCGGTAATGTTGTGGGAGGGTGGAGGTCCCGGAAACGTGGACGATACGGGTAGACAGGTCAAGAGTAGAGCAGTAAACCCAGAGTCGAGAACAGTAGAGGAGGTGCACCGGAAAGGACCGGTCAAGAAATAAATAAAAAAAAAGACCGGTCAAGAAATTTCCGTTACGAAATAAGAAGTCAAAGGAGTAAAATATTTTACAGGAGGGACCGTGCAGTGTAACGTATTGGTAAATAGAGATGACAGTTTGGAGCCAAGGGAGAAGTAATGTTCAGTAGTACTCCCTCAAAGATCTTGTCACGGGTCGTATATCGTCCACGAATTATCTACAGACCAGTCCTGAAGGGACCACCAGATCACCGGTTCCGAGGTTCGAGGGTTACGTCCCCCGGACCCAAACCAGGGACCAGTCCCTTGATCTAGGGTGTACGACGTTGATTCTGGACCATGTCAGCTTATTTATTTTTATTTATAATATTTGTTATTTTTATTTGCCGATCAGTAGACTTCCCACCTCTGACGAGACTGGGTACCGAACACGGTTCCGTTGTTCCTCCAAGTTTACTTACTTACTTACTTCCTCGTTCATTCTCATACAGGAGAGGAAGAGAAATCTTTAGGACGGAGTGACACGAGCGAAGCCGTCGTGTATATGATTTTTTTTTTTTTTTTTTCTTTAGGACGGAGTGGTTGATGAGGGTTGAAGGTCCCTGCGAGGGTATTCGAGGTGAAGTCGATAGTTGAGGAAATCCTTCGGGGGAAACTAATCGTGGAGGACTAGTCAAGGTTCGTCTACGATGTCGACGGAACACGTTGTCCCGTCGACAGTCGGTCCGTCGAGAGTTCGTGGACTTTCCACCGACAAGAGTTGACTTTACTCACCGTTTCTGTGTAAATCTTCTGAGTCACAGTCCCTTCTTTTCCTTACATTTGATAGAATAGTGCTTCAAATTTTATAATTAATCAACAACAACAAGTCAACAATTCAACATAGGCTGAGAAATGTTGTGGTACCTGACGTCGTGTAGTCCGAAGGGACAGGAAGTTGATAGAGCCCCTTAAACGAGTGTGAGTACAGGTAACTCAGTCACTACGGTAGGTTGGTAGAGTAGGAGATAGTGGAGGAAGAGGACGGGAGTTAGAAAGAGTTGTAGTCGCAGAAAAGATTACTCAACCGAGAAGCGTAGTCCACCGGTTTGAAAGGAAATCCTAACTGACCAAACTAGAGGAGCGTCAGGTTCCCTGAGAAGAGTTCTCAGAAGAGGTTTTGGTGTCAAACTTTAGTAGTTAAGAAGTCTCGAGTTGGAAGAAATACCAGGTTGAGAGTGTAGGTATGTACTGATGACCTTTTTGGTGTCGAAGCTGATCTGGTCGAAAACAGTCGATACACTACAGAGACGAAAAATTATGTCTATAAATCAAAACGGTATCGAAAAGAAAGTTCCTCGTTCACAGAATTAAAGTACCGATACCAGTGACAGACGTCACTAAAACCTCGGGTTCTTTTTTAGACGGTGACAAAGGTAAAGAAGGGGTAGATAAACGGTACTTCATTACACTGGCCTACGGTACTAGAATCAAAAAACCTACAAATGAAAATTCGGTCGAAAAAGTGAGAGGAGAAAGTGGAAGTAATTCTCCCAGAAATCAAGGCGAAGTGAAAGACGGTAATCCCACCAAAATTTACTTTTTTATATATATACATTTATGACTATTGCAACTTGACTACGAAAGTTTAACACCACGACCTCTTCTGAGAACTCTCAGGACACCTGTCGTTCCTCTAGTTTGGTCAGTTAGGATTTCCTTTAGTTAGGACTCATAAGTAACCTCCCTGACTACGACTTTGACTTCAAGGTTATGAGACCCGTGAACTACACTGCTCGACTGAGTGACCTTTTCTGAGACAACCACCCTTTCTGACTCCCGTCCTCCTATTCCCCCACTGTCTCCTACTCTACCAACCTACCGTAGTGTCTGAGCTGTACTTAAAGTCGTTTAAGGTCCTCTGCCGCCTCCTGTTTCTTCGGACCGTACGACGTCGGGTACTCCAACGTTTCTCAGCCTGTGCTGACTCACTGACTTGTTCTCACATAGTTCAATGTATTTATGTAATTTTAATTAAACCGGGTAAGGAAAGACGAAAAATTGTTTTTACACCGAGGGTTCCTTCAATTTTTGGTGTGTACGCCGAGTGTGAGACCCATCCTGACGAGAGTCCGAAAGGGCCCCGAGGGGCGTGACGGGCCCAGTCGCGACGACACCACAGACCCATACGGGGCAGGGGTCTGGTGTGACCCTTGGTGGACTCCCGACCCGGTGAAAAGATGATTACTGAGGTACAAAGTGTCCGAATGACTCACCGACGCGAGTCCTTTCTGTTCTACACTTTTTTAAGGTGCACGGACTTCTCCATGTCACTGGGCGAGGGTCAGGAGTCCCTCCCTCCTCCCAGAGGCCCTGGATCCACGTCCCGGTACTACTCCGACTTGACGGGACACACCGGGGTCTCGGGTAGACTGCGAAGTAAATAATTAATGTGCCAAGGACTCGGGACACCCCGTCCGACTCCTCCCGGTGCGGCCCGTGGGTCCTGATGTCTCTAGGCCGTGAAGAGTCGGAGGGGGTCCCGGAGGCCCGGGCCACCCCGTGTCCGACGTATGGGGGACGGGTGTGGACTCGTTCGATACGCACCTACCTCCAGTGCCCCCGTGGGCACGCCGGAACGACCACCGACGACTTTCCTCCCCTGTAAACTCCTCCCGACACTTTCTACTCCGCTCAAGTCCGCGTCAAGTGGTCCCTCTTGATTCGGTGCGACGACTCACGGGTCCCCTCCCACCGGTCCCGCAGTCCTGTCGCGGAGGACTACGCCGTCCCCGCCCCTGGTCGTGGGTGCGTGCACCACGCGTACGAGGCAAGTAAGAGGGTCCGACACGTTGTGAGTGAGATCATTCGACGGAATTTCGATAAGACATCCGTGGTCTTTTCTTTTTTGTTGTTTCAAAAATATTTACCTGGTGTATGGTGTGTCACCGACGGATTGAAAATGGTGTCCATCTACCTTTGGACTTACCATTAATGTAAAGATTGTGATCTCGGGAGAGGCCGGAAACGAATGTGGAGATAATTTTCGAGGTTCTTCGTCTGTCTTGATTCGCTCTCACAACCTACTGACTCGTCACTCGTCCTCCACGATCCCTCGACCCCTACAAACGAGGGCGTAGACCCCCGGTCAATACGTCGACACAAGCCGACCCCTTTTAAGTAGTCTAAAACTACTACCGAAGTAGTTTGAAGTAGTGAATACTAGACACTCGAAAAAATATGTATGTGATATATATATATATATAGATATTCACTTATATATAAACATATCCTTATATATAATTGTACAAAAATATCAATTCATATAGTTGCTGTATCTTCTCTTACAGTTTGTCTGTGCCTTTTAAAGTTCTTATAAGTCCTTAAGGAACCCTGAAGGGACCACCAGGTCACCGAATCTGAGGTACGAGGGTTGTGTCTCACTGGTCCAATCTATGGACCAGTCCCTTGATCTAGGACGACCGGCGTTGATTTCTAGGGTACTCGACGTTCATTCTACGTCGTGTCGGTTTATTTATTTGTTTGTAATTCCCTGAATGGGTGCCAGGTCACCAATTCTTAGGTGGAAGGTTACGACTCCTGTACCCAAGTTAGGGACCAGCCCCTTGATTCTCCACTGTACGCCGTCTCGTTGATTCGGGTGGGGTTTCGGACGTGCGGTGTTGATTCTGGGTTGTGTCGTTTTATTTATGTATTTTAAATTTTTTTTTTTCTTAAATACTATCAGTCGACTCACTTAATAAGTAAATAATACGATATCAACCTGTAAAGTGAGGAAATTATTTTTTATAATCACCGACGGTACACATTATTAATTTTTATTCGAAATTTTTTAGAAATTTAACAGGTGTAGATAAACTATAATAGAAGACCTAGTGGTTATATGAAGGGATATTTTTTTCTTAAGTGTCTTTCTTGTTTCGTAGTCCAGAGGTTTTCTCTTACGAGACACCGGGACTCCTTCCCGTAAGACCGTCTCGTGTATTGGAGACGTTTATAGATCACGGGCCCACGGGTCTCTGTCGCGGACCCACGACGACTCCCATCGCGTACCCTCTTTCCCCGCTATCCGTCGACACTGTCTTGACCCGACGGCCTTCTTTAAAAAGTAGTGAGTCCCGGTCGGACGTTGTCCTCCACTCGAGGGACAGTGTCCTCCGTACATTCGTAAAGTCCCACAAAAAATTTCTCTAAAGAAATAGAAGTTTGTAAGGGACCCAATCCGAGTCTGGGACGAGACGGGACTCCTACGAGGGACTAACCTCCCCTCCGACTATCCCTATTACACCTTTTGAAACTGTCTCCGTTTGTGCCACTCCCGACCCTCCGATCTTAGTCTACCCTCCTTCTTTCGAAGGACCATGGGTCGAGGACCCTAGACTCCGAAGTTCCTGTTCCGACTTTACGTGTTTCGTCGTTATTCCCCTCCACACGAACCCCATGTTTCCAGTCGAACACACTTTCGGGCCCCCGATCGTATCGTCCACCCCCATCGGACGTCCCAAGGGACGCCCACGACTGGAGAAGACGGACGTCGCCCACGACTGGAGAAGACGGACGTCGCCAACGACACTCCCGGGACGTCCTCCCTTGTCCGGTGGTAGACCGATGTCCGGTCCCGTCCCCTGACGACCTGCGAGGTCTATCTGGTCCCCTGAGGACCGACCCCCTCGACGTCGAAGGGACTTGTACATTGGACCCCGTAGCCCCTCATCGACGGCGACGGTAGTTTCCCTAGGAGTGGTTGGGACTGACGGTACTCCCCTGACAGTGCGAAAATGTCGTCAGTCCATTGGGTCCGTGATAGGCCACGGAGTGACGGTCCGGGAAGCCACGAAAGGTCTGTTAACGACAAATGTCATGTTTCCTCGTTTACAAAGAGAGATGATCCTACACGGGATGACAGAGGGTGAGTTCAGGACTGTCGGGCCTCAGGAGTTTCTCCGAAGACCCTCTACTCTGACAACTGACCTAGGGACGCTTCAAGTGTCGTACGACAGGGGCAAGGCGGGTGATCCCCTCGGTGACCGGTGTACGCCGGTGATCCGTGAGGTTTATACCGACCACGGAGACTCCCTGACCTAAGGATTAAATGAACATTATTCAATTTTTAATTTTTTACTAGGAGGTGAGTCAATGGCCCTTTCATACAAACCTTGCTGAACCTGGGAAAACACTTCGAAGAAAAATTGGTGTTCAAAATATTTGATAAGTCTGTCTCGTTCAATAAAGGTTACTTTTACCTCGAAGGCTCACCTCTTTCCTTGTATTTGACAGAGTAATTAGTAACTTTTTTATAGATAATGTGTACGTCTATTATAAACCCGGTAGGGCCCCATTTCCTTTATTTTGTACAATTTCAATTAAAGGGGTCAAAATGAAAACATTACACTGAGGACCTTTTAATTTTACAGATATACACCTCCCTGGAGCTCTGACAGTATGATTCACTTCATTGTTTGTATAATCTCTCTGTTCATAGTATACTATAATGAATAGACACCTTAGATTTTTTTACTATGTTTACTTGAAGAAATACCTTGTCTTTGTCTGAGTGTCTGTATTTTTTGTTTAAATTCCAATGGTTTCCCCTATCGACCCTTTAACCCTCCCTATTTAATCCTCCAACCCTAATTGTATATGCGTGATGATATCTTCTCTATTTATTCTTGGATAACATATGGTGTTCTTGATATGAGTTATAGAATATTATAGGATTTTACCTTTTCTTGGACTTTTTCCTATATACACACACACACATATATATATATGTTTTTGAGGTAATTTTTTGACTCCATATCAATTAAAGGTTGAGTAACCTTTTCTGACTACGATCCTTTCTAACTACCGTTTTCTTCCTTCCCCGTCTCCTACTCTACCAATCTATCGCAGTGACTGAGTCAAGTCAGTCAGTCAAGTCAGCGAGTCAACACAGGCTGAGAAACGCTGGGGTACCTGACTTATTGTTGTTGAAATTTTTTGACATGGATACACCTAACGGTGTACTTTCGGGGTCCAACCTACAATAGTTTCAGGAGTTGCAGGGGTTCTCTCAAAAGAGGAACTCGTTGGTTCAGTGTGGGGTAGTAAGGGACGGAACTTGAGTCGACGTTTCTGGAGGACTTGACGAAGGGTTATATACTTCCCCCGTACACGACGAGACATTTGGGACCCGGAGACGGACCCTTGTGACCAAGGGGTTCCCGTCCCCACCCCCGGGTTCTAGTCCCGGTCCCGGGTCCCGACAGGACTGTGTCGCGAGTCGACGAAGTCAGCACAGGCTGAGAAACGTTGGGGTACCTGACATCGGGCGGTCCGAGGGGATAGGTACCCTAAGAGGTCCATTCTTATGACCTCACCCAAGGGTACGAGAGGAGGTCCCCTAGAAGGACTGAGTCCCTAGTTTGGGCGCAGAGAACGTAGAGGACGTAACCGTCCGTCCAAGAAATGGTGATGGTGGTGGACCCTGCGGGGAACAGGACTGCGTCCACTCCACGAGTTACACTAACACCTGGCTCCAGTGTTCTTTGTGTCGCTCTCCCTCTTTCCCCCGAGTCCGGACCTAGACAGACAACGGCCGTAGTTCGGTCAAGGAAATTGTGTGACTACGACCTCGTGGTGGTTTCACCCTGAGTAAGGAAGACGACTCAGTTTAGGATAAGGAAGTGACGAGACTTAGAGAGGGACCGAGGGTAGACCGGGTCACATTTTCGTTTCAGGAATGACCTAGGTGATCGAGGGAGAGACTGGTGTCGAGGGTGGGAGAGGGGTGTAAGGATAAGGAGTTCGTGTCAGGACGGAGTCCCGGAAACGTGTCCGACAGACACGTGGGTTCTTACAGAAAAGGTCTAAAGATACCCGGTTAAGTGGGTGGTTTAAGACGAGGTTACAGTGGAAGAGTCTCTCTCTAAGACTGGTCGGTTATGGTCTCGCGTTAGGGACTGGAACAGGGATGTGGGGAAGGAACGAAATAAAAAAGGGTCGTGAGACTTGTCGACTTGTGATATAAATGAACACACAACCAGGTCGAGGGGCGATCTTACCCTCGTGGTGTCCCTTCCCCGAAAACGAGTGGTGACACCAGAGTAGTGAATCCTCTCACAGACCGTGAGTCAGTCACGAGTGTTTCTATCTAAGCAAGTAAGTAAGTAAGTTAGTCGTTTATGGAGTTTTCCCGAGGGTGCCCGGTCCGGGACTTCTTCCACCTTGACCCCCGGATCCCTCTTTAGTCTGGCCCCGGACACGAGGTCCCAAATCCCTTCTGACGGTGTTTGTCCTACCCAGTGTCAAACAACACTTTACACGGGGGACCTCTCGAACCCCGTGAAGCTGTCGGGTCGTGGGTGGAGGGTCGTGGGTGAAGGGCAGGTAGTGGACGTGAGAGGAGTCCGAACCCCTCCCGACCCCGGGATCTCCTCCCTCGGGGCGGGGACGGAATCCCTCGAGGACCGTCTATTCACAGACCTCCGGTCTGAGGGGGAGGTCTGTTCTGTCCTGGTGCGGAAGTCCGGTCCGGTCCGGAGTGGGGAGGGAAAGAATAGACGTCTTAAACGGGAAGGACCGAGAAGAGGAGTTTCGGACGGAAGTAGGGGAAGATCTAGGAGGGGGGTCGAGGTGACACGGTTAGGAGGTCATCCTCCGGAGGTGAGAGGAGGACAGGAGGTGGACGGGGGGTTGGGAGGAGAAGGGGAGTGAGTCCAAATTTTGGGAGAGATCACGAGAGTCCTGTTTGTGGTAGGACCGGAGACGGGTGGAGGGGCTCCAGTCTAGTGTAGGGAGAGACGTGGTCGACATTGTGTCTGGAGTCTCTCAGAGCTGCCCCGGAGTCCTGGAAACGTGCACGACAGGGAGACGGAAGTCTCGAACGGAGGGGAAGGAGACCGGACCGATTGAGGAGGTGTAACAGACCGCTTACGTCATTCTGTCGAGGACAAGAGGGTTGTGGCACCGGGAGAGGGAGTGACCTGAATCCTGTCGATGTTAGAAAAAAAAAGGGTGAATTTTTTTTTTTAACCCCCTGAAGGCACCACCAGATCACCGATTTTGAGGGTCGAGGGTTGCGTTTCCCGGACCCAAGTTAGGGACAAACCCCTTGATCTAAGGGGTACGACGTTGGTTCTGGGTCACGTCGGTTTGTTTATTATTTCTGTTTTAAAAACTACTCTTATCCTTGCCTCGGTTCTATCCCGAAAATTTGTTCAGCTGTAGTTAAGACTTTCATTTAAAGTGTACTGAAAGACTCCCCCGTTGTTCTATATGGAGGGACTTACGAAACGTTATATAAATCTAGACTGAAATACGATGTATTTCTTTTATTTAAATTACATAGTAGTTTGTCACCGTATGCACTTTATTCTCCTAAACGACATATCATGTCCCTTGATATAAGTTGGTGTCACCTTCTCTTATACACTTGTTTTATGTATATACATATTGGCTTAGTGAAACGACATGTGGACTTTGATTGTGTTATAACATATAGTTGACATGAAGTCAGTTTCTTTTTACCTCGATGCTAAGTGTATCGTGTGTCGAGTGGTGAGCCGTCACGGTTAGTCCCAAAGAAATCATCTAGGTTTCGCGACAGGTAGATGGTGGTGGTAGATTGAGGTCTTGTAAGAGTAATGGGGGATTTCTTTGGGACAAGAGTAATCTTCAGTGAGGTGTAAGGTGGTGGGGGAACGGGATCCGTCAGTGAGTTGGTGAAAGACTAAGAGACCTAAACGACGAAGACGTGCAAAGCATAGTACCTTAGGATGTTATACATCGGAGAATACAGACCGAAGAAAGGGAGTTTTACTACAAAAGCTCCAAGTGAGTACGACACTGGAGGTGTCAGAAAGTAAGAAAAACTACCGACTTATTGTAAGGTAGCACACCCGCAGGTGTGACACAAAAAGGTAGGTAGACGACCACCCGTAGACCCAAACAAACACGAGAGACCGATACCTAGTAGTTACTACGACATGCTTGTAGGTATATGTTCACAAACCCTCTGCCTGTCGACGGTAAAAATACGTCAAGGACAGAGGGAGACCCCGGCCCTCCAAGTACCCCCATGTCTGTTCAGACAGGATAGATGGTGACACAAGGGTCGTGGGTGCTATTCCAAACTTTGTATGGTCGGTACTTTGTATGTGAGCTACTCTTTTGGTTCCTGTTCCCCGCGGGACTAGGAGGTCAGGACTAAGAAAGTCGATTTGCTGGAGGTGACGGGGGTTCAGTCTCATAGAGGAGGTAGGAGACCGAAGGGAGACCCCAGGTCGCCACTGTGGGTGAACAAAAGAGAAAGGAAGGGGTGGGGGTGGTAGGTTAGGGAAACCTCTAGGAGGTTCTAGATAGAGATTGGGTTTGTGAAGAGTCCCTAAGGAAGGGTGGGGTCAGCTCATTTAGTGGTAGAGCGCGCCCCTACGGACGTTGTCGGGGGATTAAGAAAGGGACGAAGGTAAGGATGGAGGAACCCAGATGAGAGATAGGTCGTCGGTCTCCTTGATAAAATTTTGTAGTTAGTCCAGGGCAGGGAGGGTACGAGTTTTGGAAGGACGGTGAGAGCGAAGTCTCTTTCCGGTTCCACGAGGGGTACCGGGTGTTTCGGGATGGACGAGGGACAGAGAAGAGACGGGTTTAGAGGGTGAAGAGGGTGGGAGGGAACGAACCGAGGTTGGTGTGTTCGGGTGTTCGGGGGAGCGAGAATAGACTTAGGAGTGGTTCACACGATGTTGGAGTCCTGGAAACTTGTGTGGTAAGGCGACGGACCTGGGGAGAACGGAGGTTTTAGACATGGTGAACGGGGAAGAGTTAGGACAAGGGAAGGGGGAGAAGGGCAGGAATAAAAAGAAGTGTCGTGATCAGTAGTAGACATCAAGACACAAATATTAAATTAGAGGGAGGACCGTGCTCACGAGGTTCCCCGTCCCTAAAGACAAGTGACACCATCGGGAGCAGGGATGTTTACAGACCGTGTGACCTAACTAGTTTTGCGTAAACAGTTCACTCTTGCTTACTTACTTGGAAGTCTCCGTTCTACAAGACCAGTTACCTCAGTCGACTGTTCTTTTACCTCGGAAGTTCTCCAACTTACTGAACGGTTCCCAGTGTTCCGTCCACAGTCTCCGTCACTTGTGGAAGAAGATTGTGGACGGGAGGCGGTGTTGGGTGTTGGGGAGTTACGAGGTGGGGAAAGGATTGTTTGTATTGGAGGGAGACGGTGAACCATGGGTTCAAAGGTGGGAAGAACGAGCGACTCGTGGATGATACACGGTCTAGTAGGGTATGGACGATTTAAGATTTTAGTAGTGACCCGTGAACGTCTCCGGCGAGGAGTCTAAGCCGGTTCATTGTTTTTGTCCTCGGTTCTGTGGAACACGGACCTTACACACTTTGCGGAGTGAGTGTAAGCCAATAGTAGTGTTGGGGTAGTCCTTCTACGGTAGTCGTCAGGGAGGACTGTCTACTCCTTTGGCTCTCCACTTCAGGGAGTAAGTTCCAGTGTTCCGTTCCCCTACCCTCGTCGGTTTGAGTTTGGCTTCGGACCGACTGGGGCCTCGGACACGCCTATGTCGAAGACTTCGAGAACCGTCGAGATTTGTGGTTGTGGGCGAGGGTTCTCGACCCTCGACTGAACCGCGGTCCGGAGGGTATCAGTGCTGGTAAGAAGGACGACCACTCCCGACAGGGGTACAACTACACCAGTCTCCCCTCTCCCGAGGTCTAAGTCCCGACAGGACGAGGGGCTGGGTACTGGGGAGACCTTGGTCCGAAGGGGGGTACGGGTGGTCGAAAGGTCTAGAGAAGGGGTACCTACAGATTCCGGGGGGTCCGGGGAAGAAACTCTAGACTCGAGAGAGGGAAGACCGTGAAGGGGGTTCAGGGGTGTACTATTACTGGAGAGGAAAGGTCCGGGGGGTCGAGGGACAAAGTCCAAGAGGGTTCTGAGAGGTAGACGTCGCGAAGAGGCACGAGGGGAGTCATTGGGGAGATCGGGGAAGAAGTGACGGGCGGTGTAGAGGATTCGTTAGGAGGTAGGTCCTCGGGGAGACACGGAGTGGTTCCAGGGTCTCTCAGAGGGAACAAGGGTAGAGAGGAGGGGTTTAGGGACCCTGAAAGATAGTAAGAGTTCAGGAGAGATACTTGGTCGACTTGCGGAGGTACTGGACAGATCGGGGAACCGGAGATACTGTGGGGGAGCGGGTCCGGGAGTTCGGGCTAAGGAAAATCCAAAGGACACAAAGCGCAGGAGGGTCAAGAGAGACCGGAGGAGGATAAGATGGAGAGGTGTCCCTTGGGGGTGGGTGGGAGGGTGGGTACGTGGAAGAAGGAAAAAGTAGATGTTGTCCCTAGAGAGATTGGGATGGCGATTATACTAGCGGGTCGGAAGGAAGGTGAGGGTCCCCTGTGGAGATACGGGACAAGGGCCCTGAAATGATCAGAGGAGATAATTCTGGGAGGCGCTACGGAGATTGGTGAGGCGCAGCAGTGGAGCTCTTCGTGTGATACTGTGGGATTGGGGGAGGTAAGGGGGCTTGGGTGGGAATTCAAGGGGGGAGGCCACCGGAGAAAGCGGAGAGTGAGATCCCGGCGTTATCTAAAGATTAGGAACCCGGGGAGACATTGCGGGGGGGCTTGGGAAGTTAAAGTGCGAGAGGGGGAACGGGCTAGAGGGGGCTGGCGCGAGAGTGTCAAGGCCTACAGCCTCTACTTGTGCCGCTCGGGGGCGTAGGGTAGCGGGAACCTGTGCCGGCCGTACTACCGCCACCGCAGCCGAGGTCCGGACCGGCCCGTCCCGTGCCGTGCCGCCCCCGACCGTCCGCCCCCCCTTGGCCCTCCTTTCCTGGGGTCCGTCGCGACTCTTCGGCTCGGCCGGCCCCGCCCCCCGCCCGCCCGCCCGCCCCTCCCGCCCGACCGCCCGCCCGCCCGCCCGTCCGGCGCCGAGGCGGGGTCCGGGGAGGGGAGCGGAGGCGGTCGGACGCGAGAGCCCCGGCGGATATCCGACGTTAATGACCGCGAGTCTGTGTCCGAGCCGGGGAGGCGGACAGAGTAACCAGCGACCTGTTTCCGCACGCCGAGGCTAACCAGGTCGCGGGGCGATAAAGGCGAGCGCTCACCTCCCCCACCCCCGCAACGGGCTCGCTGCCCGCCTCAACCACTGCATGTCACCTTGGCGGGGGAGGCGAGCCGGCCCACTCCCTGGCTAACCTAGGCCCCCGAGAGGGTCCTCCCTCCCTGCCTGCGCTTCCTGCCTCCCCCGCACCTGAACGTCTCCGCCCTGAGTGCAAATGCCTCCGGTTACCCGCCCATCTAGCGGGGGCGCCCGCAGCGCCTAAGCGGCTCGGTCAGGATGCGGGCGGGAGCTAACCCGGCCACAGACCCCGTTTCCTCCTCCCGATGCTAGGCATCTCTTCCTTCCTCTTTCCCCCCAGCAATGAGCGGACCCGACCCTATCCACCTCGCCGAGGACGTTAAGGGACGACGTCTCTTCCTCAACCCTCCCCGCCCTCTCGCACTCCACGAATGACGCGTTCGCAGAAAGACAAGGAAAAAAAAAAAAAGGAAGGGGAGGCGAGGCGGTGGAGGCCTGAGGAATTTAGAAGAAGGACCCTCGGCAGGGATGGAGGAGGGGGAGGGAAGAAGGAAAGAGAAGAGATCGGCGGCTCTACAACCCTAGATTGAACAGGCCTTCGAATCATAGGGTCTCGACTTCTTTGTCATTAAGCTCAGATGAGGGTAATTCGTCTCCAATTTTGACTGCAGGTCTCTCCAACTTACTGTACGGGTTCCAGTGTCTCGAGCCCTCCTAATTTGATATAAGATTGTAAATTGATGAAAGAGTATATGTTACCGAAACAACAACGTTGACATTGTGATAATTTATCTATAGTTCATGTTTAACGCTCAGAAAGGTGGTCTGAAACTCAAGAAGGACTTGTTCTTCCCCTGGACCATTACTTACTTCTTGCAACGTATTCCTTTCGCCAGCCACTCGGGCGAAACAAACCGGGTTGGTTGTGGCGAACAGCGGGGTCTCTGCAAGAGCAATCTGACATAAACCCCTTCCGTTTTGGAGTCTTTGGGGTTGCGGGGCCCGATAACTCTTTAAACCCCGTTTCCCTTGACCTTCTCAGGTAAGATCGTGGATCTCCTTGATTCAGGGGCCAGTCCGAAAAGGTTATAGTCTTTAGATCATACGAACCTAACTCGGAATCCTCACAGTGCCCAGGCCCTTGTAGGGGACCCCCTCTACCCCTGCCCCGTCTTCTCGGGTAGAAGGTCCAAGTTACCTAAGCAGGTAAACCCAAAGGTCCCTACCCCGCACCCTTTCAGATAAGACCTAAGATCCTCCTGTTTGTAGAGACCACAACCCCCTCCGACAGACGGGGAAATTCTGATATATCTTACCGGGGTATTTGTTGTTATTGTTGTTTGATAATCCTGGTTATCCTAAACCTTTTTGAGGAAAAATACCTTCTATTAGAGTTCATTAGGTTCCTGACCTCCTCAGGTACTGTTCCCTTCTTCGTGAAAAGAGGGACTCCTATTGTGGTAATTTATATCTATCTATGGTCTATCTATCATCACCCAACCTCAATCAGACGAAAAGTCCCCTACGTTTCTCTCTGTAGGTCTCGGCCTACTTGTCTTAATACAGGGATTCCTTCTCCCTTTTCTGTGGGAGAAGGATCTGAAGTACCCCTACCTACACCGTGGGACCTGTCCTCGAGTACCCGAGTGGTCACGGTTCAATCTCGTCGTGGAAGGTTTTCTTTACGTCACCCTCGGTGTTTATGTCAGTGTTTAATTTCATTTTTCTTTTCCACTCTACTTAGAATCACTATATAAAGTAAATTGGGGTACGTGGGTTTATAACCCGGAGGGACCACCGGGTCACCCAAATTAGGGACCCAACTCTTCTAGGGGACCCCCTCCCGTACCGTTGGGTGAGGCCATAAGAACGGACCTCTTAGAGTACCTGTCTCGTCGGACCGCCCGATGTCAGGTACCCCAGTGTTTCTCAGCCTGTGCTGACTCACGGATTGTTGTCGTGTCCACCGAGTCACCATTTCTTAGACGGACGGTTATGTCCCCTACGTCCAAGTTAAGGACCCTGTCCCACTAGGGGACCTCTTCCTTCACCGTTGGGTGAGGTGATGGGAACGGACCCTTTAGGGTACCTATCTCCTCGGACCACCCAATATCAGGGAACCAGTGTTTTCTAAACCTGTACTGAATCGTTGAGTTGTTGTTTGTTGTTGGGTTTGTAATACTAAAGTTGTATCGACAGTATAGTAGGATTCACAAACTTTAGACCACAAATATTTGTATCGTGCAGAGTCACCTCTAAGTGGTACAGCGTTAACGAGTCGTCGGTGCCCCGTAATAGTCTCCGTCTTTTAATCTCTGGCCTAAACTCGCTCTGGTAAGACCCCACGTTCCCGAGCCGTCCCCTGGGAAACGATTCAAAATTCTGGTAGTACTTGTTCGAGTACACACCCCCAGATCTACTCCAAATCTGTTCAGGAACAACCAAAGTCCTACCTCGTGTTTCTCTCTCTTGTGTTCCTCAGGGAGCTTCTCGAGTGTCCAACTTGACGTTATCAAAGACTCTAAGACTGGACTTGTTTAGTTGAGTTAAAAGTGGTCTTTTTGTCCTGAGTAGGGGACAGAAGGGTAAAACCGTCTACCCGGGTGGTAGTTAGTGGGTCCGTGAGAATGGTCTTTCCTTGGGCGGCACAGGAAGTGTAGTTTGGTTTCGGTCTTGTATGGGGTTTTGGTCGGTGAGGGAGGGTGCCGGTGACGGAGGGGCACACGTCTGGTGGCAGTGGTAGCAGAAAACGACCTTGGAACGACACTGTAGGGTGCGACAAAAGGGACGAAGGTAGGACCGGTGAGTCCCACGAAAAATGTTGTAGTTAGTCGACACAGGAAGGGGTCGAATTTACGTAGTCGGTGTGACCGGAGGAGATCCGTTGAGTCTGGGAGATCTGAGTAAGGAAACCGGTAGACTACGTTTCTCAGCTGAGTGACCATTTCTGGGACTACGATCCTTTCTAACTCCCGTCCTCCTCTTCCCCCGCTGTCTCCTGCTCTACCAACCTATCGCAGTGGCTGAGGTACCTGGACAGAGTGAGGTCCTCTGTCACTTCCTGCCTCCTCGGACCGTACGACGACAGGTAACGTTTCCCAACCTGTACTGAATCACTGGTTTGTTGTTGTTGTTGCACTTCTGAGTAAGGACGGGGGACGGGTGGGACCGAAAGGGGTTCCGACCGAACAGGAAGTCCAGTGTTGTCTTACCGCGGAGAAGCCTTTCTTTAAGGCCGAAATCCCTAAATTTCACTAGAGAGGGACAATATGAACGTGTGTAATAGGTCATAAAAAAATTTTACACAAAATCGTTAAGGTAAGGACCCGTATATATGTCTTTTCTACTTTTGAGAGGAAACGTTCCTGTCCACGTGTGGTCACGAGTATGGGATGATAAATGTTATTCGTTCTGTGTCTTCGTTGGATTTACAGGTAGTTGTCTCCTCACCTATTTCTTCTATACCAGATATATATGTTACCCTATAATGAGTCGATATTTTTTTCTTCTTTTATTACAGTAAACGTCGCTATGTCTACCTGTGTCTCTAATGGTGTGATTCACTTCATTCAGTCTGTCTCTTTCTGTTCATGGCATACTATAGTGAATATACACCTCAGAGTATTTTACTATGTCCCCCTGAAGGGACTACCAAGTCACCAACTCTTAGGTGGACGGTTACATCCCCTGTCCCCAAACTAGGGACTAGGTCCTTCTAGGGTGCACTGTACCTCGTTTATTCGGGTACGCGGCGGTTGATCTCTCGGGTGTAAGATCTTGGACACTCAGTTTTTTATAACTTCCGTCTCTCGGGATCTCGGACACCGGGCGTTGTTCTCTTTGGTGGTGTTACTCTTCTTCGGGCGTGTGGCGTCGACCCCTCATCGGGGGTGAGGGACGTTGATCTCTTTTCGGGCATCTCGGTTTTTAATTAATGAATTTTTTTTTACGATGTCCCTTAAGGGACCGTAAGGTCACCAATCCTGAACCACGAAAGTGACGACCCCAACCCCAAGTTAGGAACCAACCCCTTGATTCTAGGGGCTTCGGTGTGTCGTGTTGACTTTTTTTTTTTCAGTTGAAATAAGTTATTTCTTCGGTAATTTTTTTTTTTCAACATCTGTAGTTATGTGTAGTTGGGACAAGACCCAACTTAATGTAGGACGTTTTCTACAAGTTCAAGATTGGACGTTATCGACACTTACGCGGGGATAAGCCTTCATCCCAGAGATCGCTACTAGTTCAATTCTGCGTCAGTAGACCCACCTTTACCGTTGGGTGAGGTCACAAGGACGGACCTCTTAGGGTCCCTACCCCCTCGGACCACCCGACGGTAGATACCCCAGCGTGTCTCAGTCTGTACTGACGTCGCTGAACCGTCACCGTCGTAGACCCACCCGGGACTAGGTGATACACAAGAATTTTCTCCCCTTTGATCCTTTGACCAGGTCTCTATTCTGTCACACTTCTCAGGATTGGGGACCTGGTGGTCCCTTCAGGAATCAAAACCCCCCCAATTTAGCCGTCTTGAGTGTGTTATTCTCCGAGTTTAGGGTCCGCGTGTTTAGCTACTCGAAACTGTTTGTAGGTGAAACGGCAGTGGCCAAACCTAAGGGAAGCACAGTGTAAACCTGTGGACGAGAAAAGCCAGACAAAGATGACGAACAGACAGACAAGGGAAGGTCGGAGGGTATCTTATACTCTAGGAGGTCGCTGGGAGGAAGGTTAGGAGTAGGAGGGGGTCTGGGACCCTTTCCCTGTTCAGGCCGTCCTACTTAGTTCAGACTTACGTCCACCGTCCCCACCCCCACTCACGACTTTGTTCTCAAAGTCCCTTTCCCTTAAACCTGGGGAGGGTTCTTTGTCACTCGGTCAGGTGACGAGTCTTACTTAGTTAAAGTGATACCAAGACTTCACCCCCCTTCTAGTCCCGTCTTGATCTGTGGACCTGTTCCTTCTCAAGTGACTCGGGGAGATCCCCTTCCACTATTCAGTGCAAAGGGTGGGGACACGGGGCGGGGGGGTGGGGGCGGAATGACCTCGGGTCACCAACCCAGGAAATACTCCGTCCGAACACCCCTGCCCCCTGGAACTCCCCGTCACCAGTCTTATCCACCTGTCAGAGCCTCCTTCCTCGGGGACCCTCGGCCCGGGGGGTGTGCGGTACCGCTCGCACCACCACTTCTGTTAGACCGTCAGGTTTCTCTAGGTACTCCGGCCCCTGGGGGGACGCCCCCAGCTCTCGGCGAGGGTCGACCAGGGGCTCTGAGGACCCCCCCACTGGTCGGGTCAGTTCCCCTAGCGCTTCTTTTTCTTCCGACACAGCAAGGTGCCCACCCAAACATCGTGGGACAGCCCCAGGACCCTCTTTCGTTACCGTGGGGTGAGGTCACAAGAACGGACCTTTTAGGGTACCTACCTCCTCGGACCACCCGACGTCAGGTACCTCAGCGCTTCTCAGCCTGTGTTGACTCGCTGAAGTGAAAGTGAAAAGTGAAAGTACGTAACCTCTTCCGTTACCGTTGGGTGAGGTCACAAGAACGGACCTCTCAGGTCCCTGTCTCCTCGGATCACCCGACGGCAGATACCCCAACGTGTCTCAGTCTGTGCTGACTTCACTGAATCGTCGCCGTCTTCGTCGTCAGCCCCAGGATCGCGGGTCGTGACGGAGGCTGTCTCGTGCTCAGGGTGGCACCCACGACCTCCTTCCCCACCCCTTCCTCTCCTGCCCCGTCTCCTCTCCGTCCGTCCCCCGGTCACCGGTTCCCCCCTGAGTTCTCACATCCTCCTTCTTCCATCACCCCTACCTCAGTCTCCCTTGAAATCCCCTACACGTCTGTTCCTCCTCCCTCCCCGACGGGACGACCCCGGCGTGGGACTGGGAGAACGGGTAAAGAGGCGGGGTCCCAACTCGGAGCCTACAGGGTACTCGGCTACGTGACCACGGACTTGGAGTTTGCCAGGAGCCGGACGTGGTTACACAGGGACGAGTTGGACCGCCGGTACCTCGGGTGGCTGAGGAGCCCGTGTCTGAGTTGGTGCCTTCTGTCGTCGAGTGACCGCGACGGGCACGGGGGACGGAGGGGATGGGTTGGGACCCGTGGTCTACTGGGTCTGTAGTGCCTTTATGACCACTCCCTGGGGACCGACCCGACTCCTTCTGGTCCCAGGAGTGGGACCACCCTCTGTTGACTCCTACCTCCCCACCAGAAGTACTGACCTTTACTCTTCCAAGACCAGTGGGATGTCCCGGGACTATCCGTCGGTGCTTAGACGAGGCAGCCCCCATTTACTACGGACAACGGACCCCAACCAGAAGGTAAGTGAGTCCGTGAAGGTTTACGGGACTCACTCTGACCCAAGTGTCGACCCTTAGTCCGGTCCAGGGACGAGGTCCCTTCGAGGGTCAGACCACCCTCACTGTCTATGTCTACCCTACTATTTAAGGTACTAGAGACCATTGTGGTCTCTAGGGTCTTTTCCCGGGGAGTTTGGTCTGACCCATATAGTCCCTTTCGAAGGACCTCCTCCACCACAACCGTGACCCGAAACTTCCTACTCATACTCTAGAGTCTCCCCTGGTGAAGTCTTCCACAATGTTTTGACGTTCCACTCGTTTTGGATCCCTTTAAATCTCTCAAGACTGATCTCGTGTCTTACGATGTACACGTACAAATCAACACAGGTCGAGAAACGTTGGGATACCTGCTATCGGGCGGTCCGAGGAGTCAGCTGCCCTAAGAGGTTCGTTCTTATGACGTCACCCAACGGACGGGTTGAGGTCCCCTAGAAGGACTAGGTCCTTAGCTTGGTTTCAGAGGACACAGAGGACGTGACGTCCGTCTAGGAAATTGGTTACGATATGGAACCAGGAAATTGAGGGGATAGTGGAAGGTGGGGAACGGTCCAAAGAGGACCCGGTCCGAGACTTGATCCGAACTGTGTCTGTGACTCTTAGTGTGATTGTTATTGGGACCAATATTACTATCATTCTAAGTAATCGTCTATGACTTGTGAAAGATACAAGGCCTCGGAGCCAAAGAAGTAGACATTTTACCTCTACGTACACATACAAGTACGTTCTTTACAAAGAATTTGTGGATGTTTACACAATCCGTGACCAGACCCTCGCCCTTTATGTCATCGTGGATTCTATCTCAAGACATCTCTTGAAGTGGGAGGAGTACTCTAACAGTACTGTTACTTTACGTTAAGTGAGTACGTTTTATAAATCGAGTTCTCAGTCGGCGTACAAGTCGTATGCCCAATCAACAACAATAGGGGTAAAGTGTCCGTTTCTATGATTCCGAGATCTTCCAATTTGTCGTGGGAGTTTAAGTGTGTCGAAGATTCATCACCCCGGTCCAAATCCTCAGTCCCCAACCTCCTCCGTGGCACGTAACTACCCCCGTCATGTCCAGTGGCACCCTCGGGACTTCTCGTTCCGGAACCGGGTTGACCTGCACCAGTTCTTTCCGAAAGAGAGACCTTCTCCGTTGAGGGTCCAACCTAGAACTTCTATTCCTTCCACCTTATGTCCCTTCCCACAAGGTGGATCGACCTTGTCGTATTTGTTTTCCTGTCCCCAACTTTTCTCGGGGTCCCCCCTTGTCCAGGAACACCGAGTTAACACCACGCACCCTCTCCACTCCGACCGTTCCCTACCTCGTGTCCTGTGTCTCCGACTCTTCACACCTGTGAGAGGACTCTCGTTGTCCCTCGGTAACTCACAAGGACCCGTCCCCCTCTCCTCGGTGCGACCTCAAACCCGAGACATGGGTAAATGACTCGTGGATGATACACGGTCCGTGACACGGTGTAGGGACACCACCCCTCCCCCAAAGTAAACGGAGAGACTCAAGACGTTTCCTTTACCTTATTACTGGGTAAACTCCTTCTTTTTTTTATTGACTCCGTCTCTCTTCACCACACTGGGAGACGTGCCGACCTCTCGAACATTCTTCGTCCCGGTCCTGGTCTCCAAATCACCCACACTATGAAAGAAAGGAATCCTCTACGGAGACCCGGGTCCACCCTCTACAAACCTCCCCTCTCTGATCTCCGTCCGCCCGGTCTCTCCTCCGGTCCGCTTCCAGGGCCCATTCTCCTGGTCCACCTCTCTTCCCTCGCCCGTCTCTCTCAGGTCGACCCTACCTACCGGGCCCTCCGTAGAGGAGGGGGAGCGACGGTCGTAGCGAGTCCGTCGAGAACGTCTCCAGGTGGAGGGTGACCTCGATAAAGACTCAGTGTAGGGGGTCTCCTGACACTACGGACTCTTTCTCGGGACCCGCCGGTTCTAGTTCCAGACGACGTCGACGCTCGAGTGACACCCCGACGCCCCCTCGGGACCGGAGATACTCCGAAGAGACATTTTACCTTTTTTGATGACTGTCCGTCGTGGGACCCGGTCCCCGTTCTTGTCGCTTCTCCGCCCGTCATTGTCCCTGACCTTGTGTCGCAGTCTCGATGTAGTCCTCTCTTTCGACCTCTACCTGGCTCTCCTCCCCGTCTTTGGGTCTCTAGTTCGTCCTGGTTCTAGGCCCCGCCCCCCTGTTCCTGGGGTCTGTCTCCTCCTGAACCTGGATCCCTCCCCCTGTCTCTGGTCGACTCCCCCTGTGTCTTTTGGTCTCTGTCTCCTCCCCCGGTCTCTGGACCTCTTCCTTCCTTGTCTGTGGTATCTCTCTTCACCCTGTCTCTTGACCTGTCTTCTCCTTCTGTGGGGACTCACTACCTCCGGGGCCTCTCTCTTGTTGCTAGGGGTCTGACCTACCTCCCAGCCTTCTTCTACCCCTTCGTCTGCGAAACCAAGCACAAAAGGAAAAAAAAAAGGCCGGTACGGTCACGTCGAACACCCAAAAACCAAGGGATCGGACCCTAGCTTGCACTCGGTTGTCGTCACTCTCTGTCTCAGGAGTGGCGACCTGACGGTCCCTTCAAGGACCAAGTACCGAATTCGCGACTCTGGAAATACTCCGGTCTCCTACGTTAACTCCTCCACCATAACGAAAATCCTTTACAGTCACGAATGCACGTCTTTACCGGTCTAATCTAGAAACGTCGGAACGAAGGGTGAACAGGACGACGGACGTCGGAAGGGACTCCACCGACACGATTGGTGGGAAGGACCATACAGGACATAAGAGCAATGAAAATTACTACGACTGTGATTAGTGTCGTGAACGGAATACCTAGGATTGTAGAACGACTGGGGAGGAGTGGTGGTAGACGGTTTCATAGTAGTAAAGGTACCCTGTCCTTTCCTTTGACTCCGTCCGAACCTTACCCCTTAACCTGACGGGTCGACGTACCGCACACCCACCGGTTACTCCTCTCCAAATAGAGGACTAGACCGACGGCGGGTGGAGGTGGTACCCCGAAGGGGTCACCGGGTCACCATTTCTTCGACGGATGTTACGCCCTCGGCGTCCAAGTTAGGGACCCAACCCTTCTAGGGGACCTCCTCCCGTACCGTTGGGTGAGGTCATAAGAACGGACCTCTTAGGGTACCTGTCTCCTCGGACCACCCGATGTCAGGTGCGCCACCGGTTCTCAGTCTGCGGTGCCGTCCCTGACTTGTCCATCGTGTCCACGTGGAGGAGGTACGGTAAGTGAAAAGTCGGTTCCGATTGTCCGAGTCGGAAGTGATTAAGGGTTTAGACGAGAGTCTCTTGGATTTTGAGTGGAGGTCACTGGAGTCGAAAAGAGGTCACGGGAAAGAGAAAGGGGTTCACAAGTGGTCGGCGGAAAGACCCAGTCGGACATGAGAAGGGTTGTCGTCGGGGCACTTCCATCGTTAATCAGGAAGGGACAAAATGTTCTTCTCTTTGTCTCCGAATCTCTCCACTTCAGGGTAGAGACTCCGGAATGTTCATTATTCACCCTCTTGCCTCAACTGGGGTCCCGGACGAGGGGATCAAAAGGTCTTGGAGATGGATGTTCTTCAGGTTCTGAAAAACCCAGAAGTCAAAATTTTATAGTAAGACACATAGACAATCGCTAACGTCACTTTGTTTACTAAGTACTGGAGTTTTGTTGTTTAGACCTCACCAAATCAACCCACGAGGACCGAATCCCAACGTCAGTTCTAAAACCCGACCACCCTGAAGGAACCGTACAGTCGCAAATTCTGGAGTACGAAAGTGACGTCCCCCGCGCTAAAGTAGGGATCAGTCCCTTGATTCTAAGATGTACGACGAACCGGTTTTTTATAATTTTTTTCTTTTTTTCTAAAACCGTCCCCGGTATCAGTAGACTACTCTTCCTTTACTGTCGGGTGAGGTCATAAGAACGGACTTCCTAGGGTACCTGTCTCCTCGGACCACCCGATGTCAGGTACCCCAGTGTCTCAGCCTGCGCTGACTCACTGATTGTGCATCAGTAGACTACTGAGGGGTCCACCGTGATCACCATTTCTTAGGCGAACGGTTGCGTCCCCTATGTTTTCTGTACTAGGAACCTAACTAGGGACCCAACCCTTCTAGGGGACCTCCTCCTTTACCGTGGGGTGAGGTCACAAGAACGGACCTCTTTTAGGGTACCTGTCTCCTCGGACCTCCCGATGTAAGGTACCCCGGTGTTTCGCAACCTGGGTAGACTCGTTGATCCGTGTGTGTCAGTAGACTTCCAAACTGACCCCTACCTCCCCCACGAAAGTTCTGCCGCGTGAGTATATCGAGAACCAACCACCGGAGTCAAAGAACGGTGTACCTGGAGAGGTCTTCCTCGACGAATACCGGACCGTCAATAGTAGGAGGTCTCGGTCTGTTCTCATTCTTCCTTCGGTGTCAAGGAAAGGACTTGATCAAAAAATTCAGTGTATGGTAGTGAGACTGAATACGACAAATGACCCATACTCAGTGATCCAGGTCGGTTGTGAGTTCACTCCCTTATTTTGTGATGTAAACCTTTGTCGGAGTTTTTTAAATACCCACATAAATTTTGGTGGTACCGAAACAACACCCAAAATAACAAAAATTAATATAAAAAACATCCACGAAAAAAGGTCCTACTCCTTCAAGGGAACATGAAAATCAGACAACTCACAAAAATAGTACTTTCCCATAACCTAAAACAGGTTTCGATAAAGACATAAGTGACTGTACTGACTTAAGGTGTGAGGGGAACATAAAATGATTATACCATACAGTGTACCCAATTAGAAGTACAACTTCGTTAAAACGTAAGGACCCCATTTAGTATATACCACATCATATATTAGGAATAGAAAAAAAGAAAAAAATTCCCGAAGGATCCACTAAGTCATCCATTTTTTAGACGGACTTTACGTCCTTTAAGCCTAAGTTAGGGACCCAACCCTTCTAGGGGACCTCCTCCCGTACCGGTGGGTGAGGTCATAAGGACGGACTTCTTAGATTACCTGTCTCCTCGGACCACCCGATGTCGGGCACCCCAGCGTCAGTCTGAGCTGACTCGTGTGTGCGTGTGTTAGGAAAAATATGCGACGACCTGAACCAAACGATCACAAAACAACTTTACCAACACCGATAAAGGTCTTTCCTATGACCAGACATCAAAATGATAGACCACTACAGAAACCAAAACCATAGTCCCATTGTGACCGAAGTGTCAAGGGAGGAGAAGACAAAAAACCACTTCTCAAACTCTACTAAACCGTCGTTGAGAAAACTTTTTTTTTTTTTTCTAACCATCTTAAGTGGTCATTTCTGTAGACCCGAAAGAAACAACCTTCAAAATTTTAGTGATTGAGTTTGGGGAATGAACAATATCCCGATAAGTCTACAGGATAGAGAAGAGGTCAATCACAAAACGTTCCTTAAAAAGGTAAAGTAGATCCAATAGTTTAAATTGCCGTAGGTTAACAAGTATCTCAAGGGAACATTAGGAAAGAGAAAGGGATTCTGACCATCATTACAGGGGAAAAAGGAAGGACTAAAATCACTAAACTCATAAGAAGGAGAAAAAGTATCCGTTAGATCGGTTCTTAAACCGTTAAAACAGTTAGAAATTTTTTTTTTTGTTTGTTGAAGGTCGTACGACTAAAAAGAGATGACAAGATAAAGTAAAAGAGGTGACATTAGAAAAAAGTAAAAGGAGAGTAAGGTTTCATATTAAAGAGGACACTAAGAAGAAGGTGGGTAATAAATACTCACACACAACAAATTAAAGGTAAATGGTTATTAACACTCAAGGAGTATTAAAGAAAGACGTAAACTAAGGATTAAAGTAAGATGACTCCAGAAACTCCAGTCTTTCGTGTGAAGCAAAAGTATAGGAAATCCCAGACAGGAACTGGTATACTTCTTACAAAGTAAGGCGAACTCTTCTTACACGCAAGACGACAACGCACAATACAAGATATCTACAGACAATCCAAACCAACCAAATATCACAACAAGTTCAGAAGACAGAGAAACGGCTAGATGAAAGATCAAAAGTTAAGTAAGAAAGAAAAACTCCCCCCTCCTTCCCACGACACGGTGCGCCGTACACCCTAGAATCAAGGGACTGGGTCCCTGACTTAGACCCGGGAGCCGTCATTTTCGTGTCTCAGGATCGGGGACCTGACGGTCCCTTAAGGGTTAAGACAATCAAAAACTATGTATACAAAACTTCGAGATAATCCACGTATATATAAATACTAACAACATTAGAAGGGTTACTGAACTCAGCCAAAACCAGTGAAAAAAAGTAACAAGAGTGACTCCCCACCTTAAACCCCCAAAGGTTGAGGAGGTAAAACGACTATAGTGGAATTATGTCATAAATAGTACCATAAATAGGTCTCGTCAACACGTTCTTTACACTTCAACAAGGGTAAAATGTTACCTCCTTCGAACAAGAAAAAAGAAACACATAATGAAATCGTCGACACTTTCTTTTGGTTTTGTAGACCAACTTCGTCCTATCAAATAACGACTGTATTTGTAGAGTTCATATCGTCCAGTCTCCGGGGTCCCAAGACCTCCGAGTCAATAATTCAGTGTTCGAACCGACGACATTGTTTTTTCTGTGTTACATCGTCACAACCCAAAAAATTTATAAATAAACCGACGTGACCCAGAAGGAACACTGTACATCCCAGAAATCGATGACATGAGTCCTATAAAAATCGACACCGTACACAAATACGTTTGAGAATCAACGTCGTACCTCCTAGAATGAAGGGACTGGTCCCTAGTTTGAGTTCGTGTCTTAGAATCGGTGACCTCGTGGTCCCTTCAGGGGTTTCATCGTATTTGTTCCACCTTTTGCAAGAGGAAGAGTGTACAGTTCATAAACTTTCACCAACCTTACCTCATACCGTCGAAGTGTCCCAACTCTTAAGCTATAAGAAAATAGAACACAGGAGGTAGAGTATCAAGTTCTACCGACGGGACCGAAATCGGTAGTTGTAGTACCCCTCTTTCCCTTCATACGAGGGATGAAAGAAAATAATTTCCGTACTTAACCTTTAACGGATATAATAAGGGTGAGTATAAGGTAACCGGTCTTGAATCAGTGTACCCGAACGGGTCGACGTTCCCGTGGACCCTTTACATCAGAAACCGACCCGTCAGTACACGGTCCGATTGAGAAGATATTTACGCCTTCTGTCCTCTCACCTCTAGGACAGTGTACGTCGGAAGGACTCGGTCAAAAAAACTGTCCCCAGTGTTTCGTAAAATACTACTATATTCCATCGATACTAGTCGTCGACGTGCCGTAGTACCAAATTTTGTTACCAAGACTCATATTTAAGACTGTTCCCGTGGAGTGTATGGTACATGGACCCTTATGTTTCCTGTAGAGGAGAGACCCGGAGTAAACGGAGGGAACGTTTTACGCGGTTTTATTGGAGTTCTCCACGCCAACACCCCTTATTTACCCTTTTGCACCCATTCACGTACTGAACCACGTATCACTCACGAATATAAACCTTTCACCCAATAGAAATCTTAAGAGGTGACGGACCTTTCTTTCTGTCCCGTACACAAAATTGTCAAATAGAATAAATACAGAGACCTGGGTTTCCGTAAATAGAGTCCAATTCTTGTAGGGGGAAGAGGGTGTACAGACTCGTTGGGGGTTGGGGGATGAGGGAGGACCTAGGATGAATAAAAAGAAGGGTAGGTGATTCGTCTTTTTCTCAGACGGGGGACCGAATTACCTCGTTCTTGTGGCTCTTAGTTTCTCCGCGTCGGGACCGGGGGTTAAGGTGGTCGATAAGGTCCCGTCTTAGGTCCACATTTCGGTCAAAATTCTGAAAGAGAACCCCAACCCCAAACGAGGGGATGTGGGTGACTGGGGACCGACAGAGACCAAGAAGGGGTCTCACCCCAGTTGTCACCTAACCACGCACGGTTTCTAAGGTAGTGGTCAAACTTCCTCTTCTGGTGGGCCCAATTGGTCGTGCACGTCTGCAACGTCCACACTCCCGGTGGGGCAAGGGGTGGTTGTGGAGGGGAAGAAGGCCCCGGTGCAAGGGGAAGAAACTCGATAGGAGGTCGAGTTACGTGGGTATCGGGTCGACCCCCTCTGACTCCGAGTCTTGCCTTTCCCTATAAGGGTGGAGAGGAGGGGTCCCACACAGGGGACCTCCGGGACCGATTGGGGAGGAGGGAAGGTACGAGGTCTCACTCACGAGACACGACTCACTCTTAAATCTCTCTTCCGCCGTTCTCCGCCTTCTTGATCTTCCCATGACGTCAGTTGAGTTCCACTCGACGACTCCCCGTCCTCGCCCCGCCTTTCTTCCCTCGTCCTCATCCTTCTCCCACTCTCCTTTACCCCTCCTCACCTCACCAGCTGTCCTCTCTCTACCCCCGTTCGCCTGTCCCTCGTACCCTCTCCAGGCTCCTGTTTGGGCGGGAAATCGGTTCACTTGGTTCCCACCTCTGTCAGGAACGTGTTCTTCACCCGTGCAGAGCCGACTCCCCCCACCTTGGACGTACCTTTTATTGTTCCTATTCCCAACCCTCTGCCTTGGCCTTACCCTTCCGTCCCGGGGACGGGACCACAGGACTGGGTCCTCTTGACGGCCTTCCACTGGGCCAGCCACCTTCTGCGACTTTATTTTTGGTTGCAGGACTTCGTCTTAAGACGAGACGACCTCCATTCCGCCTCCCCCAGATTTCCAAACTCCTTCAATGAGTTCATACACTCCATGAGCTCCACCTGAAGCCCATCCTGAAGGGCGGGATGGTTGGTGGCGGTGGCGGTGGCGGCGGTGGTGGCGGTGGGGGGACGAGGAAGCACAAGTACCAGTATGAAGAGGTGCGTGTCAGTATAAGTCCAGGGTCCCTCTCCTTAAGTACAGTCTGAACCTCACCCACCCTTACGGACAGGACGGGTGTGCGGGTGACTAAAGGGTTGTCTTACAACCCTTTCGAAGTCAACAAGAAAGATTTTGTCCTCCCTGACCTCAAACTCCGGATAGCTCCTAATCTCAACCCCACCTCCCGATCTACCTCTGTCTCTCCGTCCGTAAATCTCCAATTCCACTCAACCCTGAGGTCGACCCGTAGTTTACCTTGGAGGGAGGGATTAGCGCAGGGGTGTAGGTAAATGAAAGATCGCAGTCCTTAAGTAACCCGCCTAGACCCCCACCTCCACCTCCATCGCCACCACCCTCCGTTCCCCACCCTACGAGTTCGATTGGGACGGACGGAAGGGACGGGTCCTCTTCGACGCGATGGAGGTCGTCGTTGACGTCCTACTCTGAGGTTCCTCCGTCCTCCGGCTCGACGTCCTCGACCTCGTCTTCGACCTCCGACCGGAGAGGTCCGTGCCGGACCCGGGGCGGTGGGTCGGGGATCCGACGAGGCCAGGCGGGCCCTCGGGGCTACTTGGGGGCGCTGGCGCTCCGGACCGGAGTCCGCCGACCCCTTACCCCGGGGCCCGTCCCCTCCCGGGGCAGCACTCGCTTGTCCTCAACGTTTTCCAGAGACGGCCGGACCTCCTCGACTCCACTCACCCTAGAGCTCTACCCGGGCCCCCCACCTCGGAGCTTCTCGGATCCTTCCTCATAAGACCCCGGTACTGGGCTTTCCCGTCCTGAAGCTTCTTCACTCATCTCATATCCTGACCACCGCCCCTCCGGACACTTTTACTCCACCCGCTTCAAACCCTTCCACCGTCCACCGAGGTCTGAGTCCCCCTGTCCCAACCCCGCTCACCATAGAACTCCTCCGTCACAGACCTCGTCAACTACGTCCCGACCCTCCTTCCGACTCTCTTCCGGTCCTATAGACTGTTCCCCTAAGAAAGGCCCGGCCCAAGACCCCCTGCACTCTCCTAAGGTTGTGTACCTGTCCTGCCCTCTTAAGCCCCTGACGCACCCAGGCCTCGGGGACCGGTCCGCCTGTCCCGCACAGGTTTGAATCGCAACGGCCCATGGAATGGAGACGGGGATGTCCTCCCTCCACAGAAGCGACTGGCGGGCCACCGTAGTCCTCCTCCCTCGGCACGTCCTCCGGGATGCCGACGAGCCCCCAGACCCACCGTCCGAGCTGCCGAAAGACCCGGTCACCCTCGCCCGCGTCGCGCTCGTCCGCGTCTGGCGCGCCCCGGACGTCCTCGACGCCCCGGCCCGCCTGCTCGACACGTGGTACATTCCCGGGTGGGCTCTCGTGACACCCTTGGACCCTCCCGCCTCGGAACTCACTTCCCCACCCGGTTAGTCGACCTCAGTTAGCCTGCCTCTGACATCATGACTGTCCACCCCCGGGGTTAATCTCTCCTCCCTCCCCACGAAAGATGGATTCCTGACTCCCCGCCTCGGGATGTTTTCTGCCCGAAGGGACCATCGAGTCGACCCTGTCTTAGGCGGACGTTACACCCTCTGGGCCCAAGCTAGGGACCCAACCCTTCTAGGGGACCTCTTCCTTTACCGTTGGGGGAGGTCATAAGACCGGACCTCTTCAGGTACCTGACATATCGGGGACCCCAGTGTTTTTCAGTCTGTGCTGACTCGGTGAAAGTGAAAGTGACGTAGAATTTTCCCGTTCCCCTCCGTTTACCCTTGTCCTATTTGGTCAATCTCTTGTTCTTCTCCGTAAGGGCTTTATTTTCTTTTTTTTTTTCTACCTGGTCAGTCTCGTCTCCGACGCGCACACCGCTCCATAACGTTTGACATGCCTCCGTCTCCATGACCCGATTAGAACCCACCTCGGAACGACCCGGAAGTGGGACGATATGTTTTCATCTCGCCAAGGACACTTTGGAAACCATTCGGTTTTATCGTATTTCGTTTCTTAGTTGATGGAATCTTATGTAGAACGGTTGTCTACGTGTTTTATTTAACTCCATTTCGTGTCTACGGGTGTCTTGCATCAAGTTTCTATACCACGAACTACGGATCTATGACTCACATCAAGAGTCTCCTCCTCGAACCACCGAGGTGAGTGACGAACAACACACAGGACGAAGACATTTTCGTCCGACTCGACCCTTCTTAACTATGAAAGATTGACACCACGATCTGTTCTGAGAAGTCTCAGGGAACCTGTCGTTCCTCTAGTTTGGTTAGTTAGGATTTCCTTTAGTTGGGCCTTATCAGTAACCTTCCTTTGACTACGACTTCGACTTCGAGGTCATGAAACCGATGGACCACGCTTCTCGGCTGTGTGACCTTTGCTGGGACTACGACCCTTCCTGACTCCCGTCCTCCTCTTCCCTCGCTGTCTCCTACTCTACCAACCAACCTACCGTAGTGGCTTAGTTACCTGTACTCAAACTCGTTTGAGGTCTTCTATCACTTTCTGTCCCTTTGGACCGGACGACGTTAGTTACCCAACGTTTCTCAACCTGTGCTGTATCGTTTACTTGTTGTTCTCGAACGATGTTTTGTTTACGAAACACGAAAAAAGTATTTTCGTTTTTAGGAAAAGACTAAAGAAAACCAATCACTTTTGTCCATGATTACATCCATAAAGGATTTTTACCTGACCCTATTTCGCTGGAAAGTCTTTAGTCTCCTGCGGACATAAGAGAAACTCTCCGTTGGAGTGACGCGACGAATAAGAGTGTAGAGTCCCACCTCGCCAGGCGTCACAGACACCGAAGGGACTCCTCGCTTGACCTCCCCGACCCGGGTCACTTTGGTTAAGACCTCCTCGAACCTGCCGTTAAAGTCTCGAGAGCCTCTCACAGACTGGAGAGATACTTGGACCTAGCCCCTCGGGTTCCGAGGACATGGGCGACACGGTCCATTCCCCCGTCGCGGACCGAGGTCCACGTAAGACACAGTATAACTCCTGTGTCGTAGGTTCCTCTACTCTGAAATCGTACTTACCTCTCCTTCTACGTGACACCTTCTGTCCCGTCGGGGTACATAATATCCTACCCGGTCAGAACGACGTAAACCCCTCAGTATAAAGAAGGGAAGGGGTGTGCCACTTCAGTCACAAAACACCTTGTACTCTTTCAGAACGAAACAAAGCTCGTAGGATCTAAAGGTTCACGTAGTACCCTTCCAACCCGTCACCATGACCACCCTCCGTCTCAACAGGTCACGTGACATCCCTTCACACTCTGGAACCCCATAACCTCTCCGTGGCCTATGGTACAAATTGGACATAATCCTTACCCCCCCCCGTGAAGGTTATGTTACACCCTAGTTAAAATTGATCACGTAACACTCTTTACACTCAAAAACTACACGACTCCCGGTAGACGACAGCCCTCACCTTTGGGGGTCCGTGACACCCTCAAGGGGTACGACACCTTAGGTTTCATGTGGACTACGTGACATCAGACCGGGGGTACGTACCACCCTTCCACCGGACCCACTTTCGTCCATCCGGACCCGGTAGGACCAGACTCCGGAGAAAGTAGACCACTGATGGGGAGGGGGTCGGTCCCCGTCGTCAACAGGTGCCTCAGGAACGTCGTCGACGACCTTGCTCGCGACTGGGGCGATCACCTGCTCCACTTCGTCTCTCCGGACCGAGGACGGACGGGGTCGACGGTCTCCGATGTGTTCTTCTAAGACCATGGTTCCTGGTACCCGGTGGTACCAGGTCAAACACTAGTCCCGTCCCCCTCCCCTCGGGGTCCGTGTTCCTATGACGACCACACACCGTCCTACCCTTCCCACTCGACCCCCGTCGTCCACAACCCCCTTGTGAACCGAGACTATACAGTCTTACACCCCCCCCCCGCCCCTCTCGTCAAACCAAGAATCACTCAGTATCCAGTCAGTAATACCTTCGAACCCACTACCTGAACCCGGGTTTCGTAGTACCTTGGACCTAGACCACGAAACACCCTGTCTCTTCTGTCTGTGGTCAGATATCGAAGCACCTTATATTCGGACTAAAAGATACTTGGAACTCTCCGTCACGTAATATACCCTAGTAACGCCAGTCTGCCCCTTGGTCACTGATGTCGAGTGTCATTCGATTGCATAATACCCTTTACCTTGGTGTCGGGAAGGACTCCGTGACGTGTGTCTGTGTCCGTGTTATCGTCCACCTTAGACTCCGACCACATGTAAGACTTTGTATCACTAGATCATATAATACCCTATAACCGGACTACACACTACCCTATTCTCAACATCACCCACTCTGTCTGTTTACTCCGTCATTTCCTGGACCCCGGACCACGTAACACCCTGTGTCCCGTGGTCTCGTGACTCCGGATAATAACCCTGTCTCTCAGGACTATCTGTCCTCTACACCCCAGAACACTTAATACCCTACATCTACCAGTGGTGCACTACTCTCTACCCCCGGGTCTGCAGTTCGTGTACCACCGAGTACCCGTCATTCCTTGTTTCACTGTCGACGACTAAATCACGAATGTCCCTGTTTCTTCCGGTCACGTCAGTCATTTCCTGTCTACCACCCTGTCTATATTCAGATCACGTGTTCCCTTAGTCCTTCCGGGTCACGTAACACCCCACGACCCCAGTCGGAGTCCGAGTTCCGTACTACCCTATGAGGGTCCCCCCCTACACCCGGGGTCCCCTGGGATGGGGAACGCGAAGCGCTAGGTCTAGGGGGGAGGTGGGGGTCGGGTCAGGTCGTTCGGGTCGCCGCGGATGCGAGGAGAGGGGTCCTCGACCTCGCGGTCCGGAACCGGTTTGTGCAGTCCCGTCTCCGGGACTCGAGGTGGGAAGCCGACCGGGTTCTGCTTCGGAGTGCCCGGTTCTTGGACGACGACTGCCTGTTCTACTTCGGCCTCACTCCTTCCTCCGACTCCCGTACCCTCCTCCCACTCCAGAACCCCTCTCCCGGACTCAGTGGGGGTGGAAGGTGAAGTCGGGGTTCCGGAGACCGGAGTGGTCGTGATTGACGGGTGACAGAGTAATGTCCCTCTTCCACCGGCGAGACCTGATAGATGTGAACTTTTACACGAGGGAAGTGCTAGTCGAGTCGTTGGACGGTGAACTCCCCAGGTGTCCCTGTTACCCCCCTCCTTCACCACCCCCTTGAGGGGGTTTTGCACCCCCGAGTTGGGGACTCGTTATTTACCGGGGAGTACGACCGTACTTAAGTCAGAGGACAAACCGTGGTTTTCTCTCAATCATTTTAACGTGTGCGGTGGGTGGTCGTAGACACGAGTGAGACTGAACTAGGAGTCGGCTACCCTACAGTTACTATCATGTGAGAAGACTACTCAAGACGAACTTTCCCCTCAGTTCTTACTTGACTATCGGTCACACCTCTTCACCCTTGTTTCTTTCAAGTTTTCAGAGTTTAAACAGACACAAGTTAGTCTACAAGGGTAACATTCAGAGTCTGAAGGTGAGGAAGGGTTAGTTACGGGGTTGGAAGGATAGCCTCTGAACCGTTCCAAAAATTAAGTTGAACCATACATTAAGACCTTGGGTATGTCGATGTCGAACACAACCTAAAAGTCGGTACAACTGGGACACAAATAGTCTTTACACTTTAAGAAAATCCCAAAGGTACCTTCGAGTAATCAAGAGACTTACACTGACCTCGACTCTCAAATTTCTAGAGTCGAGTCCCCCATGTCCAAGGTAGGGACAAACCCCTTGATTCTAGGTGTACGCAACGTCGGTTTTTTGTTTTGTGTCTTCGTTATAAAGTTTCTAGACTCGAGTATTACAAGAAAGTAATTCGGACAGTCCCGTGACTCTTCTTCGGTGACTTACGGTGAGAGGAACACCGGTAACAATCACGGGACTCCCAAGTAACGTCGTCGGTGAGTAGGGAGTTCAGTGTCTGAAGTTAACCTTGGAGTATTGTCAGGTCTACCTACGATTATATACTACATGGTACTACGGTGACGTCTAACACCTTATAATCGTAAGGTAGAGAACTGTTCCTCGAGTCCTCGATACAAGTTTAGGATTCTTGGTTGATTTGGTAAAGGGTTTGGTTTAAACTCTTAAGTGAAGGATAACGTTTATAACTACAGTCGGTTCCATATAAGTCCTCTGTCTTTAGTGTGACCAATAAAAGTGTCTCTACTAAAGTATATTCCTTTATAATGAATCCATATTTCTCAACCATTGATCCTTTGACTTTTCCGTTCTTCTCTCGGGACACCATAGTATCACCATTATTGAGCACTCTCACCTTCGTCGATTATTGTGACCACTTCCTTTTTGTTTCTTATACCCAATCTTAATACTTTTCATTTGTGAACCCACTCTCCGAGTGGCTTCTACTTTAGGCTCCTCCTGTTACTCCTCCCTTCTCACGAGTTGACCACGTCTACAATAGACTCGAATCTCCTGGTGGTCCCTGACCCCGGAAGAGACTTTCGTACGATTTTACCATGACCGTAAAGAGTCCCACGCGTTCTAAACCTTTTTGACGTTTGATCTGAATCGTCGACGACGTCCTTCCTTTACGGAGTCGACCCTATTTCTTCGATACGACCCACTTTTGGCTACTCATCCTTTTTGACTGTCCTTTATTCGTCTCTCGTTTGGCCTTCTCGGGTTAGAGAACCGAAGGAAGTCAGGGAAACCACGGGGGATGACCGTCTCATCTTGTGTCGGACAACTGTTTCTTTTTCACATCGAAGTCCCTGAAAGGGACCACCGAGTCTCCAATTTCGCAGACGGGCGCTACGCCCTCTGGGTCCAAACTAGAGACCCAGCCCTTCTAGGGGACCTCTTCCTTTACCGTTAGGTGAGGTCATGAGAACGGACCTCTTAGGGTACCTGTTTCTTCAGATCATCCAACATCAGGTGCCCCAGTGTTTCTCAGCCTGTGCTGACTCGCTGAAGTGGAAGTGGAAACCACAGGGCCTCAGCTGAAGTGGAAGTGGAAACCACAGGGCCTCAGGGCCTATGTGTTCCCTCCCTTAAACTTAGGTTCTCTATTATCGCATTATTAACCGTGTGCATTGTCATCACACATGGTTACTAGTCACTAATACTCATTAGGTTAAGGTACGGGGATTCCGGGTTTACGTAGAAAATTCCTCAGGAACTTATGAACTCTCTGATTAATAAAAGGACCTATTGATCAGACTTACAACACGACTACAATTACGATAGGTTTAAGATAACACCAAAATTACGTTTAAGAAAAAAATTTTACGTTTAAGTTAGTTTTAGGGTCGCTCTACTAAAAAATTTCCTTAACTGGGTTAATAAGATTTCTAGAGGACTTCTTTGTTTATCTACTCTCTTCGTTTCTAAAAAACAAAGATGTCTTTTCATTCTACCCAGATGTCGATCATACAATTTTATATTTCAATGTGACCCTTAAGGGACCACCAGGTCACGGATTCTGTGACAAAACTCGAGAGTTACGTCCCCCGGGACCAGTCCCTTGATCTACGGTGCACGGTGTTGATTCTTAAACGTACGACGTTTCTGGGTCGTGTCGATTCATAGAAAATTTTTAGTATAATTTTTTCTTGTTTTATTTATTTATTTTTCAATTTTTTTCTTGTTTAGTCCGACGAGAAAACCCTTGTGAATGACTTCTATGAGGTGTCTCTGTCTCTCGGGACCGGTAGGGTAAAGGGTCCACTGGGAAGTCGAACTACGCTACTGGGTACTGATCACTGGTGTTGTTCCGGTCACTCAGGTTGAGTTGGGTCTAACATACTGACACTCGTGTAACTTACTGACCGAAAGTTTTAAAACCGTTTTATGCGTAGTATATGTCAAATGGTAAAATTAGTATAAATTCACAGATTAAGTCACCGTACTTAATGTGAGTGTTCCAACACATTGGTAGTGGTGACAGATACAGGTCTCGAAAAGTAGGAGGGTTTGTCTTTGTGACATCGGTAATTTGTTTTGGAGGAGTAAGGGGTAAGGAGGGAGGAGAGTCGAGGACCGTTGACGGTCCTTGTAGAAAAGTACCCGAATAAACACTTAGAAGTCACGTCTTTACAGATAAGTTCAGGAACCGGATAAAAAACTTACCCCAACGAACCGAAAACAACAACCTAACAGTACAGTATATAGACTATAATTGAGGAATAGTCTATGTGTTGTACGTTTACTATCAGAGGGTAGTACGGTCGAGAAAAGTGAGATAACTAGCACAGGAACCTACGTGTCTTAAAAAATTAGACCAACATTACGGGAAAAAAAAAAAAGGAAAACGACAGACACGAAACCGATAGTGTAGGTTCGACTCTTCAGTAACGGTTTAGGTTATAGTACTTCGGAACTCGGATACAAAGGAAACCTTCCCAAAATATCTGACCCCAGGGGTTGGAGACCCTAGATTACGTACTACTAGACTTCACCTCGACAGCGTTATGATCATCTTTATTCACGTGTTATTTACATCACGGGAACTTAGTAGGGCTTTGGTAGGGGGGTGGGGGCGTGACCAGGTACCTTTTTGACAGAGGATACTTTCGACGGTTTTTGGCGACGACCCCTGGTGACAATATCTCACGTGCATCACCAGAGTGTCTGGGAGAAAGAAGGTGTCACATACCCACGTTGTCTGGGTCCCTACGGGGCAGGAGGTCGAAGGGTGGTGGTAGGTTGTAAAAAAAAGGTCAACGTTAGAAACCTTAGTCGATGAGTCGATAGGAGCCAGTGGTTCTGGTCGGCTGTGGTAAAAAACTCGAATTAAGTAATGGCTAGTCGGTACTCGAGGGTCTAAGCAGTTTTAGTAAAGTGGATCCATCTCCGGCGCCAGGTGGTGGACCAGTTGTTCATAGACGTCCGGAGGATGTGGCTGCACGGAGACCCAAAGAAAAAGGTGACGGCGTTACACTGAGCTCCCGCACTCGGGGAAAAAGGAACTTGACGAGATCCTCTTCACGGTCCCGTGGGTGGTGAAGAACTTTGACGTTTTGGTCGTACCGACGACACGGGAGAAGGATCTACCCATCTTCGACATAGTTCTACGATGCCTTCGGAGGTACAAGTACCTCTTCTTGGAGGTGTTTGGTCCGGGTATACCTAGGAGTACGGGACCCAAGAGGGACACGTCTGAGGGTGGAGACACTGAAGGACCTCGGAGTCGGATCCACTCGTCCACTGTAAATAGACGTTCTACCCACTAGTGGACTGACTGGAGGCGTCCGACCGACCAGGGGTCCGAACCGACCCGCTCATAGAAAAACTTTACGAGTCGGAATTCGTGTTGATCCTCGGGAGGGGGATGGGGTCTCGGGATGTCGGGAACTCCTCGGGCGGACTACAGTCCGGAAGACGGGCTTCGACGAGAGACGTTGGTGAACAATTGGTGATCCGTCGAACAATTGGCGAGACCACTTGGTCGGGGTGGGGTTACTGGAAAGGGGATCAAAGTGGTGAATGGTTGAGTACCGGTTTGACCAAAGTAGATACGTGGACACCATCGGTCTTGTTACCAAGGGGGTTTCTACGGGACCTGGGACACGCATACCATAAGATGTACCGTTTCCCCTTAATCAAACGTCTCCCTTAATTCCAACGATTAGTCAACCTCAACTCTAATCCTCGATTAGGACCTAGTAGGCCTACCCGAGTCAGGTTGTTCCCAGGAATCTACCGTCCTTAGTCAGTGTCCTCCACACTTCACTTCAGTGAGTCAACACAGCTGAGAAACGCTGGGGTGCCTGACATCGGATGTTCCGAGGAGACAGGTACCCTAAAAGGTCCGTTATCATGACCTCACCTAACGGTAAAGGAAGAGGTCCCCTAGAAGGGCTGGGTCCCTAGCTTGGGCCTAGAGGACGTAACATCTGTCTGCGAAATGGTAGACTCGGTGGTCTCACCTCGTTCCGTGTCTCCCTACGTTGCTACTGCCGATACTTCTATCTTCTACCTTAGTTTTGGCTACTTACGCCCGTCAGAGATTTTCGTTATTCTTATAACCCCCTAAGTAAACCCTCAAGAGTTGGAAGTTCAAATCCCACCCGTCCCTGAGGGGACCACCGGGTCACCGATTCTGAGACACGAGGGTTCCGTTCCCGGGGGTCCAGGTTAGGGATCAGTTCTAGGTCTTGTCGGTTTATTTATTCATATATATATAAATTTTACGTCCCACCCGTAATCCACAACCCCGTCGTCCTTAACTCGAGTACTTTCGAACACCCCAACTAACCCTACCCAGAACGTACCAACCCAAACCACACTAACCTCGACTTTCCGTCATTTAATCCGTCCACGGTCCCAATATCGACTGTACCACTGACATTGACCCTTAATTACCGTCTCGGACCCCTACCTACCCTTGAAAAAGAGAAGGAGGTGGGACTGGGAGTGGAGTGGGTGGGGACGGGTCGGGTTCTCGTATCGTCTGTAGTGTGGGGGTCGAATCTGTAGAAATAATCAGTCCTACACCCTAAAGGTTTGGGTCTGTCCGACGGAGACAGGACGTGGTCGGGTCGACGTCTCTGGAAGGGGGATCAAGGACCCCTCTGGTCGAGGGGAGACCTTCCGCAGTTTTCAATCACCGACAGCACCCCCGGGACCTCGGGGGCCATTCCGTCCCCTCTCTCGGTGTCGACACGAGCCTCAGGAGGAGGGGATTGGGCTCAGAAGGAGGGGATTGGGAGACGCGAATTCTGCGAGGGGGAGGCCCTTCTCCCGCCGGTGCAGGTTGTTCCGCAGGACCTACGCGACCGGGTCGGCCACCCTCAGGACCTTCCTCTCTACACAGTGCACGTTCTCTTCGACCCTCTCCCCGAGGGTCTCCGACTCTTTGTTCTCCCGACCCCAGGGACGGGGACCCGGACTCCCGACGCCCCAAACTCGTGACCCTGAGGCCCTAGTACCCGTCCGCCGCTCGACCCTCAGACCTTAGGACTCGACGTCTTCCCCTCCCTCTGCCCTCAAGGCTCCCTCCTCCCCGGCCCCACCCAATCGGAGTGGCAAGAACACGAACTAAACAACGAGCTCTACACCTTCCACTAGTGCAGTAGCGGGTACTTGTACATCCTGTGTGGCATTGGTACCAGTAGCCGGACGTCTCCCTGCTCACTCCCCTTGTTGTGTCGGGGTCCAGGGTAGGGGGGCGGTATCCACCCTCCGGCCCGGAGGACCATCTAGGTAGATAGTCCCGGCCGGGGGAGAAGAGAGTCCCGGGTCAAGGTGAGTGTCCGGGCTTAGGTGGTGGTCTCCTCTGTATCAGCCCCATTAACACTTGCAGCTTGTCCACTTAAACGACTTGTCCTTAGACCGACCACCGGTCGACGGTGACGAGGCTCACTTGGACTCCCTGTCCTCAGCCAGTGCACACGCTATTTGTGTTCGGTGTCTCCGACTTGACGGTTAAAGGCAAGTCGTCCACGGTGAGACGGGGCGGGGAAGACTGCAGTGGGACTCGAGAAAGGGGAGATCTGGTGTGGAGAGAGAGGAACAAGGGCGGGTTTGGTGCGGGGAGAGTGGTTGAGTTTTGGGCGGGGGGAACAGGGGCGGGGATTGGTGCGGGGAGAGGGAAAGTTGAGGACTGGGGCGACAGAAGATCTGGTTAAGAAGAGGGTGACCGGGGCGGGTAGGCGGGACTGGTGCGGGGAGTGTAGGAAAGGTATTGGCACGGGGAGAGAGATCCGGGGAGAAGGGAGAGGTAAGGAAGGGAAAGAGAGAACGGACCGGAGGGACCGAGAGAGGAGACAACTATGGAGGAAAAAGGTTGTAGTGGGAGGAACGGGACTTCACGGAGGGAAGAGAAGAAATTGGGAAAGGGACGAGGGTTGGACCAGGTCCTTACCTCTGACGTCCACCTCCTTGACGCTGTGCTGTATCTCTCGTTTCTCCACCGCTAGCTGGGGGACAGGTGAGTAGCGACGGAAGTCGTCTCGAACCACGAATAGGTGGCGGTCCGCCTTGTCCCGCTCCGTGACACGCAGGACCCCGGGGGGCCCCTCCAGTGTCCAGTACCTTTCTGTCCTTCACCCAAATGACGACCCCGGACAGTGTGGGGGCCGGAGTTGGGTCGAACGTTGAAGGGACGTTCCGTCTCTATAGTTGAGGTGAAGCGTCGTCCCTATGTCCGTGTCTCTCCCCTTCAGTGAACGGGTCCCAGTGTCTCGTTCCGTCTTCGTCCACCCAAGGGTCCATAGTTCCCGGGTTTGAGGGAAGTGACTCGGAGTTTTGTTCATCCCCCTCTCCTTTGTCTCCACGGACGTCCCAAGACTCGTGTCTCTAATACATCCCTTGTGCTCCTTACTATGTTTACTTTCGATGTTCCAGTGTGTCTCCAATTTATTTCTCTGGATGTAAAACCTTTGCCCACGGGTGAGCACGGGAGACACACTAGGGGTAATTTCGTATATCATGTGATACGACTTGATGGAGACAGAGGGGGGTAGTCACTCGAGGAACTCCAGTCTCTGAGCCGAACAAGGCGGGGACAGAGTAGTGTCTCGAACCTGGAGTCTTCCACGAGGAATTTACAAACATTTACATACTTACTCTTCCACCTTTACTGGCTTCGGAGTTTACTCCGGGTGTGGGTGACAGAAGAGAAACAGGAGGTACCGAGAGTGTTTCAACGTCCGGAGGGAACACGTTCTTGCGTGGCAGAGACACGCCGGAAGGTCCTTGTTCGCTCAGTACCACCTAAGTATTCAGTCCGTCTTAACTGGGGCCAGGACCCCCTGTTCCTCCTCTGTGTGGACAGTCGGTCCGAGTCCTTCGGAAGTGTCTGGGCTGGGTGGAGACACACCTGGAGGTCGGAGGAAGGTGGGTCCTTGTACGTCAACCCTCTCCCGAGCTACCTCGGGAATTAGTTCTACCGTCTGGGTGGTGGTTCTTCAGTACTTTCCCGAGCTGTTATTCCCAGAACCCCCGGGTCCCCTTGACTCCAGGACTCTCCCCCCCATCCCAATCCTTGGGTTGACTGGGCCTTCACCCGGTCGACGTTCCACCAGACCTACTTCGACAGACTTCTCTCTACCGTCGCAAACTACTTTGAGAACGGTTTCGCCCTCTTCCCCTTCTGCACCGTAAGCTACAAAGGTCTGTTCCAGAACCGACGGGAGTCCCGATCTCTCTACCTATCTACCTAGATGGTCTCTTCCTCCCTCCCCCTAACCGACCCTCAATGTCTGTCCTCCTCCAATCTCAACCCCGACCACAACCGTCACTTCCAGTCCTACCCTGACTCCAAACCCCTGTCCCTACCCTGCCTGTCCCTTACCTCGACCCTTACTCCTGACTTAATCCCGACCCTTACCCCAACCCTAACCCATATCCTACCCTATACTTACCCCCAACACATACCCTACCCCGACTCCTCCCGTACCGTTGGGTGACGTCAGAAGAATGGACCTCTTAGTGTACCTGTCTCCTCGGACCGTCCGATGTCAGGTACCCCACCGTTTCTCAACCTGTACTGACTCCGGTGAATCCTACGTACCCTACTCCAATCCCAACTCCTACCCTAACTTAAATTCTTACCACTACCCCTCTAAAAGGACCACCAGGTCACCGATTCTGAGGCACTAGGGTTGCGTCCCCCGGGCCCTGTTCCTTGATCTAGGGTGTACGGGGTCACTTTTCTGGGTGGACGGTTTTTCTGGGACGTTCTACTTTGATTCTGGACCGTGTCGGTTTACTTACTTACTTACTTACTTACTTATTTGGTTTTTTCTTCCCACGACCTCTACCGCCACCTATACTCAAACCCTACCTCTGTTTCAACCTAGACTCAACCCTATCTTCATTTGACTCCAACTCCTACCACACCTCTAACCCCAACTCGTCCCGACCACCTTTCTCCCAATCAAACCCCAATTCCAATCTTATCTCCTACACCAACCCTACACCAATCTAACCTCTTTCCTAACCCCAAACCCGAACCGAACTAAACCCTACATCCAAACCTTAACCCGAATCCCTACCCTAACTAAAAAACGAACTCTGACCCCAACCCCTACTCTAATCTCCGTTTGTGTTCTTAAACCCCTACACCTTCTTCTTGGGTCTTTGGGCCGGAGTGGAACAGACCTTCCAGGGTCACGTCGGAGACCCCGACCCCGTCGCTCCTCAGTCCCACGGGGAACGTCACTGGCAGACGGCTCATCGGGTCGACTTTCGTAAGACACCGGTCTCACTTGACACACGTCTACCTTCGACAGTCTCAGGGAGGAGGGCGACCTGGTTCGTTCCCCGTAGCTTGGTCCAGGGGGAAAAGAATTCAGGGGAGAATTCCCTCAGTCCTGTTACAGACTCTTTGTCTTTGGAGACCTACCAGTGTCCACCCTAGAACCCCAGTGTCAGTAACTCTCGTTCCGATTATGATTATGAGTCAACCACGAATGACGGGAACATGAAGACTGACCAAGTTTCGTACTATACGTCTCTACTATTTACTGTTCTTCACAGAACATCCCAGACTCCAATTTGACTTAACTCTCACAGTAAATGGTTATATTAGTTTCCGTTTTTTTCAGTAAAAAATTTATTTTATATCCGTGTCTCCTTAGTCATGAATCGATCCCGACGGGAGTTCTAGATCTTAGTCGGGAGGAAGGAGAGAATGTACGGACTAGGAGTGGGACCCGGGGTCGGTTGGGGAGTACGTTGTGATGCCTTCTGACCCTTGGGGCACCCTACGTCTGTGGTGGGGGCTACCAAATGCCTGATTTACTTTGTCTCTTACCTCTCTCCGATTCAAAGAGTCCTGACCTGTCCTCGAATTTTTACTTTCTTTTATGTTGGAAAAGTGAACTACTCCGTCTTTGACTCCGAGTCTCCTCCCCTCATTAAACGGGTTCCAGTGTGTCGTTGGGTCTCGGTCTCCTACCAAGACTGAGTCCCACTATACCAACCTTCCGGAGTGAGACCAGAGTCTTATAAGACCTAAAAATAAGAGTGAGTCCTCGAAGATTGAGACACTGAGACCCGTTTAGTCAAGGGAAAAGACTCAGGGTATACGGATAAACAGTTTCTTTCCAGTATCCCTCAAGGGACCGTCAAGTTACCAATCCTGAGTTGAGAAAGTGCACCCTCGGACCCAAGGTAGGGACCAACCCCTTGATTCTAAGAAGTTTGGTTCGTCGTGTCCGGTTTTTTTCTTTCCAGTATTAGGATCTACCCGAAGGGCCACCAAGTCTACCGTTTCTTAGGCGGACGTCATGTCCTCTGGCCCGAAGTTAGAGACCCAGTCCTTCTAGGGGACTTCTTCCCTTACCGTTGGGTGACGTCATAAGAACGGACCTCCTAAGGTACCTGTCTACTCGGACCACCCGATGTCAGGTACCTCAACGTTTCTGACTCGTTGATTGTGAAAGGGAAAAGTTAGGATCTATGGGAAGAAATAACCCACTGGGACCAGGTCACAGACGGAGAGAGACTCAGAGTAAAAAGGAGATTGGAATTCCGTAGTCTCTCCTTCCAGAAACCTTTACCACCCCCTCCCACCGTCAGGGGTCCCACCTCCCGGTAGGCCGAACGGGATGGAGGGTGTACACAGGACTCTACCCCGTCAGTCGGGTGCTCACGAGGTGCGACTCCGGGTCGAAGGGTAACCTCTTCTGCTAATCCCTCTTTCTAAACAGTTTGGTCGACGGCCCTCTCTCAAGTCTCGCCAGTGGTTTCTCAGCTTCTCCGGTCCTCCCTTCAACCCCCCGAGAGACACCCTTGACTCACTCGAAACCAATTCTCTAGATCCTTAGTCCCGACCCCCGGACCACACCCCTAGGGATTCTTCCATCCCCAGAGATCAACCCCCAAGACTAGTGGAGACATTACATAGAGTCCTAGTGTCCCAAGTCCCGAAAACTCTCTTATACAAAAAAAAAAAAAATTCAAATTTTTTTTAAATCTTTTTTAAATTTTTAAAAAGTCCCAAATGTCCACGACTCTCGAATCCCTTTAAGAGGGTCCTCGGAGTCTTTAGTCTTACCACGGACCACCCGTAGATTCTTAAATAGACTCTTAGAGATCCATCCCCCAGGGTCCCGACTCTAGGACTTAAACCCCGTGAACATAATTTCAGACTCCTAAGGTGCCAGACGTCAAGACTCAGACTCCAGGGGTCCGAATCCCAAACCGACCGCCTAAGGAACCCAGGATCCAGACCGTGGATAATTAGGAGTCTAGACCCCAGGGACACAGACGTTAAGACTCAGACCTCAGACCCAGATCTCAAAGAGTTCCAGACTCTTAGGTCCAGTCCTCAAACCGCCAGGACTTTAGACACCAAGACCTAGACCCCAGGGTCCAGATCGCCAATTGCCGGAGTCTCCAGGGGTCCAGAGTCACGTAACCCAGACCCCAGCGTCCAGCCCACCCCCGGTCTAGACACCCGACTGAGTGGCCAGCACCGGGGCCGGCCGGTCGTCCCGCACACGCATCCGTAGATTCCTTCGGCGCCCCAGGAGGGACCACTCGGGGCGCCCGAGTCTCAGGTCACTATGCTTCTTTCGCCGGGGAAGCTGCCGAAGGTCCCGGAGAACCCGGACCCAGAAGTCTCTGGAGGCGTGGACCCGGGTGCACAGGGACGGCCTCCTCACTGACTCAGGGGGGAGGGGGGACGGGTCGGAGGCGGTCCGGACGCTGGAGTCCCAAGACCGGCCCGGAGCCCGGAGGTCTGGAGACTGGGAGTGGAGCCTCGTCGCCAGTTCCGACGGTCTACGAGGAGCACCCCCGTCCGCCCTCTCCCCAGCAGGTCCTAAGCAACTTTGACGACGAGGTCCCGGGCGCCCCTTTCGTCCGCCGAAACACTCACTCAGGGGTGCGCCTTCTTGGCCGGGGCCACCTTCTGCCGGTGCACAGCCGACAGTGCCTCCACCGCTTACACTAGACCCCACCCCCCTATACAACATTATTATTCCCGACACGAGCGAAGTCGTCGTGTATATGATTTTAACCTTACTATGTCTCTTCTAATCGTAACGGGGACACGTTCCTACTGCGCGAGTTTAAGCACTTCGCAAGATATAAAAATTGTTTCCTTTGATATTCCTTCCACTTTTCTGTCGGAAGCCTTACCCTCTTTTACTATCGTTTACTTCGTTGACTGTTTGTTGACTAGAGTTTTTATATGTTCGTTGAGGACGTCGAGTTAAGATCTTTTTATTTGCTGGGTTAGTTTTTTACCCGGTTTCTTGATTTATCTGTAAAGAGGTTTCTTCTGTATGTCTACCGATTGTTTGTGTACTTTTCTACGAGTTGTTGTCAGTAATAGTCTCTTTACGTTTAGTTTTGGTGTTACTCCATGGTAAAGTGTGGTCAGTCTTACCGACGCTAAGTTTTCAGATGTTCGTTATTTACGACCTCTTCCACACCTCTTTTCCCTTGGAAGAATGTGACAACCACCCTTACGTTTGATCATGTCGGTGATACCTCTTGTCACACCTCTAAGGAATTTTTCGACCCTTATCTTGACGGAATACTGGGTTGTTAGGGTGACGACCCGTATGTGTGGGACCTTTGGTCTTAACTTTCTCTGTGCACACGGGTTACAAGTAGCGTCGTGACAAACATTATCGGTCCTGTACCTTTGTTGGATCTACAGGTAGTCGTCTACTTACCTATTCTTTCGACACCATGTATATGTGTTACCTCATAATAAGTCGGTAATTTTTCTTATGTAAACTTAGTCAAGATTACTCCACCTACTTTGACCTCGGCTAATATGTCTCACTTCATTCGGTCTTTCTTTTTGTGGTTATGTCATATGATTGTGTATATATACCTTAAATCTTTCTACCATTGTTATTGGGACATACGTTCTGTCGTTTTCTCTGTGTCTACATATCTTGTCAGAAAACCTGAGGCACCCTCTCCCTCTCCCACCCTACTAAACCCTCTTACCGTAACTTTGTACATATTATAGTATATTCTTTACTTAGCGGTCAGATCCAAGTTACGTTCTATGTCCTACGAACCCCAACCACGTGACCCTACTAGGTCTCTCTACCATACCCCTCCCTCCACCTTTCCCCCAAGTCCTAACCCTTGTGCACATGTGGGCACCGCCTAAGTACAACTACATGCCGTTTTGGTTATGTCATAACATTTCATTTTAAATTTTAAAAAAAATTTTTTCTTATTCCTGGAAACAATCGGTGAGTGGTTCACCGAACGCCCATGGGAATGACAGGGTAAACTCGCTTCTCCTTTGAGTTCGAGTCTCTCCCATTTGAAGGGGTTCCAGTGTGTCGAACCCTCAATGCCTCGATCCTAAACTTGGGGCCATCCGACCGAGGTCTCTCGCACAAGAATCGGTGGTATGAGAAGATGGAGATAGTTGCTCTCCCCATCTCCCCCGAGTGGAGACACCTGGGGCCCTTAAGCGCACCACAACTTATAGAAGAGTATGACCCGCCTCGTGTTCCCAGCGTAAGGGTAGTCGTTTCAGACGTCCTCTAGTGTCCGAGCACTGGACGGAGGGTCCTGGGTCCACAACCGGTGTGTAAAGTCCTGGTGTCGGAGGTAGGGGTCGGGCGTCCCCGTCGGGAGAATGACCGTCCTAGAGGACCGCCAGGTCCGCCACCGCCATGTCTTCCTCCCGTACCTGACGCAACGGGCGTGCGCGACGGACGTGTCCTCACCCGCACTGCATGTCCTTCAGGACGCCCGGTCCGGTTCGGTCTCGTTTTGCGGACGCCAGTCCAAACACGTCCTACCTCCGTGACTGGAGTTTGTGTCCAGAACTAGGGTTGTCCACCCTACCACTTAAGGTCTGACACTAACCCCAGTGACTGAGATTTGGGGTGTAAGATCGGTCTGTAGGGTTGGGATCTGGGTCCCTTGATACTTGGGGTAGGGAACGGGAGAAGGATTGAAGGTAGAGGGGAAGAATGGTAGTCCATTATCAACGACAAGTGGTAGTCACTCAAGGACCTAGCGTCCATATGTTTAAGAAGGGTGGTCAGTGACTGGACCCTCACCCCGTCTCTCTGTGTGTCGACCCCACCAACCCCAGTTCCCTCCCCCCCTTACTCCCCCACCAGGGAGGTCTGAAACGGTACAGTTTACCCCTCGCACCTCGAGTTACTTCGTCCGTAGTTCTATCCATTGATCGTTATTGAATCTACAGGTAGGTACCCCCTGGTCAATCGATTTGACACTTTGGGAGTACAATACCTTATTGTATCGACAAATTTTTCTTGTTCAATGTAGATATAATGACTGTCTCTTACTCGTGGTTCTTTCGACGTGTCACTTTTTCCTATCCGTGTGTTGTTCTGTACACTTTACTAGGGTAAAATAATTTTTTTTTTTAAGACGATTCTGGGTTGGACAGGTAGTTCACCTACTTATCTGTCACACCAGATAGATATGTTGTCTGACAATCATATTTTTCCTTACTCCGAGATTAAGAAGTCTCACTGTTGTGTCTACTTGGGACTTTTGTGTCATTCACTTTATTCAGTCTGTGTTGTCCTGATTATCACATACTAAGGTGTAGATGCTTTTAGATTTTATTCGGTTAAGTATCTGTGTCTTTCATCTTATCTCCAATGGACCCCGAAGTCTCTTACCCCTGTCCTTAAAAATTTTTTATAAATCCCTGAAGAGACCACCAGGTCACCAACTCTTAGGTAGGTAGGTTACGTCCCCTACACCCAAGTTAGGGACTAGTTTCTTGATTCTAAGGGTGTACGAAGCCCCGTTGGTTCGGACACGCGGTGGTGATGACTCGGGCGCCCGGTGTTGATCTCTCTTTAGATATACGGCGTTGTTTTCTTGGGTGTACGGTGTTGATTCTGGCTGTGTCGGATTGTTCATGTATTTATAAATTTTTTACAAATAAGATGAATAAATAAACCGACACGACTCAGAATCAATGCCGTAAACCCTAGATCAAGGGAATGGTCCTTAGCTTGGGTCCGGGGGACGTAACTCTAGCACCTCAGAATCGGTGACCTGGTGGTCCCTTTAGGGACCCTATCCTTACAAACGGATACCCGTGTCTCTCAAAGACAAACTCTACTATTTTTTCGAGATCTCTATTTATCATCAATACCAATATGTTGTAACACTGATATGAATCATCATGGTGACTTAACATGTGACCTTTTACCAATGTTACCGTTTTAAATATAATACATGGAAACTTAGTGTTAATTTTAATATATACTATAAATACAATACACCGAAGGGACCACCGAGTCTGCCATTTCTTAGACGGGCGTTACGCCCTCTGGACCCAAGATAGGGACCCAACACTTCTAGGGATCTCTTCCCTTAACGTCGGGTGAGATCATAAGAACAGACCTCTTAGGGCACCTGTCTCGTCGGACCACCCGATGTCAGGTACCCCAGTGTTGTAACACTGATATGAATCATGATGACTTAACATGTGACCGTTTACCAATGTTACCGTTTAAAATATAATACATGTAAACTTAGTATTAATTTTAATATACAAATACAATACACAAATATATGATATATAATTTGTACATCATACTGTATTGTACAATACAATAATTTATATAATTTTATATAATATTTATTTTATATATATGGACTTCTTATAGATATATTCGGACCCATAGTTATATACATATGTATGCGAGTCTTTACTGAGACTGGTTTCACAAAGAGTGTCCGTTACCACCCTCCCTGTTCTTAATTGTCCCTCCACCACTCTCTAAAAATCACAAAAGATCTATAAAAGGAAGGAACAATAATTCCAATAAAAAATTCTTATAAAAATTAATGAATAACTAAAACGACGTGACCCAGAGGCATCATCGGGTATCCTAGAAACCAGAAGGAACGTCGTAAGCCCTAGAAAATTCGACCACCATAGCATGTAAAGGAATTTGAATCTGGTCGGTCCTACATCAACAACAAGGGACCCTTATCCGTTGTATAACACCTTTTTAGGTCTTCAAAGGTCGTTTACCATCTTTTCAAGATATGGAACTAGATTCATCCCCAATAGACCAATATATGCATGTATTTTGAATTCGACTCGTCCATTCTGAACACACGGAATGATATACATATTATAACATTGTACTACAGGTACACTACGTTGTCATGTACATTCACTACAGAGACGTAACGCAGAATCAACGACGTGCGTCGTAGAAGTAAGGGGGTCGGTCTCTGACTCGGTCACAGGGGACGTAACCTTCCGTCTAAGATATTTGTGACCTAGTGATCCTTTCAGGGATTCCCTCGAGAAAAATTATATGTGGACAATGAGTTCCAGCAATACAGGATATTTCACCGTCACTTGCGACTAATCGGTTGTGACTCGGTAAAAATGTTTCTCTTTATGTCCCAGAACAAAGTGGAGTCGATCCTTACACGTGAAGTTCGGTTCAGTTTTAAAAACGTTGGAACGTGTTGAGAGGTTTACTAGTACTTTCACGGCGCACGTGACTAATCCCCAATGTTTATATTCATCTTCTTAGAGTTTGTGTCTTACACACTTTTTACTCCTAACTAGACATATTCACTATTCTTTCGTAACACAATCTGAATTAATAAAAAGAAAAGAACAGGTATTCCATTACCACGTACAATGTTGACTGTCACGGAATCTCCATATTACTTTACATAGTTAATTTATATATATACCACACATATATATAATGAATATATTGATATGTACATGTAATATAAATATGTAATATATTAATACAATAAATTCACAAAATATATATATATATAATTCTTACCTTAGATCAGGTTCTTGTACTTCAATTTTTTTGGGAGATTTTGATTCCGAACGCATCTTTTCTTACTTTATGACGATAGACATCGTTGTAGTCAAGTCAGTGAGTCAACACAGGCTGAGAGACACTGGGGTACGTGACGTCGTGCGGTCCGAAGGGACAGGTAGTGGTTGAGGACCGCGAACGAGTTTGAGTACAGGTAGCTCAGTCACTACCTCTAATCGTATGATTCATCAGTCTGTTTCTGTTTATAATATACAATAGTGAATATACACCTTGGATTTTTTTTTTTTTTTTAGATAAAGAAGAAGTGAGGGAGGTCGTGTAGTGTACGACGGACTGCCGATAAATACCGAAGGATGTCTTACCCTCTGGACCTTCGGCGAATGTCCCGTTAAGCGACGGACCAAGATACGGAGTCTAAGAGTTCCTCAAATTGAGGTTCACGCAAGATCCTGGGATCAAGGACTTTAGTCTACCTTCATGCAAATCCCGTCCGCAGACACGTGTGTCTTCCGTCTCCTTTTCTTGATAAGATCCCCTTCCGAATCTCAGACACCGGTGGTCCCCTCCCTGACTTTACAACCTTTCCCGGCCCTTAAGGCTGAATTTATGCTCTCCCAACCCCCACCTCAAGAGCTACACCCGCCCAGGGCCTCCGCCTCGATCTAGTAACTTCTGGGTCAGAGGCTTACACCCTCGCACCGCCTACCCCGGATTTTACAATCATGTCCTACCTGCCCCAAGTTTTATAACCCCTCCACTCCCCTCGAGTCTTATAACCTCGTAGAACCCGACCCAAATTTGATAACCTCGCACCCCCGCCCTGAGTTACCCCTTGTAGACCTCACTTCGCGGTTAGCGGCGGCCCGGACCCCAACACCCGCCCCGCATCCCGCCCTGCATCTTGAGAATCCCAATCCCCGCGGCCAAGTCTTCGAAGCGGATGTCCTGCGACATGAGTGCATTAACCTGCGGGTGGTCCTGAACTCGACGTTCATGGTGACGTCGTCACTCCGGACGTCGAAGTCCTTAAGGACGCGATGCGGGCTCCAGGTCAGCTTCAGGAACAGCCTCTCCTGCCCAGCCTGTCTGAGGTCTATGACTCTCCGTGCCTCCCCTTCTCCCGTCCAGGGTATCTGTTGGGGAGATGGGCGAGCCGTCGGAGGGAGGGGTAGGACCTCATGGACCGGGTGGAACGCGTGCCACAGGACCTGCCTCCCGTGTCCGACCGCGCCGTCTCTCGCGACCATTGACTTCTCGTAACCTACCGCCGGCCTCTTCTACGCGTGGTCCCGGACCACCCCTCGTCCTTAATCACCAAGTAATTTGGGGAGTGGCGTCGGGCCCCGGTTCCACGACCCCCCCGCCCCCCGCCCCGCCCCGCGCCGCTCGCACCGTGAGGTGTCTCTCTTGTCCCGTCTCCCCCGAACTAGCTCCCGAGACGGAGAGGGTATGGTCGGTCCAGAACCACCCGCTCCTGTACCGAGGCACCCCAAGCTCCTCGGTCGGCACCATCCTGTCTTCATCGGAGTCCCGGTGTACTTCCCACTTCTAGTCTCAAGGGGTGTCTGTCCTGCGTTTGTCGCGCCGGCGGTCCTGGGGGGCGTCGGACACTACGACAGGTGGGGACCCCCACCCATCTGTTTTTCTCTTATCCCGTCGCAGAGGACCGGAGTCTTATAGGGAGGGGAGGTCGGGATGGGTCGCGGACGACAATGATTGTGAGAGACTGAGACTAGAAAACCGACAACCTCCTTATAGAACATCTCAGCCAGTCTTTTTCAGGTCAAAGGAGTAAACACTTCACGATCTCCACACTAAGAGAGAGAACCACACGGGTGGTAGAGGGGAGTCCTTGTACCTCTATGGTTCAAAGATTTTAGTGTAGGGGGCCTTTAACCATCCTCGGATTATTTACACTCGACCATAAAGATAACTTTACATGCTCTATAGTCCATATCGACTATAGACTCGATAAAGGACTATCGAGTCAACCATTTCTTAGGCAGACGTTACATCCTCTGTGGTCAAGCTAAGGACCCAACCCTTCTAGGGAACCTCTTTCCTTTCCGATGGGGGACATAAGACCGGACCTCTTAAGGTACCTGACATAGTAGGTACCCTAGCGTCTCAGACCGTCTGACTCGATGAAAGTGATAGTCAAGTCAAGTCAGCGAGTCAGCACAGGCTGAGAAACGCTGGGGTACTTAACGTCGTGTGGTCCGGAGGGACAGGTAGTGCTTGAGGGCCTCAAGTGAGTCTGAGTGCAGGTAGCTCAGTCACTACGGTAGGTCGGTAGAGTAGGAGACAGCAGAGGAGGAGGAGGACGGGGGTTAGGGAGGGTCGTAGTCTCAGAAAAGGTTAATCAGTTGAGAAGAGTACTCCACCGGTTTCATGACCTCAAAGTCGAAATCGTAGTAAGAAAGGTTTCTTTAGGGTCCCGACTAGAGGAAGTCTTACCTGACCAACCTAGAGAAACGTCAGGTTCCCTGAGAGTTCTCAGAAGAGGTTGTGGTGTCAAGTTTTCGTAGTTAAGAAGCCGCGAGTCGGAAGAAGTGTTAGGTTGAGAGTGTAGGTATATACTGGTGACCTTTTTGGTATCGGAACTGATCTACCTGGAATCAGCTGTTTCATTACAGAGACGAAAACTTGTACGATAGATCCAACCAGTATTGAAAAGAGGGTTCCTCATTCGCAGAATATTATAGTACCGACGTCAGTGGTAGACGTCACTAAAACCTCGGGTTTTTTTATTTCAGACTGTGACAAAGGTGACAAAGGGGTAGATAAAGGGTACTTCACTACCCTGGTCTACGGTACTAGAAGCAAAAGANGAGGAGAAAGTGAAAGTAGTTCTCCGAAAAATCAAGGAGAAGTGAAAGACGGTATTCCCACCACAGTAGACGTATAGACTATAATAACTATAAAAAGGACCGTTAGAACTAAGGTCGACACAAAGAAGGTCAGGTCGCAAAGAGTACTACATGAGACGTATATTCAATTTATTCGTCCCACTGTTATATATCGAAACTGCATGAGGAAAAGGATAAACCTTGGTCAGACAACAAGGTACAGGTCAAGATTGACAACGAAGGACTGGACGTATGTCTAAAGAGTTCTCTGTCCAGTCCACCAGACCATAAGGGTAGAGAGAGTCATAAAAGGTGTCAAATAACACTAGGTGTGTCAATTTTCGAAACCGTATCAGTTATTTCGTCTTTATCTACAAAAAGACCTTGAGAGAACGAAAAAGCTATGGTCTATAGTTTAATATGGGGTTTCGTCTCCAAGAGTTACACACCGGGAACCTGGTCGTCGTAGTCGTGGTAAACCGTCGAACAGTCTTTATGTTTAAGGACCCGGGGTCCGGGTCGTTAGTCACAAAATCGTACAGAGGGTCTATTGAGATCATGTTTGAGTTCAAATCCTTACCGACTAGGTTTCTATGTCATTCAGTTATACAAACGTTTCAACGTTGTCCTGTCTAACACTCGTTTAGGGTGGACCTCCTGAACTTCCCTCAGTGAATGGGAGAAATCTAATCCATTTAGATCGGAAGGACCTTTAAAGATGAAGACTAGGATCTAGACGGGAAAGTCCGATAGACGTTGAAGTGGATGTAGACCAAAGGTCTGTTGTTATTAGTAACTTGATGAGGGTAGATTATTGGAGGATCACTCACTCACAGGCTGAGAAACGCTGGGGTACCTGACATCGGATTGGTCCAAGGAGGTAGGTACCCTAAAAGGTCCATTCTTATGACCTCACCCAACGGTAAAGGAAGAGGTCTAGAAGGACTGAGTCCCTGACTATGACAGACTCGACGGTCCCTTTTAGCAACCTGGAGGGTCATGACATGACATGTAGGGTGTACGCACTAAAACAAATTAAGGAGGTTGGTGGGATTTGTGGTTAGTAACCCAGCCGGGTTTTCAAACAAACACAGCACTTCGGGGACTGTGGTTCTTATCACTCCAGAGAACGGATTCTGGTGTGTTGACATCTAATCGTCTTGAGTATTAAGACAATCATATATATTGGTATGGAGTAGAAACAGATCAAACGGTATAAGGGAAATCGTTCTTCGTCGGTCCTGCCTTTTACACGTCTCTGTTATCTCCTTTAGTGGAGGGAAATGAACTACGAAATGGAAATAATTAGACTGGGGTCCATTCAGAATCTCCAATGAAAGGAATTGTCCGTGTGTGCCACTATGTCTTTACAGGACCCACCTCCCGTTCCCCAATCCTCCAATGACCCAACTTCACCCCTTGGAGTGGTCAGACCGTCTCTGAGAAACTAGAAGAGGTAGTCAGGATTCCTTCCTAGATCGACCTCCTTCGTCCGTTCAACTTAACGTGACTTCTCCTTTTCGGTCGACTCCCCCGATCGTCCCTTGTGCGGACACTCTTTCAGCAAGACACCTCTCCTTTCCAGTGGATAAGTTAGTCAATAGGGTAGACGATTCGTGGTGAGAATCTACAACTGAGTCGTAACTCTACGCACGGGTTCTATGGCACTCCTTGTCTAGACCCAGGACGGGGGTTCCTCCAGTCTGGTCTTACGTCACTCACGAGTACCGCTATCCTATTCCGTCCAACGAGTCCGACTCCCTCAGTCCCTCCCGAGGGCCTCCTCCCCAATGAGAGTCCGTCCTGGGACTTCCGCTCTGACAGTTTTTCCGTTTTGTTAACGGTCCTATGTCGTCCCAGGTCTCGAGTCCCCGACCGGAACCTTACTTACTCCTTACTTACTTTTACAACCCAACCCTAAGGGACCACCAGTTCAACCATCCTAAGGAGTGAAAGGGACAGTACCAGTCCCAAGTTAGGGACCAATCCCTTGTAGGGTGTTCGACGACCCACTGATTGGTTTGAGGGTTGAGGGTCCCTTCGATATTGATTGTAAATTACTCACGACTGATGTACGGTCCACGGTAAATGTTCATATTTGAAAAAAAAAACGGTTTGACACACCGAATGCCCTTAAATCAAGGGACTGGTCCCTAGTTTGGACACGGAGGACGTCAGAAGGTCTCTTCGTGTGTTAGCATTGGTGACCTGGCGGTCCTTTGAGGGTCTCTAGTACCAAATCTGGAACCCGAGACCTCAGGGGTGGGAGACCCGAGTTTAGAGACGAGACAGTGATGGATCGACTCACTGACGTTCGTGCACTGAAATGGAGGCACAGAGTCAAAGGAGTAGACATCTTACCCTTGTTAGGTTTAGAGTCATGAACCGAGTATCCCGACAGTGCTCCCGACCTACTCCTTTACAGTAAGGTTTTTCCGAATCACGTCAGGTTGTCGTCACTGTTCTGTCGTTCTAAGGACGAGAGTACCCCCCATCTCTGTTGTGGGTGTATTTATGTCCGAAATCACCTTACTCAGTCTACCGTTCTCCACGATACCTCTTTTACTTCGTCTCCCGACCCCCATCCCATCCCGCCACGTCCCACCAGTCAACGTATCGAGTCTCAGTCCGTGTGGTACCCTCGAGTCATTTATAATGGTACAGGAGAAACAACGATTAGAAGAAGAGTGACCCCTAAATAAATGACCCGTTAGAGGGAAACCGAACCGTCTTCCTCCAATGACCGCTTGGACCAATAAAAACAACAAACCAAAAAGAAAAAAAAATTTCTACAAAAGTCACGAAGATAGACCCCGAGATCTAACGTTATCTTGTCCCCGAAGGATTATAGTCTTTTAAAGAGATATCGTAAAGGGTTCATGGTCCTCGTAGCAATTTAGTAAAGCAGGGGGACAGTGTGAGTCATTCTATCATTCATAAGCATAGAGGTAGTATACCCACTTCTTTGCCTCCGCTGTCCTTCAAACTTCTTGAACAGGGCCCGGTGTACCGGTCCTTCACCATCTCCGTACTAAACTTAGGTCCAGAGGACCGAGGTCTCCCGTGACCGTTAATGAGTTTGGTCGGTCTACTCCCATGGTATGAGACTTCATACGATATAGACTCTTAAAGTATAGGTAAACCTTTGGCAGAGTCCGTTGTGAGATTAGAGGACGGTTACTTGGTGGATGTGGTTTCGGTGTAGGGACCGGGTTCACTGGGAGACGCACATTAAGTGTTGAGAACCCGTAGTCATGACTCTGGTACAAGACCTTTTCGTCGGGTCCTATCACTCCTCAGTCGTACCCGAGGTCTCGGTCTGAAGATTAAGAAGGTCCACACGGAGACGAAGACGTAGCACCGTCGACACACTGGACCCCCTCCACTTTTGTAGAGAGACTCAAAGACAAAGGAGTAGACATTTTACCCTGATTACTGCCCGAAGGGAACCTTCCGAGATTTACTCCCTTAAGGGACCACCAGGTCACCAATCCTGACGGTACCGGTCCCAAGTTAGAGACTAATCGACTAATCCCTTGATTCTGAAACGTTCCGTGAGTCGTACCGTTTTTTTCTCCAGAATTACTCTTGGTCTACTCGTTATATAAGTTTCCGAAACGAACCACATGTCGGACTCTAGATAATGAGAGATAATACCAAAATCTTTACTCCTTCGTCTTCCGGTCTCTTCAATGACTGTGCGGCCTCCAGTGTGTCGTGGACACACCATACATTCGATTCTTACCGTCACGACCTCACCCCTGAAGACACCCAGTCTGGAAGAGGATTCTGTTGCTTACCAATGTTGTCAGGGAGTTCCGTCCCTGACAGTCCTAAGGGTAAAAAATTCACTTCTTTACGTCCGAATCGTAACTCAGATACCTTAATGTCGAGACCACAACGACTCCCGTGTCGGGAGTGGAACCCTGGGTCAAGGTCCTCGATGCCGAAGTCCCACCAAGGACCCCAGGGGCTTACGTTTCCTTCCTACACTCTTGAGGTTCACTGGTAGTCCCGCTCTCCGTCGATACACTGACTTTCCTTTCTCAGTGATAATGGTAATAGTCAATATGATTATACTCACAGACCACCCCCGGTGACTGGTAGTCACTGTAAACTCAGTCTTTCCTCAAAGTCTCGACTGAGCTTATGTCCGCAATGTCAATTTTAAAAAGCTGTATCGTTGTGGTTAAGTTTAGGCAGATATTCGTATCTTTAGTCTTGCCACTAACGAAACGTCGCTCCCGCTCCATTCCCCATGACCACCCTTTCCCCGAGATTCCTTGTAAGATCTTACTAACTACCGACACGACAAAACAACCCCTCAACCAATGTATCCATAATGGCGTCAATGTTTCTATGATGTTTTAAGTTCCAGACATGTGAAGTTTTTAGGAGTAAAAAGACATATATTAATGTAGAATCAAATTTATGGATAAATACACACATATATACACACACAAATAGAAAATTTGGTGTTCAATTGTGAAATCAACGACCTAACCGGACTCCGGGTTCCCAAGGGTCCCCATCCCGACTTTCCCCAAAAGACCCCCAAACCCAATCACCGATAAATGAGTGACCTCGTCTATGTAGAGATAAAATTGTTAGTAAAATTGTTGGTTATACCGGTGTCTGCACGATAGGTCGGACGAGTTTACGAGGTCGAAGGTTTCTCTTGGGACCCGACGGGGGCCCAACATGAGAATGTGGAGGTACGAGGGAGAAGGGACGGATACAATAGCAGGTGATATCTTGCAGTGGTAGACTGTATGAGAAGCAAAACTCATGAATAGAAGGGGTACTCCTTTCCTGAGACAGACAGAACGAGGGACGGTACAGGGTCCCGGGGTTTACCACGGTCCGGGAAGTTTATTACGAGGTGTCTATAAACCGTTTACTTCTTGGTATAATATTAGGTTTCGATTGTGAGTCTCCCGAAGGGACCACCACGTCACCAATACTGGGGAGCGAAGGTGACGTCCCTACACCCAAGTTAGGGACCAGCCCCTTCAAGGTGCACGGAACACGAGTCAGTACAGGTTGAAAGACAGTGGGTACCTAACATCGGGTGGTCATAGGAGACAGGGACCTTAAAAGGTCCGTTCGTATGACCTCCCCCACCGTTAAAGGAAGAGGTCCGGTGTACGGAGTTCCACGTCGGTTTTTTTTCGATTGGAAGTCGTGAACGGTACCCGGTTCGTGAACTGAGTCCCGAACGTACACTCTCAAACAAATTAGGAACGTTGACACGGCACTCCCTCCACGATGGTAGTGAGAACAAAGTGTAGACCCCTATGACTCCGAGTCTCTCTGCGCGAACGGGTTCCGGTGTGTCGATCAGTCACCGTCTCAGTCCGGAGTTTGGGTCAGGACCATCTGGTGTTTCCGTAAGTTCTGGACACAAGTGTTTCTCCCACACCGGTCGTCCCTCTAAGGTACTCGGGTACGATTCAGTGAAGTTAGTACAGGCTGATACACTGGGTTCCTGACATCGGGTGGTCCGAGGAGATAGGTACCCTAAGAGGTCCGTTCTTATGACCTCACCCGACGGTAAAGGAAGAGGTCCCTCTGAGGTATCTACCACGGTCTGAAGATCTTGACCCCTGGGGCCCCGACTGTGCCCAAGATCCACCTACACTCGTAAGATTCCGTAAGATCCCGTTTCCGTTCTTCACACTCAAACCCTAGGTCATCCACCTCTAAGTGTAAAGTCTTGGTCTCCCTCCCACACGGTGTATGACCTCTCCCATGACCCCCGAGTCTCGTCCCCGTTCCTCCACCGCGTCTCTCGGTCACCCGTTCCCCCGGAAGTCCTGACCCCACACCCGATGGGTTCAGCAACTAGTCCGGTACCCCAAGACCTTGTCCCTCGTAGAGTAAGTCTCGGACCTCTACTTTCCCTTTCCACTCTCCGCGTGGCGTCCATTCCCCTGACTGGGTCAAGATCTTTAACCCCACCTTCAACACCCACACCCATTTCACATTTCTTGCTGGTCCTTCACCCATGGTGTCCACTTACCGTCAAGAGGACCCGCTCCAACTCCTTGGGTCGTCACTCGGTGTCTCTTAGGCCTTAACCGAAATTCCCCAGAACCTTCACCTGTACTTTTGAGGGGCTTCGCCCTGGTGGACCCCACGACCCTTCCCTCGGAGCGCATATCGCCTTTGTCCATTGACCTAAAGGCCTTCCTTTGCCGCAGCGTCGGGAAGAGTGGGTCTTTGCCCTCTCTACGGAAAAGGTTCTCGCGTCAGGCCTCTCCGTCTAGAGTACGTTGTGGCCCCGTGGCTCGAGGTGAAGGGGGCGCAGGCTTCAGTCACTCCCAGCCTTCGGGTGGCGGACCACTCGAAGTCGGTACAGTCCGATGTCGGGACCCTCCTCCTGTCTCCCAGTAAGGAGTCTGGGGGTCGGGGAAGAGGCGTCTGGGTCCTTACATCCTCCGGTCGAGTCGGAAGGGATTGTGGACTCCCCAGAACTCCCAGGACCGGCATCTGAGGTCACAATCCCCGTGAAGTCGGCCCCTGGAGACACTTGTGTGTCTTTCCGTCCCGCCTATTAACCGCAATTGGGGAAAACACCGATAAGACTCTTGCACCGTGCCCCTGTCACCGGGGGAGGTTTCCTGAAAGTTCTAAACCCCCAGCTCCGCCCTTTGACCAGATCCCACTCAACGCCTTAGAGCCCTTTTCGCAATAAGGGTTTGACTAAAACTCTACTTGTGGACGGCCTGCAACCGTCACGTGAAGTAAAGGCGAAGGGTAAGGCTCCGTTCCTGCCCCCCACCCCCTGAACACCGCCCCCGTCCCCCGCGCCTCCTCTCACCTGCCCCCAAGAGATATTTAAGTACACGAGACCCCACTGGGTCGCAGGGGAGGGGGTCGGGGCCCGACTTCCCCTACCCCCTCCTTCGTGTGACGACGCGTACGGAGCCCCTACGACTCCGGCTCTCGTCTCCGCTCGAAGCTCCTGTTCACTACCTCCACGGGCGTGAGGGTCGGGTTCTGCGTTAGGAGTCCGGGGGCGTCCTCAAGCGCGGGGATGTCAGGCCGTGAATGGCGCGACTCAGTCCCCAGGCGGCCGGCCTAGGACCCCTGGTTCGGGCTCGTGTGTATGTGGGGCGGGGGATAAATCTCGCGGCCTGACCTCGGAGGGTGAACGTATACAGGGTCACGACACTCAGGTGCTGAACCGACTACGCGGAGGCCTCGAGGACAGCGGACGCTGGTAGGTTTTAGGTCCTTGGGGTCAAAGACAGAGAGCCCAAGGAATCGGCCCATAAGTTCGGGACCCAAAATAGGGGCGGGGGAAGTTAAGAGACGCGAGTCAAGGGCGGAGGAAGTTTAAGGTCGCAGGTTAGGGGAGGGAGGTAACGTAGGGGACGGAAGTCTGAGGATGGGCGGACTAAGAGGTAACCCGGAGGGGACAAAATGCGTCGTGGAGAGGAGGCTTGGGGTCGAAGAAGCCGAGGCCTCAGGTGAGAAACAGAGAAAAGAGAGGAAAGAGTAGCTCTTTTCTTCGAGTCGAATCTCAAGTCGGGTGCGCGCACCCTCGGCCTCGCTTTGAGTCGGGGTGGTGGGTCCCCTCCCTCCCCTGACGAAACCCCAGGTCATCTGGGTGGTTTTGGTGGGTGCCCTCTACGCCGACGTCCGTGACTCAACCGTACCTCCACGATGTCGCCCAGCCTAAGTTCAATTAGTCTCCCCGAAGGCCACCCCCCCCCTTAACGGATCTATTTCGCCTCTTATATAATCTCTGGGCTGAGTTTAACCCTCCGGTCTTACCCCTGTCTGTTCGGCTGACTTTGTACCTTGAGAGCAAAATAAGTCGAGACCTGCAATTATAAGAAACAGGGACAACCCCGGCCACACGTGCACCCAGGTCGGGTCAGTGTCGCGCCCCTCTCGGGTCCTCCACCTCAATCCCCTAGAACTTTGAACTCCAGTGTCGGGGTTATGTGCTACCCATTTGACTTCGGTCCCCTGCTCGTCTGTACACGGGTCGTAGTGGGTCGCTCGACCCGTGACGCGACCGGAACGGCGTCCGACCCCAGGACCTCTGCATCTCCCTAAGACCGGAGCGCGGCGGCCGCCGCGGGCATCGACACCCCTAGGACTCCGAACGCCGGTCGGAAGGGACTGCCGAGGAACCACCTCCGTCTGGCCTCGGTCATATACTAGAGACCGTCCGCCACCCAGACCGTGCACGGGTCCCTTGTCTCCGCGGGCGCGACGACCCTCTGGACCCCGACCCCGGCGGACCCCTACCTCGTACCCTCTTCTGCCCCAAGTTTGTGGGGTGGGCTCTTTCCCCCGAGCCCCCCATGGGTCTTGAGGCTTTGTCCGCTCCGGGTAAAGGACCGGTTGAAGGGTAAGGTGGCTTCGCCTTTTGCCGGATCTCTCCCGTGTGTGGGGGGCGCCAGAGGGAGGGCGGGGCAGGGGGGACGGGAGCCGCAAAGAGTGGACGGACGGCTCAGGCCCAGGGGGTCCTACCTCCTCCGCTCCTCGTTGTCGTTCTCTTACACCCACCAGTAGCACCCCCACCCCGCCTGGCCGCAAACTCTTTGGCCACTCGCTTCGCCGAGGAGGCCCCACGCGGGGGCGGGGGAGGGGCCCGGATCTTTTACGGGACTCGCGAACGAAATCACAGTCCTTTAGTCCCGCAGGGGTGAAGAGTCTGGCACGTTTGACTCCGGCTTACTCGGTGTGGTGCGGTCTTCCCGTCCTAATCCTGAGCCCTACGGGTGAAGGGCGTGGTGCTGGTTCCTCTGGAGTGCCCTGGGCGCCACGGCAGCTACGGGGACCCTCCGGGGCCCTCTGCGCTGGGGAAATTCCGCCTCCCTCCTCCCCGCCCCGTCGACTGTGGACGTTCACCGCTGCGTCAAATCCCGAAGGACCTTTCCTGACCCCCGCCCCTACGACGTTCCGCGCTGGAGTGGGAGAAGACGACTCAAAACCGTGTCGTTACAGTTCCCTGTCCGCTGAAGGTCCCGCCCCCGACCCGTTGCGCCCCGCGACTGTTAACCCTGTCTGCCGTTTGACTCCGTGGAGTTCAGCCCGGGATGGTGGTGGGACCATCTTCTCCTTACACACGTCTACCCACACCCCCCGGTCGTCCGGTTCGCAAAGTCGGCACGACTGCGTCGACATCCTTCCGGTACCTTTCCAGTACCCAAGACAGATCCCACTAGGTCCAGCACACCTGTCACTGAAACCCTGTACCGGAACCCTTCCCGTCCCACCCGTCCGTGTCCGTGGTGAGACGTCGTCTCTGACCTCTCGGTCAGTGCTTTGCCACTTCCGGTCACCCCAGAGACGTAGAGGTTCCACCCCCTCCGCCACCCTTGGGGCTCAAGGTTCGGTCCGACCCCCTCCTTCGTCCGACGGTGGGGGTGTTTCTTGAGAGACTTTGGGGCGGGGGACGGGGCTGAGTCAGAGGGGTCCACCTCTCCCGTCCCGTCGCCCGTGACGGTTAGTCGGAACCAAACCGGAACCTCCCAGGACCTGTCCTTTTTTGTCGGGTTCTCCTTGTTACACAGACTGCCCCCTTCCGACCTCTCTCCCGAAGACCCTTTGGAGTCTCCGGTCGACACGACCCTTAGGTGTGGGGTCGGGAGGGGGTCGGGCCGTCTCCGGGGCCACTGTCCTCTGTAATCTACCCCCCCCCCCCCCCTGTCTGAGACTCTCGGTTACCTCTGGTGGGACACTCACTCGACTTCCGGTCCACCCTTAACTCTCACCTCCGACACCTTAGGCCCTCCGTCCCCTTTCCGTCGTTCTGGGTCTCTGTGTCTTTACCACTGTCTCTGGACTTCGGCGGTCGTCCGACAGAGAAGCGGGACCCGTCAAACCTGCGGACGTCCGTCTTCGGACTGGGGTGACACAGGGGGTCCTTCGACTCGACGGTAGGGTCGACTCCTAAATAACCGCATTTACGTTGGTATATTTTTGTATTCAATACTTTTTGTGTCAGTGCTACACGGGGGGGTGGGGGTCGGGGATTTTGGGGGAAGACACCCTCCCTCCCTCTCCTTCCCCCTCGGGGCTTTGGCGGATTCTTGCGGCGTCGGGGACCCGGGAACGTCCCGGTCGGACCGACCCCACCCTCTTCGGCCCGCGGCGGAGTCGCGTAGGCCATCAGTCACCTCGTCCTCTCGAGTGTGTCGACCGGGAACTTCAGGTCCAGCTACCACTTCAGGTCCAGTGCGACACCCCTCTCACGCCGGCACTCCCCCCGACCCTGTCCCGCCCGTCTCTGTCTCCCGTCGCCCCCTTCCCCCTCCTGTCGAGTCGGCGGACTCCACGGCGTCCCGGGGGTGGCAGGTGTGGGGGAGGGACCTCTGTGGCACAACGACGAGGGTGTGGGTCGTAGACAGAGGGGCACTCCAAAGGTTACACTGTAGGAGTTTTGGTGGACCTTGGGTCGGTTAGGGAGCGGAACCCCCCCTTCCCCCCCCCTCCCTCCCCGTTGACGACAGAGGACGTACCATTCTAAAGGAAATAGTTTTGGTAGGGGTAGTCGTTTTCAATAAAGAAAGAAGAAAATGTTCTTCGTTTGGAGAGAGATCGTTTTGAAGGAGGAGAGTTTTTTGAGGTCCCGGGGTGGGGTGGTGGGAGAGAAGGAGAGGAGGTTTCGAAGGACCTCCGGTTGGGAGGACCCCGGGTGGGACACCGAGCCGGGGGTCGTGGGGGACCTTTCTGACCCGTTTCGGTGGTTACTGGAGTTCTTGACGACGGGGGGAGCCTGGAGTGACGTGTAGTGAGGACCAAGAGAGGAGGGAGAAACCCAGAGAAAGTCGAAGAGCAAACCCAAAAGAGTCGGAAACGCGATGGTCTGGTGAGAAAAGGACACTCCTTCAGAATAGAACACGGGACGTGTGCTCGCCGAGGGGACGGGCAGGTGATCTACGGTCGGCACGGGGAAGACACCGTGGGTTTTACAGAGGTCTACTACTGTACCCCCCCGCCCCCCGTTATGGTAGGGACCGACTCTTGTCGACGACTTTGACCGAGAATGGAGGGACTGAATCTTTCACCCCGGTGGCACCCCACGAGGGGAGGTAGGTTCGAGTGCGTCACGGAGAGGTAACTGTAAAGGTCGGGTCCGGTGCAGGGAGTTGAAGGTCTGGAAGGAGGGCGGTTGGGTCCTCAGGAGGATAGGTACGGGCTCGAGGACTGAAAGGGGGTCTGGACGAAGGGACGGTGCAGAGTCGCCTACTTTGTCGGGAGGAAAGGAAAGATCGAGGGTGAGGACCCGGTCCTATAGGACGCCCGGGCAGAGGTGTAGAGGTTATGGACGGCCGGGGAAAGGGTGGACTCGTGTCTTCAGGACTGGTCGACCGTGACTGTACTGAGAGGACACAGATCTTGAACTTGTCGTCCCCAGACCGGACTAGTACGGACCCAGGGGTCCCAGGGAACCATAGGTCGTCCACGAGTTGCTTTGACACCAGTGTCCGTCTGGCTCCTACCCTCACATCCCCCGTGTCCGGTCTGTCTACTCACGTCTTGTCTCCCATTCGCCCGATCGACCGTCCAAAGCCCGACTCTCCAGGGGCCCGGGGTCTTGTCCGTCTCCACGGGCTCGGGGGGAGGGGGTCGACGGGGTCTCGGAGTGCAACAAGAACCGCAACCCGGCGTACGGTTACCACGGTTTCTAGAGGAGCGGGCAGAAGTGGCAGTCCATCAGGAGGTATATCTTGTGACAGACGAAGGTCACTCACATCCCCCTGAGTCCCGGACCCCACCCGTACCCGCCGTAGTCGGGCTGGGTGGGTGGAGCGGCGGACAGGAAGGGGTGGCGGTGGAAGGGAGGCGCCCTGGGGGAGCGGGAGGTCTCGGGTAACTGATCCGTCACTGACGCCTGGGAAGTGAGACTGGTTCGGACCCTGCCCGAAAAAACACCCACGTCTCTGACCTCGTGGCACGCGAGCCCGCCGACCGTCTCGACGACAGTCTTCGGAGGTCCGGGGCCCCGAGGGAGACCGGTGAGGACAGCGTCCGGGTGGCACGGGCGCGGGAACGCGGGGCGGAGTGACCACCTCTTCGGCCAGGAGAACACCGTCGCCCACTTGAGCTACAACTTCATCCGGTGGTCCCGCACGTGCATCAGCAAGGCGAAGTGAACGTCCGTCTTCCCCCTCCACTTCCAGTCCAGAAGGTGGAACTGGCACATCTACAGGTGGAGGACACCCTTTTCGGAGCACTCGGGCGAAGGGACTGGGGGCCGGGTCGCCAGTTTGGATCCCCGGGGACGACCTAGGGGACGAGAGGGTTGGGGTTGGGGCTTAGACTGTCCGGCTGGAGGATCTTCCTCCTGACGAGGAACCTCGTAGCAGGTCAAAGGTGAGAGGTGACGGACGGAGCCGGTCACAGGGGTGAGGCGGCACCGTCGTAGATTGTCCCAAGGGACCGAGGGCGGAAGAGGGGGGTGTAGGGAATGGTCTGTCGGACTGCCGGATCTTTCCCTAGTGCAGTGTCGGGACGAATTTTAGGAAACTGACGAGTCCCATTTTGACCCCCAGGACGGAGTCCGGTGCCTCCGAACGGGTTAGTCCCGCAGACATGGGGGGTGGTGTCTAGAGGTAGGTGTTTGAGGGAGGAGGTGGGTCAAACCGGACGGAGGGCATAGGAACACTCTCAACTATGGCCCCCAACTCTTCCCCTTGGAGTTTTTTACTACCGACAGCCATAATAGGGTGCACACATATATTCGAGGGCTCTGGAGTTTGTTCGTTCGTAAGTACCAGGGTACGTCCCCGGTCCACGACCGAGAAGAACCCAACTGGGACTCGCTGGAGGTCGGTGGGATGGGCGAGTGGAACTACTCCGTCCGTAACCACTGGTCGACGAACCCCAGGTGGTGTAGGTGGTCCCCGAGGAACTACCGGTGTAGAAACTACGTTCTGTACAGCTTCGGCATGTGTAAGAGGGTGGGACCCCTCCTCCGTCCCTCCTCCCACTCGGGTCCCCATCGGCCGTGGGTCGGCGGGGACGGGCATTCGAGGGGCCCGGCGCTCGAGTGTCACCTAGAACATCAGAAACATGACGGCCAGGAGCTACCGGCAGTGCATGTCACACCGAGCCAGACCCTTCTACTCCGGCAGCCCACGGATGCCCGTCGTCCCGTTCCCGCACTTCCTACCCCCCTGACCCGTTCCAACGGGGTAAAACAAATAAATAGGTGGGGACTGTGGTGGGACCAGACTCGAGTCGTGAAGGGTCCACCCGAGGACAGAGCCGAAGGAGTGACCACGGGTCGGAATCAGATGAGGGGTCTATCGACGGACTGCCGAGACTCCTCGTAGATTCAGTCTAGAGCAGGATTGGAGCGGGGAGACTCCTCATTTCGTTTCAGAATGTGTAGGTGCTTCAGGGTACTCTGGACGTGTCCGGCGGGGGTGGAGGTGGAGGTTGAAGGAAGGGTTAGGAGCAAGACGACGTCCAAGGGATGTTCAAGGGATGTGTCGCTTGAGCGACGACGGGGTCCTGGAAACGTGACCGGCTTTAGGAGACAATTCACACGGAACGGGGAGTCTAGGGTACACCGAGGAGGGGCAGGTCCCAAGTCCAGAGCCCGTCGAGGGACCCTCCGGACGAGACTGTCGTGGACCCAGGTGTCAGGGAGGATTGGGGAGACCGGACGACACCAAGAAAAGGTCGTGGTAGAGGGACAGGGACAGATCGAAGGCCATGACCCGGGGGAGGTAGAACGGGCACCCGGAGGATTGTAGGTACATCTACAGAAGGTCCGGGACATGAGTCAGGGGCACCACCCTTCATGCCTCGTGTCGAAGGGAAAAGACGGACCTGGGGGTGTGGCCGGACGTGCTCGGCGAGGGCGGGGCGGCCCCGGAGTGGTCGGTGAACAGGGCCCGCATCTCGTGCCACAACTCGTAGCTGAGTATCTTCTCCGTCATCGGGTAGGTGAGTGACTACTACTACAGGTGGAAGAGGTGGCCCTCGAGGTGGAGGAGGTGGAAGGGGAACTACTACCAGTGGTGACGCCCCGTCTGTTCCCGTGTACGGTGGTCGGGGCTCCTGTCGGCAGACGGACGGAGGGGACCCCCGGACCCCTGGGGTGGCCCTGTCGGAACAGAAGAGTTCCTTCCCGACCCCCGACACAACCCCGTAGAAATTTCTTGAGACACTCGACTTCGGTGTGGGACAGTTGAATTCAAAAATTTTAAGTAAGTAGTGCCCTATAAAGACTCCGTCCTTGTCTTGAACTGTACTTAGTCTATAATCCACTGTAATTCTAAAACGGTAATTGTCCGTCCTGGTCCCGGGCCACGTCTGTCGGGGAGTGAGATCCTGTGTCTTACCCTTTCCGCCGGTGGGGGAATGGGCAGTGCGGAGCGTGTGAGTACCCCTTGGACCACGGTTTGGTAAACGTCTACTGGACGAAGACCCAGTCCCAAAACATGCCCCGTCTCGTCGAGGGAAGGATTTTAGATGACCCTCAGTCGGGTACCCTAAGGGACCACCAGGTCACCGATTCTCAGGTACGAGGGTCATATCCCCTGACCCCAAGTTGGGGAGCAGTCCCTTGATCTAGGGTGTGCGACGTTGATTCTGGACTGCGTCGTTTCATTTTAAAAAAATTTTTTACTCTCTCTAAAACGGTGATTGTCGGTGCCAGTACAAAACAAAAAGACCGACGTGACACATCGAACACCCTAGAATCAAGGGACTGCCCCCTAGCTTCACCACGGGATCGTCACTTTCGTCAGGATTGGTGACCCGACGGCCCTTTAAGGGCACCAGTACGAAAAAATTTATCGGAATAGATAATCTATGTGTGTACCGTCCTAAATATCAGCCTTAAACGAAGTTTTCCTCCATAAATTTCGAGTCACTACCCTTGAACCCTTAAGTAATGTGATTAAAGAGAAAAAAAAAATTTTTTTTGGGGGAAGTCGAAGATCTTACGGTTCCCGGGAGTATAGTTTTTTGGGTGTCCAAGGGTACAGGAGACGAGGAGTTTGGAACGTCCACCCTTCCCGTTACACCGTGGAAGACGGGTTGAAAGAAGGTGAAAACTAGGTACGTTGGGATGAAAATGCTTGACTGGAGTGTCTATTGTAATCAAGTATATACTAACTACTACTGTAATGTTCACCCCCTACTTTCAGAACCTTCGAGTTTACGGGTACTGGTCCTTGAACCAATTGTCTGGACCACATACACTTTTATCTCTTACCGTCAGTAGTTTTTCGTTCTAGGAGAGTTGTAGGATAGTCTACAATTTGATGTATTATGTGTCCACTTTTAGTGTTTCCCGTACATACTTTGTAATAGACACAGTTTTTGGTCGTGCACTTACGTCTTTGCATGTGTGTGCAAACAAGTAGTTATACTTGGAGAGACCCTCTCTCTCGACAGACGTGAATCTCTTCTCACCGACTCTCCGCCCACCCTCTGAAGAATGATACCCGGAGTACACGGTTGGTGCACTGAGATAGTGAGTGACCTTTTTGAGTTCTAACGAAGAACTTTAAAAACAAAAAAAAATTTATTTTCTGACTTCGTGATTCGAACACTGAAGCTGTACGTCTAAGATTCTACCGAACAGTCCTCCATCCAAGACTCTTCCGACCTAAAAACCCGACAGGCGTCGGGTCTCGGGTGCCCCCCTCCTTGCGGACTTAAACTGAAGGTACCGGATGGTAAGGGAACGGCTCCCCGGGGCCCCTTCGACCCTAGGGGGCGAGGGAGGGGTTTCTGGGGCAAGAGAAGGACCCGAGTGGTACCAGATTGAACAACCGAAACTGCTAGAAGTGGCGTATTAGTCTCTATGACCTTGTGAGCTAGACCCCCGGGTCCTTCTTCCCTCCCACTCTGGGGGGGGTTCACGGTGGGAGGCGGGGGTGAGGGGAGGTGGGTTAGGGACTCGGGGTTCCCCGGGGGAAAGGCAGGGATCCGGGTCCGGACCGGCCGGCGGCTCCTGTGAGTGGGGCTACTGGAACGCCCGGGGTCGGAACCGCCGTTTGTACGTCTCCTAGGGACACGGGCTCGGGTGCAGGTCGTGGTGGAACAGAAACTTTTCCACGGCCAACACTTTGTACCTCAACGCCATACACTCCCACGCCTGGAGTAGAAAGTCGTAAAGGACCGTCCCCACCCTTGTTTCTCTAGTCCTCCCCTGACCGCAGGGGACGACTTTTGGTCCCACAGGACCGGAGGTTGTGCGACTAGTTGAACTTCTGACCGTGAGTCACGAGTTTGGACGAAATCAGGGGAATCCTGTTCGATAAAGGGAAGGTGTGCGGAGTCAAAGGGATGTACTTTAACCTGACCTACCTGGTTTTAGGGTAGAATCCGTAAAAGATGGGAACGGCAGATTGGGGGACATTTCGGAACGGAAATTTTTCAGGAGTCATTCGGTTTCGGTAATTTGGCGGGTGCACTTTTACCATTTAAAACAATACGTATAAAATATTGTTAAAAATTTTTTTCCTTTCTCTTTTTAGAAGGGTGGGGTAGGGACGACGAAAGACCCTGGAGTCGGAGGTGGTGTACGTTTTCCCCACCTCTTCTGAAAGCTCGGCGACCCCCTGTCAGGGCGACGGCCAGTGATCTCCCGCCGTTTCTGGCCATCCGGGACTGGAGCCCGACTGAAGAGTCTACGTGTACGCGCGAGGGTGGCGCCGGAGGGTCCTCTCCTGACCATCTCGCGGTCCGATTGGGGCAGAGGGTCCGTTGCCGACGCGCTCCGCTGGGCCTCACACTCGAGACGGACACGTCTCCCCCACCGGGCGACGGTCCCTTCCGTCACGCGTACGCAGTCTCTACTTAGAGGTCGGGAGGGGTTGTACTGGGGGGCCTTCTAAGCCGTGGGAATCCTCGACAGACAGGTATGAGTGGAGCACCTACGGCTTCACTCGTATCCTCAGTTTCATCATTAGAAACCTGCAGTACAGGAGTCGCAACCCGAAGAGCGACGAAAGACGGACCGGTGTTCTCTGGACCCTCCCCCACTTACCCTCGTTTACCCCAGTGTAGACCCCCGAGGGGTGTCTAAGCCTTCGGAGGTCCGTCCAGATGTGGGGGAACCTCATATGTCTTGGTGAGGGGTTTGTCATGGTTCCGTTGGGATGTCGGGGGTGGACGGCAGAACGGAGAGGGTCCTTGGGGGGGTGGGGGTCTCGTGGTAGGTCCTCCCGTGGGGGCTATGGAGTCGGTCCGGATGGTAGAGAGGTCAGAGACGGGGGCAGAGATCGAGTCGGGTGTCGACCCCTTCCCTCCCCTCTCCTTCCGCCTTCGCCCCGTCTGTGTCCCTTCCTGTTTCCACCCCACCCCCCGACATTTACCTCAATTCCTTCATCGGTGTCATAACCCTCTCCGGTCCACCCCCGGGTTTGGACCTGCCTCAGACCTGATTCACAAAGCTCCCGGTTCCCATTTCACCAAACTTCGGTCTCCCTAGTCAATCTGGTGATTTTTCCCGCACTGCACACTCCTTTACACATACACCCTTCCCCAGAGTGTTTTCCTATAAATGAAGAAGTTCTCCGCCGACCTCCGAGTAGGGTAATCGGTTCCACCGATGTTTTAAGATCCTCTCTCATTGTCCCTCTTTCCTAATCGATGGTCCTCGCCGATCCCCTCCCGGTCCGGTCCGCTGGGCCCGAGAACCCGTTCTTCCTCCACAAAGGATGTTAAAACGAAAAGGAAACACTCGTCACCACCCTCTTCCTTGTTCATTTCTCCGTTCCGACAAAAGTTGTCCTCACCCCCTCTACACCCCCTCGTCCCTCCCCCAAGATAGGGTCGACGCCGACCTCTCTACCACCGGACGGGGGTGTGACGGGGACAACCCGGTCCGTGGACTCGTGTGTGCGGAGGGGGTAGGTCCGGTCTCCTTGACCGTGGGCGGCCCGTGTTCCCGTGACGGTCGACAGTGAGGGGGAGTGGCAGACTAGAGGGGTCTAATCTACTGTGAAGGACTGTGTTTCGGAGTAGGACCCCATGGTAAGCATCGACCCCCTTCCCCTGACCGTCCCACATGGGTGACCCGTAGACGGTGGAGACGTTTCGTGAGAGAGTAGACTCTCCTAAGGTCTTTCCTCCACACCGTGTGCCCGTGGGGGTGGTCTCGACCGTACACCCGACGATCGAGGACGGACCCTGAGTCCCTCAGGGTTTGTTTTGTTCCCTCACGGTTAGAGGACTAATACTGGGAGACGCGTCCTCCCGTCTCAGGGTGCCTCCTCCGGTCTGGGACCTGGGGGTTCGGGTAGATGAGGGGCAAGCTTGGTGGTAGAGTCCGGGTCTTTGAGGGGTCCCCTCCCCGGCTCAGGACCTAGGTGGAGACTCCTTCTATAAAGGAGGTCGGTTCTTCCGGGAGCAGATCGTCTCTCGGTTCCCCCTCAGTGACCTCACTGGGGACCCCGACGGGGGGTTCCATACGTAGAACCTTGGAGTAGAGGGTAAGGACTCTGACGATGTTCGATTCTCCACTCTCATGCCTCCCGGGTTGTCTAATGTCGAGAAGGTCTACGTTCGTGAGAGGCCCGCGGTTCTTCGCACTTTAGTGTCTGTATTGGGGACCCGAGGTTCGGGGTGGAGGTAGGAGGGATTCGGTCACTTACTGCGCCTATGTCTTTCTGCCGCCCACTCCCCTGAAGGGGACTCCCGGGTAAAGAGATGTGGTGGCTGTAGTGGCGGTCTGTACGGGGGTCTCACGAACTCTGTGTCGTAGTACCGTTCGGGGTGTATTGACGTTCTCTAAGTGTGGAGTGCCCTGTGGTAAAGTGCGTTCGTCCAAGTCCTGGGAGTTTGTCCCCAAGTCCCTCCTCCTCCAGTTGAGGGTGGAAGTGTTTATGGGGTCCCTCTCCTTCCCGGTCTTCCCCCATTTAGGCGACGGAGGTGATGGAGTGTCGGGAAGGGTCCTGTCTAAGAGAGAGGGGAGCGGGCCCTCCCGAAGCTGTCCCTCCCCCCGAACCTCTGTGCGGGGTACTTTTTCTACAGGGAGGGTGTGTGGGTCTTTACCGGTGTTCCCCCACGTGTCGCGGATTAGCCCTTTCTAGAAGGCGAGCTACGGGGGGGTAGCTGGTCTCCCTCCAGTGTCCCCGTACGGGGTAGGGGGGTCGAGGGTTTCTCCCCCTCTTAGGTCTCTGTCCTTTGACCTCCCATCCTCCCCAGGGTCTCCCTTGGTTAAGAAGCAGAAGGAGGTTAGAGTTGCGTTCTCGCGTGCTTTGGACCTGGCTACGGATTCGTCTACGGGACCAGGGTCCTTTCCCAAACAATTCCCAGCTCCGTGTGACGGGGAGGGTTCTCGGAGTAATGACGTGCCTCCAGGGGTGGGGCTCCACGGGCAGTGCTAGGGGCCCCTCCTCCCATCCCCCGGAGCCTCCCTCCCAGGCTCGGAGGAGAGGCGGGGGGGGGCCCCGCGGGGAGGGGGCCGGCCCCCGCCCCGGAAACAGGGCGTGCACCTTGGGCGGCCCGGTCGCCCGTGCCGTGTGGGGGAGGGGTGGGTGGCACGGCGCCGGTGCACCCCCGGTCCGGCCTTCGCGGGGGTCGGGAGGAGGTGCACCCTCCCCCGTCATCCGGGAGCCGAGCCGCACCGCGGAGTCCGGGGGCTTTCGATCCCTTGGGCGTCAAGTTTGCCATAGGAGCCTATGCCTCGTGCGCCGCGGGGGGAGGCATGCCGGCCCCCGGAAGTTGGGGTTAGGCCGCTGAGTCTCGGGGAAGGGGTGCCGCCTCCGCATTTTGTGGCTGAAGGTTTGGCGGGGGGCGGGGGCCACCGCGAGGACCGCGAGTGGAGGTACTACGTCAAGCGCCGAAGCCGACGGCGGTAGAAGTGGGCGCAGATGAGGAGGAGGCCGGCGGCTCTGGGGGGGGGAAAGAGGCGTGAGGGGGCCCTGGCGGAATATGGCCTCCCAGATGCCGGGCGGGTGGCAGTGGAGAGGTCCTCTAGAGTAACCGTCGCCTCCACTGGGCAGACCTTTATGGTAAATCGGTAACCCGCTTCCTCTGTGGGTAGTTTCGACTCCACGGGCGGAAGAGACCGCACGGCTTGGGGCGGGGGCATTCAGCTGCCCCTACCCTTTCTGACGGGCAGATAGCGTTCTTCGCGCTGACTGCTAACCCGTCTTAGATGACCCTCAAGGGCGGGGAAGAGGGCATGGCGGAGTTTCGAAGGGCCGCCTGGGACGCGATTCGCCTGTAGAACTTTATCTTGATAGTGGTTTTCATGGGCGGAGAATCATCGACGATAACCAAATAATTGTTACACTGCAGTGCTCCGAAAGCCGGACGGAGGCGGTTCGACGACCGGAGTTCCTCTTGCACTGCTAACCGGGTGCTTTTTCCTTTCGTCGGAAATCCGAGGTCTCTAACCGAGTTTGTTTGATAGTGAGTGGCAAGTGAGACACCGAAGAGGGTCGAACATCCCTTAGGTTCCCCTTTATTCCCTCGAACACGGGTAAAAGGACTACCTTTTGACTTCGTCACTCTCCGAGTTTCTCCAGAATAGGCACTAGGACTTAGTTCAGTCTTTACCCTGAGTCCGCAGCTCCACAAATTAGAAATCGGGAGATGAATTAACAATGTTCAAAAATTTTGGGTCACTGGGGTGAGTTCGTGAACCGGAAACGGTTCAGGATGGGTACGACCTTGTGGGTGGGGGAAGACCGGAAGTACTCAGTCAGGGCCGTATTGTCGGCGGTGGAGGAGGTCCATCGAAGGGAGCTGGACATCTTTTTCAATGAACGACTTACTTCCATTGACGATGAACCCCTTACATAGGGTAGTGGGATCTTTCAAGGAAGTGCTGGGAAAGTTGTAGCGGGAGGGTGGGTTGGGGTCTTCGTTAGTGACACAAAGCAATGATATCACATAGAAAAGTCGACGATTTAAAAGGCTATTTTCATACACGAGAAAACACGGACAGAACAAAAAGAGTCGTATTACAAAAGTTCTAAGCAAGTACAGAGTATATTGCTAACAGGTTGCGAAAAATAACGACTCCTCATAAGGTAACATAACGACCTAGTGTAAAAGGAGAACCACCTGTACACCCACCAAAGGTCTAATCCCGACAATACTTATTTCTCCGGTATTTGGTAGCACAGGGCTGGAAAGACATCTACATGTGAAAGTTAAGAGAACCCAGTTCGATCCTCCTGTACGAACGCGTAGGATACGATCCACATACAAATTGAACTAGTCTTTGACGGGGTTTCAAAGGATACCATAAGATGGTTAAACGTAAAGGTAGTCACTACGCACTCTCAAGATCCACGAGGTGTAGGGGAGGTCGTGAACTATTTTAGTCAGATATTAAAATTGCTGAGAGGACACATCCTTCTCTAATAGAGGACCAACACTGAACGTAATAACGGGACTGTCGGTTACAACAAGTCGTGGAAAAGCACAAAAGCACACGAATAGCCGGTAAACGTACAAAAGAAAGAAATTTTTTTTTAAAAAAAAAAAAAAAATTTAAACCGACGAAGCCCAAAATCAATAACACGTGTCCAAGGTCTCGTACTTCCGAGTCATCAACGACGTTCTAAGGGTTGGTCCCCACCTTGAGTGTGGAGGACGTAACCTTCCGCCCAGGAATTGGTGAGGTGGTGGGGCCTTCAAGGGGGTAAACATATAAAAGAAAACAGTTCACAGACGAGTTCAGAAAACACATAAAAACGTTTGTCTCAACAAAAGAATAAGTGGTTAACATTTGCAAGAAATATCTCAGATCTATGTCCAGAGAAAATCCATATGACTGGAATGTAAAAAGAGGGTCAGACACTGGACAGAAAAGGAAAAGAATTACAACAGACAACTTTTCGTCTCTGAAATAGACTTGGGTGTAGAACTGGGAATGTAACATACAACACACCTTAAAAAAAAAGAAAAGATAAAGAGGTTTACAAGGTCGTCCCAAAAACACAGAATAGAAAAAAAAAAAAGAAGACTAAAGGTTAATTGGGTTAGTTAATGAAAACGAGAACACAACGATATTTCTTCCTTTTTAATATTGTGTAAGAGAGATGTTATAAGCCCTTATTTGATTACAGTGACCCATATCTCATGTCCCCGAAGGGACCACCGAGTCTACCATTTCCCAGAGGAACATTACGTCCTCTGGGTCCCAAACTAGGGACCTATCCCTTCTAGGGGATCTCTTCCCTTACCGTTGGGTGAGGTCATAAGAACGGACCCCCTAAGGTACTGTCTCCTCGGACCGTCCCATGTCAGGTATCCCAGCGTTTCTCAGTCTATGCTGACTCGTTTAAGGTGTGGTGTCTCTCATGTCCCCCCGCCAGACCCGACCTTCGTTTTGACCCCCTCGGTAGTTCATAGTCCAAGAAGTAAGAGGTTCTACCGTCGGTGTACCCTGATGACTCATTTCCGGGTACTGTTCACAGTCGACTCTATACGATACCGATATTTTGCGTGTGGTCTAAGACTTCTGAAATGCATCTTTTTCTTAGACATTATGAAGGAAACATAAAAATTATAACTAATGTACGACTTTACTAAGATAAAACCTATTTACCCTATTTATTTTTAATACCAATTTTAATTAACTTGAAAAAATGAAGTGAAAGTACCCCGATGATAATATAAGATTTATTGTGTATACCGAGTACAATATAAAGATAACCGGTCACGACGTAATCCAGCGTCTGGTGCTTTACCTGTTCTAGTGCCCCCTCAAGTACACTAATCTTTCCACCAATCGTCTGGACTCAGTTTTACTTCTCAGTCCACAGAGATACTCCGGCGTTACTGAGACGATTTTGTTCACGATCGTTCTCCGGGGGTCGGAGTCCACTCTGTTCGACTCTGGAACTATCGTCGTATCAGTGTGGGCCTCGGTTCGCGGGCCGCTTCGACGCGGGTACGGGGACTGTGTGTCTTTGACGCTAATAATTTACGCAAGAGCACTCGACGATTTGCGTACACTAGACAGTGCGCTGGTATTGACTCGGTAGAGGTTTACAGTAAGGACGAGATGAATCTTTAGTACCAATTCTCTGGGTGGGATCCACAAAAATTAATTACTCCTCCGTACAGATAATAATATGGTGATTAAAAATATAATTAGAACTTTCGAAATAAAGGTGTGAGCTAGGGATAAACGCGATCAATGTAGGGTGTTTCAGTAGTGTTTGTGCCTTGACCACTTGTGGGACAAGGTGGGACTAGGGTCCCCTCTATGTCCCAGTCCAACGGTGTTCACAGAACAGTGTTGTGAAAGTAGTTGGGTAGTTTTACATTAGTCCAAAAGACACATAAAAGACAAACATCTGCGCAATAAATTACATATCACCCGGATAAGTGTAACCAGAACGTCGGTTGTCATTGTTTTTACTAGATGCTGTCTGACGTAACTTAACACCAAGTACCGTCGGAAGGAAGTGAATCCTTACGAGCGATCCTGGAAGGCCGATACGAAACCCCGGGAAACCCTGTCGCCTTAGTGGTGTTTATCGTGTCTTTGCACTTTTTACACCGTGACTTATATCTGACACCTTTCCTACAAACATGTGTCACACTCTCGACGTTGTCCTTCCGTCGGAACGGAGCGGGCTGGACTCGACTTTCCACGGGTGACCCAGCCAGGCTGACAAATGACGAGACTCGTGCACGTGCGGATGGTCACTCACGTTTCCGTGCACTCATAAGCAAACCCCTGATGTCTATTCACAAGTTCTCATCCACTTAAACTTTTATGCCTTAGACACTTATGCTTCCGAACTGATATGAACCGAAGGAAACATTAGGACATGAAAAGTAAAATCCGCAAATGTCTGTAATAAGTCACTTCCGCCACTATCGGGATTCTTCCACTGTTGGAGACCATCTGTCCATTTACTCCTCTTTGGTCGTTTTTTCCGAGTCTTCCTCGCCACACTTCTCTTTTTACTCTGCGCCTACCGCAAGACCTACGGGGCACTTCCTTCTCGTGTCGAAACAAGACCTCTATCGACAAGTCCACTGTTCTCAAACATCCACGGGCTTTACTTATAAAGGTCTTCCTTACTTAACCAAGAAAGGGGTTAAATATTTGATCTCTCCAGGGACTTGGTTTAGAGGAGATGAATCAGGAAATCAAAAACTATCTTTCTTGTGTATTCTGAACTTTTTCAAAAATTACACTTTTGTAAAATTTGTCCAAAAAACACAAACCAAAAAAAAAAAAAAAAACCGTTTTTTTATCTCCCGTCCGTGGTGGGGTGTCGGGACTCACCTTATCCTTCCGAACCTTTCTCCCACGTCCCTGTACTCCAGACTAGAATGTCGTTGAAGACTCCCTCTCGAGTCAGGTTCCCATTCAAGTTTAGGTGTCCACTTTGACGGTTCTACGGGAGGACCTTCCCTTTTCACCACCTAGGGGCACTCACCTCTCCGCAGGAGATGAGTGTCGCCACAGGTGTGACCGGGTCACTCTCGTCTCTAGCCCTTCCGTGCCTTGGTCTCTCCCCTTCCCCTGTCTCTGGGTCTCTCTCCGTCTGTCCCTACTCTCCACTCCCTACCTCTGGGGTTCTTTCCTAGTCTCTGGGTCCCACCCACCTTTGCCAGGACCCCCACCCACCCTCTCCGTCTCGGTGTGTCAACCCCCTCTCTCTGACTTCCTTCCCCTTGTCTCAGGACCCCGAAATTGTCATTTCTCGGGACTGAAACGCAAATTCAGGATTAAGGTTAAGGGGTGGGACTTATTTCCTGAAAGGGAGTCGTAGGTATTTTGATCCTACTATTATCTTAGGATATTCCACCAACTCCCCATATCTACCCTAGTAAGGTGATTTCCGGAACGGACTCATGGACCGGTTCGAACGGACAATAGTAAGGAATTTCTTATTTTACAAGAATGATGATTTGGTCGAAGACGTGACTCGAGACCTGGGATTATAGATGACAAGGTAGTAGTAGAACGTAACTCCAGACTTCCCAGAGAGAGAGAATTGACTTGGTGGAGGCTAGTGGAGATTGAGGAGGGGTTTGGACGGGGGTGGAAGGGGAGGTGAGACGAGGAGGGCCAGAGTCCCCTGTAGTCTACATGAGACATCGACGAGTCCAGCCGTAGAAGCCGTAGTAGGCGCTGAGAACAGAGGGTAAGCCAGAGGGGTAGGTGAGGCACTCGTTTTAGACAGTCCGAATAAAGGTTTAATTTAGGTCTTAAGAGGTGACGGGGCTGGGACCAGACTATGTGGGAGTAGAGGAGGGACCTGGTCGCGACCGTGGGGGGACCCCGAGGGGTAAAGGCGGGAACGGGGGATGTAATCAGGGGTATGCCGGCGGTCTCCCGCAGGCACTGGTGGGTTCAGTCGAACGTAGGGAGGATATGTTTCTCGGGAGGATGTTGAGGACCGAGTGAGACACACGTTCAAGAATTCGTACTAGAGTTCCGGATTTCTGAACGTGCTAGACCGACGGAGAGGACGAAAGTAGAGGGTAGGAGAGGGGGAGTGGGTGGGACGAGGTCGGGATGACCGACGGAAAGACGAGGAGTTTGTGTGGATCGGTCGAAGACGGTCAGGCACTTCGTTACTGTCGGACCGTCACTACTCCGACCATTTACTCTACCACAGGTAACTCGTCGGTCTTTAACTACAAGTTCCTCTGCCCCTGTCGTCGGTTTCCAGTAAATCAGGCATGTGTCCTCGGGGTAGGTCGAGACTCGGGTCGCGACCTAAATTTCGTCACTCGTTCGTACAATTCCACTCTCCCACACCCCCAGTGACGCTGAAATTTACTTCTGGTCCCTTCCGGAGTGACCCCCACTATGGACTCGTTCACCCGTCTCCTTCGTTCCTTCCCCCTATAACCCCTTTTCCGTAAGGGCGACCGTCGCGACGTGTCAGTCAGTAGGGTGTTTCTGGTTCATGGATGTTCCTACTAAGGTAAAATTAGGAGTGTTATTGGGAAACTCCATCCATAATTCTCAAGAGGACGGAAATGTCTACTCCTTTAAACAAAGACTGTATTGAAAAACACATATGGTCTCACCAATTTCGACGCATCCCGTAGACGTCAATAGTTCTGTCACGGACCACATGTCATCCACGAGTTATTTGTGTCTTGCCTGTTTGCCACCTTCGCCCCAGGGCACTACGGACTTTCCTTCCAATTCTGGGGTGGGGGCAGGGGGGTGGGGTGGGGGTTATGTGTGTGTATGTTGCTGTTAATCCATTTCTCTTCGGGTCTCTCCGAAACCGCCGAGTGGGTCGGGGGCACCCGGACCTAGGTCCCGCGCTTCGACACGTGTACGAGATGTGACTCAGGCCGGTTGCACGGGGGGTCGGGTCGGTGCGCGGCTGAGTCAAGGTATCGGTCCCGGTCCGCCCGGTCCCCAAGGCCCCTTCCACCGCCTCCGGGTCCCGTGCCATTACGAACTGAACCCGCTCCCGACTAGAGAGACGATCTCTTCTCGAGGTGATCCGCCGACTTCCTTGACCGACTCTCCGCGCGGTCAAACGCGACGTTCTGACCCAGACGTCGGTCGACATCCTGTCCCTCCCCTTCTCGATCCCATTCATTCGGAGTCAGTGTGGGAGCATCGATCGGTTATCCTTCGAGCCTCCGCACCGAAGTTCACTCAAGATCCATATTCACCGCGGGATCCGGTGCGGGGATATGTTGTGTAGGGGGTTAGTGTTTGATCTGATATTCCAGAGTCGGTTCGATGATGGTCTTTCTACCGGCTTTTGACCGTCTCGGTTCGGTGCGGGGACGGTTCCGGGGTTATCGGTTAGTCCCGGTTCGGGATATGATCGACACAAGATCGAACGATTACCTCTTCCGTTACCGTGGGGTGACGTCATGAGAACGGACCTTTTAGGGTACCTACCTCCTCGGACCTTCCGACGTCAGGTACCCCAGCGATTCTCAGCATGTGCTGACTCGCTGAAGTGAAAGTGAAACGTGAAAGTACGTAACCTCTTCCTTTACCGTTGGGTGAGGTCACAAGAATGGACCTCTTAGGGTCCCTGCCCCCTCGGACCACCCGACGGCAGATTCCCCACGTGTCTCAGCTTGTGCTGACTTCACTGAATCGTCGTCGAACGATTATAAGATCGCTGTGAAGACACCCGAAGGGTCTCTGGGTCTCCGGTTCGGTCACAGATGTCGTTGGAACGGAAGATGGTACGTTACTTATTCTGGCATGTGAAACGGGTTCGAGGACTCGGTTGATCTAAGGTCCTGTCTCGGTGTTCGGTGTGAGGGAGACCGTCAGGTAAAGAGGATGTAAGATTCAGTATCGGGATATATCAGTTAGTCCAGAAGTCTAAAATTTATCGACTGAAACCCAATGTCAGGTAACCCAACGTTTCTCAGTCTGTGCTGAATCGTTGATTTGTCGTAGTCGTCGAAGTTTGGTGTGGAGGGTGGGAAAGGGTGTGGTATGTAAGGGAATGAAGGAGTGGACCAGGGTTAGAGAAAGAATCTTCCACAAAGACCACCGGTATCAGGAAACGGATATTCGGTGAGGGGAGATCGCTAGTTACTTTCCGTCATTAAATTCCATAACGGGACCGAATGGGAAGTGAGTGAGAAAGTGACTTCGGAACAGGGTGACAAGGGACAGGCTGGTAGGTCACTCTTACGTCTAGGTCGAAGTCCAGGGTCACACCTTGGTACGACGTTAAGGATAGGATCGATTTCCCCCTTGTCTGGTGGGTAGTGGAAGACCAACTACTGAAGACGGAGGAGAAGGTCGTTCCGGTGGTCAAAAGCGTCGTCCCGAAGGAAGAGACACCCACGCCCTGGGACATTAAGACCTCCGTCTTCTCTTAAACCGACCCCCGTCTTGGGACCACTGGGAAGATGGACGTAGAAAGAGGTCGCAGGGAGACGTGGAGTGGACCTGATCCACCCCTAGAGTCAACGAGAACCTGGTCGACAAGGTCGGCGACCCGGTGGTCCCGTATCTTTAGACCCCATCGTCCCGGACCTTACTTTTCTCGGTTACTACTCAGAAACCCTTGAAACCTGGGTTGTAACCCTTGAACCCACAAGAGAGGAGGGTTAGTCGAACGGTCCATCGTTACTAAAGATGAAGTCTCACCCCATTTGACTTCTGGTTACTCGTTTGGACTAATTTTTTGGGGAACATGAGAAGGGGTTCGACCTGAATTCACACAAACCTGGAACTTCTAATAGGATAGATTCCTTCCGTTTGTGTACCGTGTGGGGTCCAATTACTGGGAATCATAGGGTAAGATAGGGAACAAGAAAAGTCCGTTGAGTAGTGTCTTGAGAAGAGGGGTCGATACTTTAGGAGAAGTTGTTTCGGGGAGGTCATCGGTAATGATCAGATAGGTCCGAGTACATACTCTTTTTTGGATGGATAGTGAGAACTAGTTCAGGTTAGGGGTGGGGAGAAGTAAGGATGAAACGATGACCTCTTTTCCTAAGTACATTGGTTTTGTCGGTCCGTTAACAATGACTTTTAGTCCAGAGGACGGAGGGATGACCCCCATGTCAAATCAAGTCAGGTCAGTCAGTCAGCACAAGTTGAGAAACACTATGGTACCTGACGTCGTGTGGTCCGGAGGGACAGGTAGTGGTTGAGGGTCTCGGACGAGTTTGAGTACAGGTATCTCAGTCACTACGGTAGGTTGGTAGAGTAGGAGACAGTAGGGGAAGAGGAGGGCGGAAGTCAGAAAGGGTCGTAGTCCCAGAAAAGTTTGCTCAGTCAAGAAGCGTAGTCCACTGGTTTCATAACTTCGAAATCGAAGTAGTAGTTAGGAAGGTTCCTTTTAAGTCCTGACTAAGGAAATCCTAACTGACCAAACTGGAGGAACGTCAGGTTCCCTGAGAAGAGTTCTCAGAAGAGGTTGTGGTGTCAAGTTTTTGTGGTCAAGAAGTCACGAGTCGAAAGAAATACCAGGTTGAGAGTGTAGGCATGTACTGATGACCTTTTTGGTATCGAAACTGATCTGCCTGGAAACAACGGTTGCATTGCAGAGACGAAAAATTATACACCGGATCCAACCAGTGTCGTAAAGAAGGTTCTTCGTTCACAGAAAAATAAAGTACCGACGTCAGTGGTAGACGTCACTAAAACCTCGGGTTCTTTTATTTCAGAGAATGACAAAGGGGTAGATAAACGGTACTAGAATCATAAAACTTACAACTCAAAATTCAATCGAAAAAGTCAGAAGAGAAAGTGAAAGCGACTCTCCGAGAAATCGAAGAGAAGTGAAAGACGGTATTCCCCATCACAGTAGACGTGAAAACTGGAATGACTATAAAGAGGGTCGTTAGTACTAAGGTCAAAGTAGGTCGAACCGTAAAGTGGACTACATGAGACGTATATTTAATTTATTCGTCCCACTGTTGTATGTCGGAACTGTATTAGGAAAGGGTTAAACCTTGTTCAAACACCAAGGTACAGACCAAGATTGACAACGAAGAACTGGACGTATGTCTAAAGAGTCCTCCGTTCATTCCACCAGACCATCAGGGTAGAGAAATTCTTAAAAGGTCAAACAACACTAGATGTCAGTTTCCAAAATCGTATCAGTTACTTCATCTTCGTCTAAAAAAGACCTTAAGAGAACGAAAAAGATAGTAGGTTACCTACAACTGTTAAACTAGAGACCAAGGAGACGGAAAAGATTTAGGTCATGACCCCCATGACCACCGATGTTTTCAAATCCCCGTTCCTTCGTGCACACCTTTCTCTCTCTATTATCTCTCCCTGGTTTTCGACAGGATTTCGTCAAGTGTCTTGACTGTCTATCGTTAGGTCAACCCACAGCCCCCCACTAGTACTTGATCAAGGAATAGGAGAGATACGAAATTCTTAGTTTGGACGACTGGTACGGTCAAGAACCTACTAACTTCCTTTACAGAATGGTCCGAGACTTGGTATCGTCCCGGCCTCACCGTCCCTCGTTCCGGCTCCCCTGAGTCCCCCTTGCCGAGGAGCGGGGTCCCTCGTCCCTTCTGTAGAAGCTTCCGCCGAGTCCTTCAGACAACCGAGGAGGACCCGTCCCGAGGACCCCTTCCCCTGGAGTCTCTCACTAGGGTCTTCGAGAAGCGTTCGTCAGGGAAACAGGAGGATGACTCTCTGGAAGGGACGTTGGGGGTCCTGTTCCTCATCTTACTCTATATTTCTCCACCCCTTCCTCTGTCTGACTCAGGTCCTCGTTCTCAACCTCTCCCCAGGTAGGGTTTACGTCGAGGGACTCCTTCCTCCCGTTGAGGAGAATGGACCCACCCCAGCCTTACCCTCTGGGGTGTCGGAGTGGGGCGGATTCCTTCCGTCGATCCTGGGAGTCGTACAGGAGGGCCTCGGGGTCGAGAAGGCTCGGGCGGTACCCCCGTGGACACTCTCTTCCTTTACCTCCTACCCGAGGTCCCAAGTTTCTCTTCACTTCCGACCCCGGGTTTAAGGATCAGGGGCTTACTCCTACCTCGGTCCTGATTACTTAGGGGTTTCTCCCTTCCCCTAGGGTCCAGAAAACACCCTCAAAACCCCAGACCCCCGGGGATAGGAACAGAGATCTCTCTCTTCTCCTTACTCCTGTTTCTGTGGAACTAGGACTCTCTCCTCTGCAGACCCCTAAGACTAAGAACCCAGATCCCTCCTCCCCAGACCCCGGCCTCGCGAACTTAAAAACCTCTTCTCCCGACCCCCAGAATTGAGGACTCAGATTCTCTCTTCCCAATCCCAACCCCGACACCGGAGTCTGGGGACTCCTTCCCCGGGATCCCGAGGCTGAAGACCTAAGACTTCCTTCTACGGTTCTCTGACTTTAGGCATCTCCTAATTCTTGATGGTTAGGGTCGTCCGCAGCGTCGTTTGTAAGGGGAGCCAGGCAATGACCAAGCGGCGCGTCGGACGACCCTACACATCAAGATGAGAGACTGAGTGCGATCTTAAACCCTCTGACTTCTGCGAACCTACAGCCTCCTCCTGACTCAACGGGCGAGGGCCTAGGGCCGAGGGAGAAGAAAGGAGGAGAGGTTCGAGAGCGACTACAGGGCGAGTGGACCAGGACCCGGGGCCGGCGTCGGTGGAGGAGGAGGAGACTTGAACATATTTGAAAGGAAAGAATCCTGTTGAAAGGGCGCGGACGCGTGACCAAGCCCAACCACTCCCGGGGGTGCATTCTCCCCGCCTCGCGACCCAGGGCGGATTAAACGAACACTGAAAGGGTCGTACGGTTACCAGCCTTTTGGATTCTTCCCGTTCCCCACCCTCCACTTGCCTGCAGTGCCGAGCGGCTCGGCGGAGAAACCAAGACCTCAGACAGTGGGTTTGGTGCTAGTTCGGGAAAAATAAAGCTCTTTAGCTCTCTTTTTCTTCGGGGTGGAGATCTCGAGTTGACTGCCCTTCACCCCCACACGTCGACTCTCAAGCTCTCGATGGCCTGGGGTTTCTGTCCCGACCCGGGACCGTGGATGGACGCGCGGGGCTGGGTTGTGAATCCATTGTGCCTTTTGGACTCCTGGACCACCGCAGGTCCTCACTCCTTCGCCTCTTTCCTACCCACACGTGACTGTCACCTCTTCCGCCCAACACATTACACCCCTTTCACTTTGTTCGTCCGTTTTTTCACTTCGTTATCGTCCGCGGCTCCAGCCGACATTTTGTTTGTTTGTTTTTGTTTGAGTCTTCCTCATCGTTCCTCCTCCCCTCTCCTCCGTAGACATAACCGCCTAGAGCCCTCTCTTCCTAGTGAGAGGCTTACCCTCCGTCAGGTGAGATCTTTCACTCCTATACGAGACCCCCTCCAACAAACCCTCTCTGACACCTACCAGAGCCCACCTTTACCCACTTTCCTAGTACCGCCGCCCCCCTTGACACCTTCACAGAGAAGTGATCCATTCACGCCCTCCACCTCCAGATGTCCAGTCAGGTAGATGTGGGTCATTGATCCCCCTCCCGCGATGGAACCTCCACCCTCATAGACGTGACCCACTACATCCACCCTCCCTCTCCATACGTTACCTTCTCTCCTCCAGATGTGTTCGCCTTGACTCCCTTCATCTCTATAGATGTGTAGTCTTCGACCCCCTTTCTCCCCTCCCCACATTTTACGCGAACCCTCCCTCAGGAGCGACTTAAATCTCTCGGAGGCACCTCCTACCCTCCAGTGGACATGGGGTCCTTTTATATCCAATCTCTGGACGCTGCGCCGGGAACTCTGCCTCCAGACCCACACCTTGAGAAGCTGACCCGTCCGGACCCTCCGGCGGACACGGGTCCTTCATAAGAGACGCGCGTCCGGTCTGGTACCCTTGGGTTTTCGGAGCCTATGACGGGACCGACTATAGAGTCGACCTGGCTCCCCTCAACCTCCCGCACCGGACCGACCCGCTCTCGGCGTGCGCAAAGGCGTAGGGAACCTTCGTGCCGAACGCCGTCCTGCGGGTCGTCCTCCTAAAGCCGTAGAAGGTCCACGCACGCTCGTCCCTCCCCGCCAGGGACTCCCCCCGCCCCGGCTCTTCCGCCCCGATCGAGGGGACCTCGACGAGCGATAAATGCAACCAACCACTTTCACCCACCTCAATCTTGAGCTTTCCCTCTTCCACTATCCTAGGCGTCTGACCACACCCTTTCGTCAGTCCTAGCCTCAGAGGACCAAGACCCTTATCTTGGCCTTTTCCTTCCTTTACGTAGGACCCCCAAAGTCTCCGGGGACCCAACCCTTAGAACCAACATCCTAAAGACTCCCGGCCGAACCTTATAATCTCCGCTCTGAACCGGGACTTTGATTCCAAAGAATGGTGGTTTGACCATATGTGGCCACCACCATTTGGCTCCATTTCATGCTCCCCGGCTCCAATAGTGTCTCGCACAGGAGCCTGTTCAACCACCGTTTGTAAGTGACCCTGGACCTTCCGACCGAATCGTTCGTTTCCAAAAGCTTCCCGCCTCCATCTCCTTGAACCCCGTGTCTCTTAGACTCTTAAACCCCTACCTTGGGACTGTTCAATCTTGCACGGTCGCCTCTCCTGCCACAATCCCGTGCTCCTCTGTCCCAATCCTGGGGACCTCGTTCCAGATTCAGTAGAAGGGGTGATAGAACCGTGGTGACCGGGGGATCCGGACCCGACTTCGGTCACCACGGATATGAGGACCCTTCCTATTCGGGCTGGACGGGTGTACCTTCTCCTTAAAGGCCAGACGGGACTTGGCCTTCCTTCACAACGCAAATCGCCTCCTGGTGTCGTTCCTGAGGGTTCTGGGCGTGTTCTAGATACTCAAACACTTGAGTCCACACGACCTTCACTCCGAAGGGAATCTCCCTACCCTAAAGCTCACAGGGGTCCCGTCGGTGATGTGAGGGGTGAAAAGAGGTATCCCCAGTCCCTGTAGGGACTCTGTCTATGGCGAGTTCTGTTACCGTCTGTGTCATGGAGACTATGGGTCCATTCTTCCGAGGGATCGGTACGACGGAAGTCGGAGATGGGGTAGAACACACAGGAGTGGTCGGACAGGTCTACAGTAGAAGAAGGGGACCCTGGCAGTGGGGTCCGAGGTAAGAGAGGGGACGTCGGACAGGGGTTGGACTGGGTCCAGACGGGGACTGGGAAGGGACAAGTGTCGGAAGGGTACCGAAGGGTCACGGTAGTAGTTCTCTTTGAAGTCTCGAAAGTGGTCCGTAAGTTCCGGGGTTAGGTGGAAAGGTCTTAAACTATCGAAAGGAGGAACACGTCCCAAGAGAGTCGGAGAACACTCGAGTCTTGGAGCGATAGGAACTAGTACGACTACAGACACGGCCCCTTTCAGGAGAGACTTTAAGATGACTCTGAAGAGACGGGTCCAGAAGAATTTTTTCATAAATAGACCGACGTGGTCCAGAATCGACACCGTACGTTTGAGAATCAACGTCGTACACCCTAGATCAAGGGACTGGTCCCTACCCCGGGCCCGACGGACCTAACCCTCGTGCCTTAGAATCGGTGACCTGGTGGTCCCTTCCGGGAGACGGGTCCAGAACGAACGTGTCTCGGCCAAGGAGTCCGACCTTAATCGACGAGGGGAGCCCGGTATCATCACGGTTCGTATGTGAGTTCAACAGACAGAAAATGACACGACCACCGACACAGAGGGGGTCCGACCTTCGGGGAACTCCCGTTTCGAGTCCAGACAGAGGAGAGACCCAGAGGTGTACCGACTTGTGTTTTCGAACCAGTCACCCTTCAGAGGTCTTTTCCGGTACCTTTGTGCACCTAGAAATAAAAAAGGACAGGTCCTTCTGTAACACGTCTTCAATGACTCACTGTACCTGAACTCGGGTCTTCCTCCCGGGAGCTTAGACTGATACTAGAGACTCTTGGGGGGAGTCGAGAATGACTCGGGGCTTAGTCTGTAGGGACGAGAAACGGGTTTGAGCCCTGAGAGACTTTTGGGGGACTTCGTCGACAACCGCTTGCTCCTTCCACTCACGGTCGACGCCCGGTCCTCCCCGGTCCTGGGCTCAACTCTTGGGGGAATGTGGACGAGTAAGAGAGAGGGGGAAGCACAATACCGACGACGACGAGTCTAACCCTCAAGCTCCACTGACGGAAGATGGCCCCGACAGTTCAGAAGGTCGTCTGACAGAAGACGGGACCCCCGGACGCCGACCACCCTAGTCTTCGTCCCCTGTCCTACGACGGGCCCGTCGGTTATGCTGACGGCCTGGGGCGTCGCAGGGACTGTCTGTTCTCGCACTGTCTGATGCACGTCGCACACGACTCGACGGACCCGCCCCCCGACCGGGACACCGCCCGGCCCGTCACCGAGACGCGGGTCTCCGACCCCGTGACGGTGCACATGACCCGGTATCCGCTCCTTGAGGAGGGGTCGACACCGGTGTTCGGACTGCCGCTCCAGGGCTTCCTGTCCCTTCCTCCACACAAGTTGGACCCCGGGAAGTATTGTCCACTCACTCCGTCCCGGAAGCGAGACGACACCTTTGTCCTCCGTTGCCACCACTTTTAGAGACCCCAGTCCTCCAACCTCCACCTTACGTCTGGGACGCCGAGACGAACACGAACTTGGACCCCTCTTCCTACCTGACGAGACTTGGACACTCTAGACGTCTGACAGAGGAGGGAGAGGAATGGACGGACCTCGACCGTCCCCCGAGTCCGGGTCGTATGTCTTCGGTGAGTCCCTTAATCGACGGTCTCAACAATAGTAATAATGGTTGACACCACCTTTCTGTCCACGTCCTCTTTCTATAGGGGATCTCCGAACGATAGGCCTATCTGAAAACACGTCACTACGTCTGTCGTGACATAAACGTGACGGGTCGAAGTATGGGTGATCGACGTACACCTACGACTCATGAATCTACTCCACTCACTTTTAATTTACTTAAAATTCAAAATAAACTAAAATTAATCTATGTTAATTTTGAATTTATCGGTACCGATTACCGATGTATCACCTGTCACACCGGAACTCCCCAATTTTTCGTCAGTGGTGGTGGCTAGACCATGAGGTCTTGGTGACTCGTAGGAACCCCTCCTCTTGCGGGGAGGACCCGGACAAAGGGGTAGGTTTCCCACCCCGAGACCCGCCCCACCCCAAGTGGAAGGTCGGGGTAGAACTACGCTCCCTCCCTCCTCCTTGTAAATTCGAACACGTATTCACCTCCCCGAAAGGGCTTTAATTGTCGGGGGTCAGTACCATCGTCTCCATACGGCCCGAAAACTAGTCCTCTCTTCCATTCCTACAATACTTCAAAACCCCCTCTCCCCTCCCCGTCCCTCTTCCAGAAGAAGGGTAGGGACTGAGAGACAAGGAACCGGGGGTCTAGACTAGTGGAAGTGACTTCCTTCGTCTGCAAGTGGTGAGATATGGGAGACCAAGACACACCCCGTCAGTACCGGGGTCCTGGTCGGTACCTAGTTCTCCGAACACTACCAGTTCCATGACGGTCGGGGTCCGAGGACCTCGACTCCCCACCTAAAATTTTCCTTCCGACGAAGGTCTTTGATGTCGAGGGTATCAAGAAGACCGTCAGAGACGTTGACGGTCAAGAAGGAGTCCCCGAAGACCCACAGGGAGGTTACCGGAAAGAGGGTCTCGGTTAAAACTCAAGCGAGTTGGTACACCTTCAACCACCTGATGTTTAGGATCGTCGGACACACTCCATGAAGTCGAGGGTTCTCAGGACTTGTAGTCGACGAAGGGATCGAAGATCCTTGGGGAAGTCGTCGGAATTGGGATCAAAAATACCGGAGGGAACCAACACCCTCTTCCCCTGTTGTCTCCTACTCTGCCAACCTACCGTAGTGGTTGAACTACCTGTACTCAGACTCATTCGAGACCCTCAACCACTACCTGTCCCTTCGGACCGCACGACGTCAGGTACCGCAACGTTTCTCTGACTGTGCCGACTGTCTGACTTGACTTGAACCCATACTTATACCCCCTTTGATGTTGAGGGTCGTCAGGACCCGGATTACCAAATAGGACCCAATGGCACCCCCTACGACCCTGAACATCAGATGAGTCGGGGTAGGACCCATCACCTACCACAACCCACAGAGGACTGTTAAAGAGGGGGTAGAGAGTGTCCAACAGGGGTGCACGGAGTCCCAAGAACATCTGTATCGCGCCGTTCCCCCACGGAGGAGGGACCTCTTGTGACAGCTGGACGTGTAAAGGTTGTCGGTTGGGGAGAGAGAGTGGAGTCTGGTCATGTACCGGATAGAGGTCCTGGACCGGCTCCTGTACCTAAAGATCCAACGACCCCTCCGGACTCGGGTTCGGGAAGTGGAGCTGGTTATTTGACCAAGACCGGTACCAGTAGTGACACACAGACCACAAGTCACAGGGACCCGGTCGGGACTGGGTTCGTGCCCCAATAAGGAGGAATTCCGGACAAATAGACGGGCATGTTCGGTGAGTGTAGGATCCACGAGTGCCGGATTCCCGGTCCGTGACACGTCCCCCGTCGACTATGAAATGGAGAGAAGAGACCCTGGATCACTCAGTGGGGACAAAATCTCTGGTTCTGTAACTCAGAACCTCTCCTTGTTTCCAGTGTTTTATCGTTTTGTTCCGTCCAGTCTTAGGTCCAGAGTAAGAATTTTACCGACGAGAAACTCCCACCGGAAACCCGAGTTAAACGTTGCAGGTAGAACTGATATTTGTCAAGTTCGGTTGCCGGTCTCCGGAGCCCACGGCGAGAGTTAAGGACGACCCACTGGGGTCCGGTCAGGAAAGGGAAAGACCCGGGCCCCGAGGGAGGCACACCCGGACGTTCCCGGCCAACATTTCTTCAAGACTGGGTGGGGGTACCCGACCTACGGGGGTGGAGTGGAGTAGTGAGGACCAAGACCCATTGTCCCTGACTACCTACCCCCTCTTGTCTATGTGTACATGGATACCGACTCAGGGAGACGACGGGTGAACTTTGATACGGTTGCAACAATTAGCCGATATGATGTTATGTTTTATTTTTCAATTTTTTTTGTTGTGGTGGAAAGGTTCTAGGATAGTTGGGTAGACTGTGTTAAGATAAATGAAGATGAAAATTTTTTTTGTTGTTGTTGTTGTTGTCCCCGACTGTCTCCGGACTGAATGACACACCGGGAACGACCCGACGCGAAGTCAGAGGGAGGTAGAGCCCCCTCAGTTAATCTAGTGGGGCCGGAGTCCCTTCGTCCTCTTTCTTAGGTTGACTTACCTCCTGTTTCTAGGCCAAAGACCCCGTCAAGGTTTCGTCTGTCTATCGTCGGTCAACGAGGCTCGACCCGTCTGTCACTAGTCCACCCACCTCTGGGGCGGGAGGGAGGTGGGGTCGTTGTCGACCCCTCGACGGTCCGGACGAAGGTTCACGAAGTGGACGGAACCCAGAAAGAATTAGGAGTCGGGGGTGAAATATGTGCTTCTCACTCCGGGGCCACTCTGCCGACGTGAAAGGGGTTCAGTGTGACAGATAGGATGGGCGATTGGTGGGAGAGTGAACCCGGTTCAGAGGAGGGGCTGTGAAGGGTTTGACCTGAAACTCTTCCCGATTTTTAGTACCCCGAGTCCCCATTGTAAAGTACTTTGGAAATTACTTTGACTCCCTCCCCGTGCTTGTTTCCCAGACCCGCGCCCCGTGTCCGAGACCCCGCTCTCTCTACCCGCACCCTGCCCCGTCCCCGAGAGGAGAAAGGGCGTCGTCGGGAGGGGGTTAGTAGGGTGACTGTCCCCTCCCTGTGCCCTCTGCCTCGGTATTTATGCAGGTCTTAAGGTCTCTCCGTCGCTTCCTTCTTTCCCCGCCCCGGCCCTTAGAGTGTCTCCCCCGTCCCCGTCCGGACCCGGCGGAAACAGTCCCCCGGGACCGAGGAACCCACCGGCACCCCCGGGGCCTCCCAGGGGACCGAACGCCGGCACGAACGCCTTCATCGCCATCGCAACCTGCATCCGCGCGTGGTCCAACGAGTGGAAGTGACCCAACTAGAGGGGTGAAAACGACACCGTCTAGACCCCCCGTTCCCCGTCGGCGTCAGTGGTGGTCGGGGGTCCCGGGGTCCCACCCTCCGGGCGGGAGTCCAGGTCCGACAGACTTGGACTGGAGGACTACAGACGACCTCTTTTAGGATAGAGGGAGAGTGGAAGGTCTGACTGGGTGGCAGGGACAGACGGACAGGCGAGTGCGGGTAGTGCGTCAGAGGGGGGGACGGGTGGGGCACGTCGAGAGAGGAGACCCGGGGTGGAACACCTGCCGGAAGGAGTCCTACAGGAACATGAGGAGGAACCACTACAGGAAGAAGACTATTATGCCGAACTACCGGTCGAAGTGGAGGAGGTGGCGGGCGAGGACACACACGTCGAAGAAGTCTATGACCCTCCACCACTGTCCCCCCCTTCCTCCCTGTCGTTTCCGACCCACTCAAAGACGTCTTCGGACGGAGGTGAGTGGTCGGACGGCCAAGTTTGAAGGACGGGTGGGTCGATGAGGGCCTCCACTTCAGGACTACTCCCAGACGGGAACGACGTCGGCGGGGCGGTCGGTCCGGTCCGGACCCGGAGAGTCCCAGTGGTCGTAAAGGAGGTCCGACCTGGGACCCGACCGGGTCCGTAGGGACTGGTCCTCGGTGCACAGGCGACGGGAATCAGATAGTCCCTCTGTCTGGACTCGGTCCGCCGACGAGGGACGACGGAGCCTCTCTACCCCCGTCGTTTTGGCTCCGGACCCTCCCGTCCTGTGGGGTGTGAAGTCCCGTCCTAGAGGGGCCTCTGTTCTTACGGTCGACAGCCCGTTCGACGACCCCCTCGGTACCGGTGGGGTCCCGCAGAGGAGTCCGGAAGGGTCGGGGTGTCCTCACCCAAACTTTGTACACCGGTTCTCTTTCCCCAACACCGGGTGGAGACAGAGTCTACACGGCTCTGTTGCTGCCGTCCCGTGTTTGTCCCGTCGGAGGGGCCATCGTGTCCCTGGACGACGAGCAGTGTCTCGGGTATGGCAGGGACAGGACGTCGGGTACCGTGGCCGGTGTCCGTTCGCAGGTAGTTTCGACACCGGGTAGAGACAAATATACCCCGAATGTTGTGTTCCCAAACAAGACGGGCGGAAGACCGTGGAGTGCGCCCGACGTCTTTCCCACTTGTCGCGGTAGTAGACCACTGTTCTGTTGTCACTGGTCGCAGGTCTGGTTTTTGTCCGTGTGTTCGGGACTCTGGGTCCTCGTCGGTCGATCTCCTCGTCTTTTTTGGGGCGAACGGGACATAGGGAAGAAGGAGGGAGGTAGGTGGTTGTCTGCGAACTAGAAAGCAAACATATGGCGGGGCACGGGGCGAATGTGTCTTTCTGACCCCGGTCTCTTTCTCTGTCCATTGGTTCCCCGTCTGACGTCGCCCGTACACGTACTTATGGTCACACACGAGTGTCGGGAGAGAGAGAGATGGGGGTGGGGATATACTTTGAGAACTTTTTGGACGGATCCTGGGGAAAGGGTGGGAGAGCAGATTAGTTCTTGTTCAAAGGAAGGAATGTTAACTCACTGAAGGGAAAGTAGATTCAGGAGTAGACGACCGTAGTCAGGTGTCGAGAGGAGTCCGGGACGTAGAGTCACAGACCGACGCTAGAGCCGTCTTGGCAGTGGTAGTTGGGTGGAGAGGGCTCGGGTCAAGTGGAACAGACACAGGGGAGCAGGGAGCCTCGACGACGACGGGAGAGAGAATAGTCTGCGACGTCGGTCGGGTCACCCCCACCCTCCCCACCTCGGTGTCGGAGGGTCGCCCTCCGACGGTCCGTCGTCCATCGACCTTCCCGGTCCCCCGTCTGGGTCCCTCCACCCGTGTCCTCGACCCCAGTGAGGGTCTGAACTCCCACCGAAGGACACCGACTCCTAGACACCCCTTTCCAGCCTCCTATTCGTCCTCCCCTGCTACCTTGGCCATGGGGACGAGGGCGGGACTAAAGGGTTGTCAGGGTCTCCGTTGTCCGAGGAGAAGACCAGCTATGAGACGAGGTCTCGGACGGCCCTCGACATCAGGAGAGGATTGGGCTTCGTCCCCTGTCCTTTCCCCCGTCGCCCTTGAGGAGGGGTCCTTCGGGTGGACCAACCACCGGACCTAGTCGAGGACCCGGAAACGAGCCGAGCGGTCTAACCGAAGAAGGTAGAACTTCTCTTCACGTCAGTGACGTCCTCCACCCCTCGCCCTCAACTACGCTCTCCTCTCCCACTCGGAGGGGGTTGGTGACGACGGGGGAGCGAGGGTGGGACCGACGTCCAGAGGCGAGTCCTGGTTGGTCCTCCTCACCCGGAGTCCGTGACTCTCGGGCGGGTGTCGGACACAAGAGTCCTGAAGTCCACACACCCCACCCCGACCAGGGCTCGGGGGCACCGGCGAGGGGTGCAGACGTTAGATCATCTGATGACCTCAGGGGATTCCCTGGGACGAGAGGGGTAAGAAGGGTCAAGGAGGTGGTTCGGATAAGGTCCGACGGAGATACGTCTGGGGTCCTGTGTCGGGTGGAGAGGGCCGACACGACCTCACCGGATCGACGGACGACGGGGACGCTGGGACGACGAGAGAAGGTCGTGTGGGTCTGCAGTACCTCAGAAGACCTGTCTACAACTGACCGGGAGCGGGTGGACTCCAGGAGGACCAGGACCAGTAATATGTGGGTCGGGAAGGTTCCACAGAGGTGGTGACGGAGGTTCGAGTAGGGGTTTACTGGAAGAAGAGGACCTAGGGCAGACAGACGGGGACGGACGGGATCCGGGGACCTCCTGTGAGTGTCCGGTCCTGCGGCGACCATCACGTCAGGTGTGGGCGCCCGTCCAAGGTCCCGTATCCGCCTCCGTCCCACCCGTCGACCCTCTGCGCCCCTCGTCCGGGCAGGAGACGGGGGCTCAGTGGCCGACACCTGGGACGCGAACCCCGCCGCGAGCCACGTCGCCGGCGGCACGACCACCGACACCACCACCGGCCGACGACGAGGAGGAGGAGAAGGAGGAGGAGGAGGAGAAGGAGGAGGAGGAGGAGGAGGCGGGGTGGAGCCTGGGGTCGGAGGAGTCGCCGGAGAAGACCGTCCTTCCTCTGGAGCCCACAGAACGTCGACGACAGGTGTCAGACGCTCAGTCCGCAGTCGCGCCCCCCGCCTCCCCGGTGGAACCCCCCGCCCCACGAGCCCCGGAACCGACGGGCGAGAAGGGGCCTGGTCCTCCAGAGGAGCCGGGGGAACCGAGGGCGGCGGACCGACGTCGACAGGCGGAACCTGAAGAAGTCGCAGTGGCCCGGTGACGACGGGGGCGACGCCTAGAAAAAGGACCAGAACCTACCGAACCAGAAAGGGAACCAGGGGAACCAAAAGAACCGGGGTCGGAACCGGAACTGGAACCAGAAAAACCCGAACCACGACGGGACTCGACGAAACCGGTGGAGGCATCCCCGGGCGAGCAGGCCGAACTCCTTCCCCCTCGCCGAGAGAGCCAGCGCCGACTTGAACTGAGGCTACCTCGGGTCCGGTCGTCTGCTCCGGAGGAACCGGCCGCACCACGACGACTGCGGGAGCGCCTAGTCGTGGCGGTGGAACCTGACGTCGAAGTGGAAGGCCCTTCTACTGCTCCTGCTCCTCCTGCTCCTCGGGCTCGGCGACGACTGGCCTTCGAAACCGCCCCCGGGGCTCCTCCCACGGTTGAGAAACCCCCAGGCCCGGAAGAACCTGCTGGACAGGGACAGGGAGAGGGCCAGGGCCAGGGGTGGCAGGTCGCGGAAGGCGGCGCTAGGGAAGAGGGCCCTCCTCCTCCTCCTTCTCCGCCGGGGGCTCGCGGCAGCCAGGAAGAGCGACGAGAACGGCGGGGCGAGGAGCCGTGAGTCGGGGAGGCTCAGCATGTCCTGGAGGGCGAACCCCCTACTCCGACCCCGGCCCCTCCTCGGAGCCCCCAGTCTGAACAGGCCGGCCGGGTGCCACTACCAGGCGAACTACCGCTTCTCTAGCACCAGGCACTCCAGGACCTACCTCCCGCCTTGCCGGGGGGCGGCCGCCGACAGGGCCAGTGACGGGTCCCTCCACCTCGGCCTCCCGCCGACCCGGCCTCATCCCGGGAAGAGCGACAGGGGGCTTGCGAAGAGCGGGGCCCTGGCGCTGGCGAAGAAGAAGAAGAACGACGGTGGCGGTAGCGCCACGAACGGTGCCACGGCGAGCGCCGCCCTCCTTCTCCTTCTACTTCACCGACCTCCGCCACTCAAGCTCGCGGAGGCGGCTGCGGAAAAGAGGGCCCTGGCGCTGGCCGCCGACGGGGGCGCCGCGGCCAGCCACGAGGCGCTCGCCGCCGCCCACCTTGCCCTGGCGCTCGCCGCCGCCCACCTGCTACTCCGCACCCTTGGGCCGAACGCCAGGGCGCTCGCCACGAAGAACCTCAGGGTCCCCCTCCGGCCCCGGCCGCCCCGTCCGACGCGCGGCCTCCTCCTTCTCCGCCGGAGGAACCGGAGCGGCGGCGAGGCGAACGCAAGGGCGGAGCTGAAGAACGCCCACCCACCCGGCCACCCCCGCCGCCCCCGCCCCCGGCGCCGGCCGCTACCACTAGCGACGGCCATTGCGAGCGCGGCGACCCAGTCCTAGAACGCGGCGTCCAGGTCCGGCGGGGTCGCGCACAGGCGCCGCCCACCGCGCCCCCGGCCGAGGGGGTCCAGGTGGACGTCCCGCGGGAGCGGCAGCCTGAGGCGCACGTCTCTGTTCTTCAGCAGCGGGAGGCCTCGGGCCCCCCGCCCGCCGCCCCCGCCCCCGACCCGGCGTCCTTCCCGGTGCCCACCCCCGGCGCGACGGGCCGGCGACCGCGCCTTCTCCCTTTGGCGGTAAGACCCGAGGAGGAGCCCGACCTGTTAGAGCGGGAGGAGTTAGAGGCTCAGTGGGCCTCCGTCGTCTCCCCCGCCCTCCCGTCGAGGCGGTCGACAGTGGTGGAGATGTCTCTGGAACGGAAGGGCTGTCCGGAGGCGGAGCCAGGGGTGATGTTTCTGCGCGGCCGCCCACCGAGGTAGTCGGGCCCACCTCAGCCGGACCCCGCCACACGGTCCCCGACCTCAGCCGACGTTCCCGACCCCCAGCCCGGGGCCCGAGAGTAGTGGACCCTTCAGGACCGAGTCCGACAACAGCAGCATCTACGGGCGGTCCCAGAGCCTCTACGCCGACTACGAGACACTGTCCGGGAGGAGGAGGAGGAGAAGAAGAAGGAGGAGAAGAAGGAGGAGTCCACTCCCCCAGGGGCGACTACTCGACCCCAACCTCGGACACCCGAGCTTCCCCAGTATGAAGACGAGGCCTCGTCCACCACCCCTTATCCGGAGCAGCCACCCCACCTTCCCCAGTATCTATAGTTTGGCCCCACGTCCTCCTCGACCCCCCCGACCCCCACCACCTCCCCCTCCGCCCCTTCCCCTCCTACTCCTCCCACTTCCCCTCCCCCTCCTCCTACGTCTCCTCCCCCGTCCCCCTCCCCGTCCCGGGGGCAGAGGCCACGGGTTCCACTCCTCCACCGCCCGTGTCCACCCAGCTCTTCTCACTCTGACGCCTCTTTGACGTTTTCTTCTCGCCTCTGTCGCCCCCAGTCCCCGGACAGGAGCACACCGTTCCCCGGACGTCCGCCAGTCGTGGGGCAGACGACCCGGGGGAGTGAGTCGGGAGTGGCGAGGTCGTCCGTGACGGGGGTCACGAAGTGCCTCAGTTGTGCCTCCTACGAGGATTGTCGAGGTACGGCATCCATGATACTGGGTCTCACCGTCCTAAAGGGCTCCCGCGTCAGTCGTACCATGTTCACTGGGGACCTCCGACGGGAGAGTATAGGACTCTCCGTTCGTCCGGCCGCTGGGTTCTGGCGGGACTGGTTGTTCTCGTGACTGTAAGGGTGTCCTCCGTACCAGACCCTGACCTCTCGGTCCAAGGTTGGATCGCGGTGGACGTCCCAGTTCGGGGAGAATACCCTTAGGTAGGGAAACATGTCTTCCGGACTCTTCCACTCCTCACCGTCTCGGTCATTCGGGCCTGTCCGACTCAGGAGTACACGGGGGCCGGCAGACTACTCGGGGTAGGGTCCCCGTCATAGACGAGTCCTGAGTCTGTAGTTACTGGGCCGGATCGTCGCCCGAAAGGAATAAAAAAGGAATAAAGGAGGGAATAAAGGAGACGCGAGGGCTTTAGAACGAAAACTTCGTGAAGTACCGGAGGTGTGGTGTTCAGTATGTGTACATCTCGGTTCACTGGTCCCGACGGGGGTCCGGTCCACTACCCCGGTCCCAAGTCTGTGTGTGTAGTCTCAAGTCTCCGGTGAGAGAGTTGGTGTATATTGTCGGTCCGAGGACGGGGTCCTCCCTGGAGCCGTCCCAGTGCACCTGGAGCCGTCCCAGTGCGCCTGGCACGACCTCTTCGGGCCCCGACTCTCCCATCGTGGTCCTCGGTGAAAGGTGGACCTAGACTCCGAGGTCGGGAGTTGGAGTTGGACGGGTGTCCGTTCGCTGAGTTGGGCAGACGGAGTCAAAGGAGTAGATACTTTACCCTCAGATGAGTAAGTAAGTCGTGAAAAAAGACTAGCGTCTAATCCTCGTCAAACCCCCATGACTCTCTATTTTTAGAGGTGAAAGTTCCTGAGAGACCGGTCCTCGAGACTGTTGGGATCGACAATAATGTTGGTGGAGTCCGTTTTTGGTTCGGACGTCTGACTTCGTTTCGTTCTGTAGACGAAGAAATGAAAAAAAAAAAAAAAAAAGGGGGGCGTTTTATCCTGATGTCCACTCAAAGAAAAGAAAAAGAACGTAAGGATTATATAAGGTTTATTTTTGGTTTTTTGTGGATTCTATTCTTTTTGTTCGGGTGCCCGAAGGGACCACCAGACCACCTATTCTTGGGCGGACGGTTACGCCCCCTGTCCCCAATCTACGTACGGTACCCGTTGATTCGGGTGTACGGTGTTGATGACTTGGGCACGAGCCGTTGTTCTCTTCGGTGGCGTTACTCTTCCGGTGTGCGGTGGTGATCTCTCATCGGGGCGAGGGGCGTTGATACCGTTCTCGGGCTCACGTCGTTACTTCTGGGTCGTCGCGTTTTTATTTATTTATTTGGCATCCCCTTTTTTTTTTTCTGTTGTCTAGTATTGGAGTCCCAGGATGACTTCTGTCGATAAGACAAGGTCTGTATGGATTCCTATAGTGAAACCGGGTCCCCGGTTTAGGGTGGTCGGTAGACAAAATCATTTATTCCAGACTGACATTTATTCATTTATTCCATTGTCATGGGCGGAGGAACAAATGAATAGGGGATACCGAGGACTATGATTTCCTTCTCCCACCGGTGACCACTGGGTCCGGAATCCTAAGGTCCGAAAGTGACAGTTCCGGACCCTAAGTTGGGAACCGACCCCTTGACTGTCGGACGAACGGCTCACCACGTCGGATTTACTTATTTGAAAAATTTTATTATTTTCTTTACTTTTCTGGGGACTTCCGGGGGTTCTCAGACTACCCGGGGGTCGTGGTACAAGGGACTCAGATCACCTATTCCTTCAGTGGGACGTATACACTCCCTTTTTTGTCTGTTTTGGACTGGACGAAGTGTCCCACACGCTCGGCGACCGTCTTGCCGACGAGTGTCGACTGGGTGACGCGACGGAAGGAGACGAGGGGTGGTGAGGGTTATACATACCCGTGCGTCTTCCCTTCAGATTTGGGTCCCAAGAGTAGTCCCGGGGTCGCTGGTCACCGTCGTTTTGGCCCCTTAATCAGTCTTAGGTGGACGTTACGTCCTCTGAGTCCTCTGCACCCAAACTGGGGACCCACCCCTTCCAGGGGACTTTCTCCCGTACTGTTGGGTGAGATCCTAAGAGCGGACCTCTTAGGGTACCTGTCTCTTCGGACCGCCCGACGTCAAATATCCTAAGGTTTCTCAATCTGTGATGACTTCACTGACTCGCGTGTGTGTGTGTGTAGGGACCCGGTCCAGTAAGTACCTAATTGTTTAGGAGGCACCTCTAAGTCTACGGGTCTCAACCCTCTGGGAGACGAGATGTCACGAGTCCCCAAGTCGGGCGTGACACACACCCCGACCCTCGTCTGTGAGGGAGTCTGTCCACGGGTGGAGCCTTCTCTTTTTGAGGTCGAAATGTCTCTTCCGGGGTCCGGGTCCTGGTGGTACTTCGTTGACGGACACGGTGGAGCTCCTTCTTGGAAGGGAGCAAGTCTGAAAAGAGGGGGATTTCAGTCGCGAGGACTCTTCGGGGGTAGGACCTCTCTACTTAAGGATTGTGTCGATGTGACTGTGTGTCTCGGGACCTGTGCGCGAGTGACGAGGGCCCGTCATCGAGACAGTCAAAGTCGAAATAAATGTAGCTGTGCACGCACGAATGCCGGAAAGGACTTCAGGTCGCCCTTTTTCTGCAATTTCATGTCCAAGACAGATTTCCTGTGTTTGACGTGAGGGTGACGTTGGTCGTTGTCGATTCCGGGGGAGTTGCGGAGTCGCCTGGGGACGGTCCCGCCGGGACCGGGGTGTATGGGCAAAACGGACAGGAGGTCCGGGACTCTGCCCCGTCGTCCGACCCATGGCCGTCTCCCTGACCTAGGGACAGGGGTTAAGCCTGGAGCCGGTGGTCGAGGTCGTACAGGAGCGAAGACGTTCTGTCCCTCCTCCCTCGGAGTCTCCACGCAGGTTGGGGGTACGGCCCCGGAGAGGGTCAGGTCGTCGGGTTTTTATGAGTGAGCGGTCCGGCGTCCAGGTACACCGATCCTTGGGTCCACAGACCCCCTAGGTCCTACGAGTGGTCGGGGCGTTCCTCCGGCAGCCGTCGGTGCAGGTTGTGGACCTTATCCGGTCCTCCCCGAGGTGGGACAGGAACGAGTGTACTCCTGGTGTGTAGGGTAAAGGGGTCCGGGGTTGGAGAGTCATTGGGTCTGTGGACTCTGTTATTCTTTTGTGCTCCTAGGTTGGTTACGGGAGTTGGACTGACGGGGATCCTGGGTTCCCTGGTCCGGGAGTCTGTGAGGGTGTGACGGGGACTAGTGGTGGGGTCTAGGTCCTCTGACTCAGGGGTCGGGGTAGAGACCCCAGGTCCGGGGTCTCTGGAAGGACGGGGTCGGGGTCCTCAGGTCCGTCGATCGGGGCAGAAGAATGAATGACATCGGCACAGTCAGGGGGGTCTAAGGACCCTTGCCCCGAGGCTAGCACCCGAGGCCGTCGCGGAGGTAGCTTCCGGTGCTGTGGCTCTCGGTAGACCTCTCTCTAACTTGCCCCTGACCTCTGTCCCCCGATCTCCGTCTCTGGAGTGTCTCGTCGCTTCTTTCTCTGGCGGAGCGAGAACGGCTCTCGCGGCTCTTGTAGACGGATGAAAGGGGCGGAGGGAGGGTGGTAGAGGGTTGGGTCCAGGGTGGTTGTGAGAAGTCTCCGGGGTTGAGAGAGTGGGCTAAACAGGGGAGTCGGTAGGAACCCTATTTCAGGTCTGTCCAGTCGGACTGGAGACTCGAAACGACACTGGGTCAGAAGTGACCCGAGAGGACGGTTGTGGGAGACGGGCGGTCGGGGTTTCTGGGCATTGAGTCAGGTCGCCGGAGACCCAGCACACGGACGACGGAGAGTCCGAAAGGAGAAGTGGTCTGTCACGAGGATGCCGGAATCTCTGGTTCCAGTGGACAGTGAAGGAACGGCTTCGGAAGGGCCTGAGGTAGAGAGGGGTGTGATCGGATCAACCCGACGGAACCCAATGGAGACACTCCCCTGACACAGAGGGGAGGTGCTCTGACCCTCGGGGAGGTTCCGTCGGTGCCTCCGGTTGGGTAGACCCCGAGGGACACGGTCGTGGTCACCCCCGTGGGCCCTCTGGAGCCCTTTAGCACATACTTACTCTCGTCCTCCTTCTTGTGTCTCTACCCCGTCCTCAGAGTCTCCTTGGTCTGTGGTAGTATGGAAATAGTAAACCGTCTAGGGGGACGTCCCTTGAGGGGTGTCGGACGACTTACCGGGCGACTTCCGTTCCACTCTCCCTTCTCCCACCTTTGTTTCTGTTTAGTTTCTACGTCCGGTTTCCAGTGTTCGAGACGACGACCCTCTGTCGGTGAGGTCTATGGAGATGTTGGTCTGAGTTTGGGATGTCTGTCCGGTTCTCAGGACCGGGGGTTGGCAGGAGGGGGCCCCCAGGTCCTCAGTCCCGGGTCCTTAGACCCGAGGGGCGGGGAGGGAGGGAGTCGGGGTCCGTAGACTGTCGGAGTGGTCCTATTTTCGTCCTCCTCTTTCGCATCCCAGAGACAGACCGCCTGGCAGCGGGGCTAGGAGCGGACTGAGAAGGCAGAAGGGAGCTCTGAGTAGGAGAAGGAGGTACCAGTGGACCACCTCCTCACCTCGTCTCAGACCTCACCTCCGGGTACCCGTCGTGTACCACCACAGTCCACCGCCTTCCTCTGCTACCTGCACCTCCGGAACCCCCGGGGGTCATGACGTAAACGACGTCGTAGGGAGGAGGGGGTTGGGGGTGGAGTGGGGACCGGCCCCGTTCATTCGGGGTTCGGGTCCCGTCTGCGACTTCCCCGAGTCCGTTGAGAGAAACAGACTCAAAGTCAACGGAGGAAACAGTTTCCCGCCGGAAGGGTCATATGCAGGTGCAGGGTGAGGGGTCAGGGGTGTCGAAGGGGGTGTTGGTTTGAAACTCTCGGATGTCCTCGGCTCTGAGAAAAGACCACTCAACACTACAGTTTATGACGTAGGTCTTCAGAGCCTTTGGGTGGAAAGGGTTTGACTCTATGCACGGTCACACGAACGCACACGGAGTTTGTGGTGCGGTGAAGGAGTTCGTAGCTAAAAGGAGCTACCACTCCCTGGGCTGTCTTACATAAATTTGTGTGTTCTACCTTGATCCTATCTTACTAGATGTTTTGGTCATACGGTAGAACTTCTACTTTTGTGGGTAAAGTCCTTACGACAGGTGGTCTGTGGTGTCCCTTGTTGGAGGCTAGTGGATCGACGGGGGACATACCTTCGTACCGACGGAAACACAACAGTGTCTTTCAGAATCTATTGTGCGTTTCCAACTTTCTAGTGAGAAGTTTGACTAACCCCCCCCGAACTAATCCCGAAGTCTTTTGTACTGACAAAGTGACATACAAAGGGACGTTGGTAGTTTAGAGGATGAGACTTTTGTCGTAGGTCAGGGTCAAGGATCTTTCACAGTTTTGGAGATTGGGGGTTGAGGTAGGTGAATTGAGGTTCACCCAGGTTATCCTTTGAGATTAAGTTCTCTTTCCTCTGACGGAGGACTGTGTACTCAATTGTCGGGTTCGGGAGATATGTCTCATTGTTATTAACAGTAATCGGAAATTACGGGTCCAAAGGGAATGACACCAGAGGGGTTGTGACGATCAACGTATGGACGTTTTGTTTCTTTCGAGGACCAGCCGGAGTATGGTCTAAAAGTTTTTCGAGAACACGGCGGAGGGTCGAGAGATTCTCGAACATGGAGGAAGGGATTGAGGCTATCTGTGGAGAGTAGGACTAGTCGCCGGGGGTGGGGCGGGGGGTTGTCAAGGGTCGGGACCTCGACGAGAGTCCGAGGAGACCCCCCTTCGTGTATGATACATACCATCCCGTCACAGAATTCTCCATTCTCTATGAGTTAGTTCTGACTCCGACAACTGATGTCTGGATGTATCGGAGTTTGGGAGACACCATAATTCTAGGAGGGAGCACATAAATCTATACGGAGTCCGAAACGTCTGTGTGGGACCCGAGGAATGAAGAAAATCTGGACTCTTCGGAGACGTCTGTGACGAACCAGTGAGATCCAGTCAAAGGGTTTGAACCATCGTTAACTCGCGAAGTGTTTATCGAACAGTAGTTTCGTTTAACTTGTGTGTTCCAAGAAGTGGTATGTCGTGTTCATCTACTTTTATAATAATTACCCTAAACTCATGATTCAAGCATACTGCCACATGGGACCCAGAGTTACTTTTTACATAAAGAGTGACATCTAGTTCCAGTTTTCTCAAACTCTTCGTGACGTTATCTACCCAGATCTACTAGGATACCTGAAAGGGTTTGGTTACACCCGATTAAAATTGAGAGAGACATCGGGGTCCCGGTACGTCTTAAAAAGTTGTAAAACGTAATGTTAATGAAAGGTTTCCTGTTCATGTTATGTCGGGTCGTTTAAAAGGTTTAGAGAAGTAACAGAATAAAAGGTACGTTAATAGCCTAGGGGTTTCCGTAAGTTTAAACGAGGTCTGAATCTGACGTGAGGACGTCAGTGTGAGTTTCGGTGGATCTACCAAGGTCCAGAAAGATTGACGGGGTTCGGAAGACAGTGGGTCTGATCTGTGAGGAGTCTGTCGACCTCTGGGTAGGTGCGGAGAGAGTCGTGTCGAGTCCTAAACAGAGGAAGGGAATCACCCATGTAGGACGAGGAGACCCACTGATATTTTCTGAAGGGTCAGGACTTTGTCAAGAAGTCTCGGGTGGATTTACCGGGGATGGGTACATCCACTCGGCGTAGGAATCCAGTCGGGCACGTATGTGAAGGGTCGTGATTGTCTGTATCGGGTCCGCCATATCAACCGAGACGTCTATGAAGGGTCGAGAACTTCTAGAGATATTGGGGACCCTGTATAGAGTTCTAGAGTTCTACCGGGGTCTTGGGAGATTTGTCTGGGATCGGAGGCCAGTCGAGTATTTCTGCGAGTTGTCACGGGTGTCTTTACTGGGTTCCGTCGATATACTACCTTCCGTCCGAAGTCAGAGTCAGGTCCGGGACACCTGCGGGGGTCAGGAAAGCCCCTGCGGGGCACATACGGGAGGCCGTGGTGTCTGCGCAGGGCCCCGGAAGTCTTCCGGGGAGAGACCCGCGGTCGAAGACGGCGGCGATGGCCCGGGCTCCGGTGGGTCGGTTCGGGAGGTCCGGGACGCCGCACGGCCCTCCTGGGGACCTGTTGATCGCTGGGCTGAGGCGGGGCGGGTGGGGTTATCCGGGTTCGGGGCGACGGGCCTGGAGGCGGCGGTAGAATGGGGCGGCGAGCCCGACGCCGAGGCCGGGGCCGCGCCCCGCCCCGCCCGACCCCGCCCCGAGCGCTCGTCTCCCTCCTCTCCCCACCTCGATTTTGCGGCGGCTCGAACGGCCCTGAAGTTCATGGCTCGTGCCACGCCGCTTCCGACCGCTCTTCCGAGGCCTGAGTCAAAGGGCCGTCGGTTGCCCTGTATACCCGTCCCACGCGCGCTACGTGCGACCCTCCGCATCAGGAGCGCAGCGGAAACGGCTCTCTCCTGCCGTTCCCCTACTCCCCACTTCACCCGCCCCAACGCCATCGGGCGCTAATCCGGGGTATCACGGGACGTGCGCGCGCCTTTCTCGCCGCCATTTCCTTCACTGCATTTCTCGCCAGTCCGACTGTCTACGTTCCCTCAACATCAAGGCGCCTCACACGACATCCCTTTTTTTACGTCCTGACCAACCCTCGACGGGGCGGATGTAAGATCCCTAGGGTCTTAGGGCTATGGTTCAGGAGCGATTTAAATCTTGGATCCTCGGGCTGGGATGTCGGAGGAGGAGTAAATCCTGTCTTTTCGGGTTTGAAGAGAGTCTCGTCTCATAGGCTTGAGTATAAAGGGAGGAGGTACCCTGACAACAAGTCGGCCATTTCTTAGGCGGACGTTACGCCCTCTGGACACAAGCTAGGGACCCAACCCTTATAAGGGACCTCCTCCCGTACCGTTGGGGGAGGTCATAAGAACGGACCTCTTAGGAGTACCTGTCTCCTCGGATGTCAGGTACTTAGACCGCCCGAGTCTAACGCAGGTACCCCAGCGTTGCTCAGCCTGTGCTGGATCGCTGATTCGTGTGTACCCTGAGTCTTTAGACTCGGGAAAAACCAAAAATCTAGGTCCTCAGTCCGGGAAACTAGAAGGTGTCTGGTGAGGACCAGAGTTCGTTTATAGAATGTGATCGTGTCCACAAGCCCAAGTGATTGAGGGGGAGTCTTGAAAGCCAGGGATCGGGGATGTTGGTGACCTAGGTTCTCAGACCCAAGAGTCAAGAGAGGAAATGTCTTGGATCATGATTCCTGGGGGACCAGGGGAGGAAGGTTCCTAGGTCCTCAAGTTTGGAAGTCGGGATAAGACAGGATCCCTGAGTCCCCAGACCCCAAGGGAGGATCTCTGGAACCCCAGAGTCGAAAGAGGAGAGAGTACTGGGTCTGTAGAACTGGGATCTGGCAAGTATTGGGTCCGTAGGGCCGAACTCACTCGACCGAGTACTTAATCCTTACGTCACTAGAGTGCCGGGGAGGGACGGGTCGATCGGCGACAGGGGGAGGTCCCGGAGTAGAAGGGAGGGTCAGACAGAAGGCGAACCGACCCTGTCGTCCCTGGCCTTCGGACCCAGGGAATCGCCCGCCTCGGAGGTCGTTGGTCGGGTCTGTAGGCCCAGCCCTCGGACCGATCCTAGGGTCCAGCCTCCGACTCGAAGGGGAGTTCTGAACGAGGAAAGAGCCTCGCGCGGATATATGCCGGCGCGCGCTCAGCAACTCGAGGCGGATGATCTTCCTCCGGAGGCCCTACCGCAGGATTCTTTGACGTAGGGGCTCAAAGAATAAACGTATCGGGGTGGGGCTTGCTCGAAGAGTTGGGCAGGCGGCTCTCTTACTCCGGAAATAATCGTATCGAGGCGGGGGTCCGCCGGGCCGTCGGCTCTCGCGCACCGCGGCGAGGCCCACTCGTTTCGAGAGATAATCGTAAGAGGACGAGGTGATCCTTAAGGGGAAGAACCGCTTGGGGCCAGCGGATGGGAATAATCGTATCAAAGGGGAAAGGGGTCCGGAACGGAGGAGGAATTCACAGGCCTCTGTGTTCGGGAAGAGCGACCTCGAGTACTAATACGTCATCGGAATAATCGCACCGGGCGGGGATGCGGGGCGGGCCAAGGGGGGGTCCGCCATCGCCGCCGTCTCCGTCGCCACCGCTGTACTCGTCGCCCCGCCGCAGGCCCTGTCCCGCCCCCGCCGGGGCCCCGCCCCACGGCCCTGGGCCCCTGGGGGGTGGGTCGCTCTGTGTGTTCGACCACCAGCACCCGCCGCCGCCGCACCCGTTCTCGCGCGACTGGTAGGTCAAGTAGGTCCATCTCCCGGGAGTGGGCCCCCCCACGGGGGCCCTGGATCTTGACTCGGGAAACGCCCTAGGGTCTCGAGGGCAAAGGGGAGCTAGGTAGTGAGTCGGGGAGGATACTCCGGGAGATTAGAATTTTCTTTAGGGGAGTCTACACTGAGACTCGGGGAACACTGGAGGTGGGGGGGTTTGTGCTCCCTGCAAGGAGGACATGAACACAGGACTCTGGGTAGTGGGGTAGGGATCATGAGTCTTGGGGCGAAGGGACGACTGGACTGGGACCCACGGAGGACCCTCGTGGAATTTAGGTCTTCAGTGGGGTAGGTCTGGGATTCGTGAGAGTACCCGCGGGTGGGGGAGTTCCACGGTGGAGGGGGGTCGGACTCGGGGTAGAGGGGGTTTAGGGTCTAGGGTCGAAGAGGAGACTCGGTGGGTCTTGGATTGACCCTCTTGCGGAGACTCTAAGGGGATCAGTCTAAGACGGGAGACCGGTAAGGTCTCTTGAGACTCTAGGGTTCAAGACCCTTAGGGGGTAGGGAGGTCTGGCTCTGGGAGGGGGGACGGTCGGAAGGGGTTCCTTTTGGTTGGTGAGGAGGTAGAACTCAGCAGGAGGTGAGGCTAAGGGGCTCAGGGAGAGACTTTTAGACCGATCAGGAGTTTAGTAGAGGTACCTCGTCCGGGGGTCTAAGAACTGTGGAGGTCTGTCTGGACGGGGAACTCTCACAGAGACTATAGAATTTACGCAGAGGTCCCAGAAATTCTGAGAGATCTGAGATATAAGATCCCGTTTAGAGGGTCTACGAGGACTCGGGTCGGGGGTCAAGAGTGGTAACTCGAAGGGGAAACGTCTGTGTGGGGAGTCAGGGGATCCCGATCTAGGGAGGGAGTAGTTTGTGAGGAGATTGTCCGTCTTACGTCGGACGTCTGGGGGTCGACGGTCCAGTAGTGAAGAGAGGACTTTTGGGCGGAGACGCACCCTTTGAAGGTGGGGTAATGGTTCCCTTTGGGAGGGTGGAGTCTCTTTGGGCTCTTTCCACAGACAGACGATGACTCTGCGATGGTGTCTCGAGAGGTGGTTCTCTGGGGTGGGTCGTGGACGGACCCTCGGGGACAGACACATCTCTTTCCGGGGTCGGGACCCGGGGAACGTGGGTCCCCTTCTGGGTTTTGACCGGGTTTCGGACCGACCTCCGCCCGCCCTGGCCCGTCCTTCCCTCCCCGGCCGGACGCCCGCCCCGTCGAAGAGCGGCGGCCTAACCTTGGCCCTGGAAGGGAACCCTCCTCTTTGACGGGCTCCTCCTCCTCCTCCTCCTCCCCTTCCTCCTCCCCTTCCCTCTTCTCCTCCCCTTGCCCCTCCTCCCCCCTCCTTTCCCTTCTCTTTTTCCTCCTCTTCTCTTTCGATCTGTCCGTCTAAGACGTGTTCTTGTCGAGGGTTATTGGTTCGTGGATGATACGGGTTCACTACACAACTTATGACTTGTCCCCAAAAGGGACTTAGAGTGTTTGGGACCTAATTCGGATGTCGATAAAAATTGGAGTAAAAGGTTTATTCTTTTGACTCCAAGTCTCTCCCCTTGACTAAATCTTCCCTTCACTAAGCAGGTCACGGTGTGTCGGTCCTCCATTGCTGCTGCGGTCCTTACATGGAATATGGTCTTTTTGTCTCTCTCCTAGTCCTCTGTCTCTCTTCTCGGACCCCTTCCGTTACCCTTCCGGGCCTCTGGCTCTCTCTCCCTCTGTCTGAGTCCCTTCTCCTTCTCTGGGTCTTCCTTCCTCCGGCTATTTCAGTCCCGAGCCTCCGACCCGATGCAGTGGAAACGACCCTGCGACGTGATTGCTCCAGGAGAGGGGCAGAGTGGTCAGGATGAAACACAGACTGATGCTGGGGTGATAACTTCTGAGGATGTGCTTCTAGACGCGACACCTACCGCAGGGTCGGGCCGATCTGTCACTCCCGCCGTCCCCGCTGCCACCCCCCTTCCCACCGTCCCGACTCCCGAGAACCCCCATCGACTCGTCTGGGGGCGGGGGAACCTCTGGGAAAAGGGAGAGAGACGTCAGGACCTGTGGCGGCCGGTCCTCCTCAAACCACGGTACGCCCTTGTCATGTACGCACGCCCGGTGCCGAAGGACGACCACAAACGGTAATTACTGTCCGTCTCCACTCTCACTGTCCTACCACCCCCCCACCCATCCCTCCCCCGCGCCCGTCTCTCGTCGACCGACCTGGAGACCGAAGTAGACGTCAAAGTTGCTTCACCCGTTCGAGAAGTGCGTCTAGGAAGCTCAGTTCCTGGCTCTGCTGAAGGGGTAGCACAACCAACCGTTGTTCCGCCTAGACCTTTGTGTCGCGGTCCAGACCCTGAAGGGGGGATGGGGGCTGGGGTTGGGGTAGAGTCAGACCCTCCAAGGAAGACCGTGGTGGAGGACTCCGAGAAGTACAGTCGTAGAAGAAGACTGAGGGAACCAGACGTCGGTGCGTGGGGTGATCAGTATCGAAGACTCAGGGGTGGCAACGGGTGTACCCTCAAGAGTCCTCTTCACCGACTTACCCTTTTTCCTTTTTCCCACGGAGGGGGTCCCAGATGGTCGGGGTCGTAACAAGGCAGGACTGGGGAGGAGAACAAGGGTGGACCTCGGACCGGAAGTGGAGGAGACCTAAAGAGGGGAGGTCAGTTGGAGGGTGAGGTGGACGGGGAGGGGACGAGTGTGGCGTCGAGCCGGTGGACCGGAACCTACGGGTGGGGGCGCCGGGACAGGAGAGGCAGGAGACAAGAGTGGTAAAGGGATAGTGTGTCTGAGACTAAAGGTGTGTCTTGAGTAGAAAAACTAATTCCGGAACCTCGAAACGAACCCAGAGACGGCCCTTGTGGGACTGAAAAGAGACGGGCGGTTGAGTCCTTCCAGACACCTCGGAAGAGACTGAGGGAAGAATATACCGTGGGTCGGGGAACCCGAGGAGGCAGCACTAGTGGGCCCTGGAAAAGGAGATGTGAACTCGGAGGCGTCATGCAATGGGGTCAATCTCGTGTGTCACACAGAAAGACGGAGTGGTGGGACCGACCCTGATCGGAACTGACGTCCGTGGACTGAGAAGACATAGGGGGAACACGGGGTCCAGGGGGCTAGACTTCGGAGGTGGAAGTCACGGAGGGTGGTGCACCGGATGAAACTTCGAAGACGGTTTGACGCGGAGTTGCACCTACTCCGGAAGCTCGTCGACCACGCCCGGCAGGCCACTCGACTCGGGGGAAGGGTACTAGGAGGAGTAGGGGATTCGGGGATGAGGTGGGTTTGAGTGGTCGGAGAAGGGTGTCCTTCATGGTCCTTGTTCTCGAGGGCGGGAGGGGCGGGTCGCGGGGGTCCTTCTTCCGGTCTCCGACGGGGACACAGGAAGACATCCCTGGTCGACGAGAGCGACTCGTGGGAAGGGCTAGACCCAGAGGGTCCTGTGTGATGTGGGCGTGGACGCTAAGGACCGGAGGGGGGGCCCCCGGCACTGGTGGGACACGGAAGACAGTGGCGACGGAAGGGGGTGGGCTCGGGGTCCCACTCCCGAGGGTCCGTGGGCCCAGTGACGACATATATTGAGGGGAGGGGTCTCTTTATTTGCAGTGACAGTTCCTCCACAAAAAATATTTTCCCTGGTCCACTTGAGGTCCGGACACGTGTGAGCTATTTCGGATCGTGGTGGTTCTTGGTAGCCTAGATTCTGGGAAAACGAGTCCCGTCCCAGGTCGACTCGGTCGGCAGACTGGGGGTGAAGGAGAGAATTGTCTAAGGTGGGAAAAGACAGAGTCACCCGTAAAACAACCCTACTCCTAACAAACTCCCCCCTGAAGGGACCGTCAGATCACCAATTGTGAAACGGAAGGTTCCGTCCCTCATACCCAACCTAGGGACCAGTCTCTTGATTCTAAGCGTGTCCGTCCGTCCCTCCTCGACCACTGTCCCCGTCCCCATTCCCCCGCCATTTATTTTTTTAGAAAAAAAGACCTTTCAAGATCTTGACGTGAAAAGTCAGACCATCGGCCTTCGATGTACACCGACAAATTTAATTGAAGTTACATTTTTGAGTCGAGGACTCAGTGTGTCGGTGTAAGTTTTCGAGTCATAAGTGTACACACTGAATCACCGATGATGGGTGTGGGGTGGGGGTGGCGGCACCCGTCCCGTGTGTGTGTCATAAGAGTATGACGTCGTTCCAGACAGCCTGTCTTCACCACAAGATCTGGAACCTCTGTCCGTCGTTGACGATGTTTGGCACGGGTGGACGGAGGGTGGAGGTTACACATAGCTCTTTCCGCCAAACCGACGCCTCCCCTCTTCCGTGTCCACCCGACTTACCACAAATTCGGCGGCTGTCCGTCCAAGAGTCAAGGTCTTTCGAGAGCAATCCGACTGTAGACTGAGAGTTGGAACTTAAGTTGACCTCCGACCACACCTCCGTGGGGGGACGGTCGGAGAGGAGACCCCCACCCCCCACCCCGACTTCATATCCTACTGTTGCCAAACCCCTAGTCCTGGGGGTTAAGACATGACGTCGACGATTGAAGCTTCTGACCTCGGTCTTGGCCTCTTGTGGTGAGGGAGTAACGGGTCCGGGTAGTCTGTCCGGTAGAAAAAAAAATTTATAAAGGAATAAACCGACACGGTCCAGACAAAACCATACACCCTAGATCAAGGACCTGGTCTCTAGTTTGGGTCCCGGGCACTTGACTCTTGCGTCAGTCGGTGACGTGGTGGTCTCTTCAGGGTCTGTCTGGTAGAGACTTGAGGTTGTGTGGTTTGGTCTTTAGGGTTCTACAGGCACAGAGGGCCTTGAAACCAGGGGCGGACTGATGACTGACAAACAGTTACTAGAGAAGGGGGTGGGGATGTAGCCGATTAAGAGTTGTCTTAGAGACCCGGGACTAGGGTTTTGCGAGGGAAGTGTGGGTAGGTGGGTGGGGTCTTGGACGAAGGAAATCCTTGGTTTGGACGTGGGTCTCCTACTTTCGTCACGGACCCTCCATGAGACGCGAGTCCTCGTTACTGTCTCAAGAGGTCAGAATCTTCGTACTTCCAGGGAGACATAAGGTCTAATCTTGTTACTAATCGATTTCTAGGGAAAGGTCCAAAGTAATAGTGTCTTAGGAACCGGACCCAAGTTGGAAGACGGGACCCTTATTCGCACCGAGTCTATAACACGACGCAAAGGGGAGGGAAGGGGTCGCAGGTGAGGGGGTCTTCTTGGAGACAAGTCGTTTCCGGAGGGGACACCCTGTCCCTACAAAGTAAATTCTAGACAATAGAGGTGGATTCGGGGTTAGTCCCCGCTCGAGGAGAGTTGTCCTTGGCCCCCCGGGGACGATTGGGGAGAGGGGCCGAGGATGGTCAGAGCGGCGATCGTCAGAAAAGACACAACAGATTACCCCAATTCAAGACCGACCCTGTGGAGAAAAGAGTCTTCTGGTTCTACGTGAGGCTCTTTCACTGCTTTCGATGACGAACGGGGATTTTTTCCGTGTCTATGTTTTGGGTGTACTGTTGACCGTCCGGTAAAAACCTTTCAAACGTCGGTGGTGGTACGGTTTCGAGTAGTCTGTTGTCGTTTGTCCGACCCGACCGGGTCAACCGTAGACGGATCCACTTCACACACGGACATTCAGAGACCTAGGACGGGAGGGGACCCGAATCGTCCCGAACAGTCACTAAAGTTTAGGGAACCCTCAAAATTACAGGGAACGAAATTGGTAGAAACATCAAGAAACGAAGAGGAGGGAAAGTGGTAGAGAACCTGGCAATGGTTTGGAGAGTCCCAGAGGACGATACGTGACTTTCACGAAGTTTGTTTATCGACAGGAAACAGAACTGTCTTCGGGTAAAATGTCTATTATTTCGACTCCCATCTCCGATAATAGGTTGAACAGACCAGTCATGACCTCGACTATATCCTTAAACCTGTCGACTTAAAACTTCCGATTGGTGTTCCATTAAGACAGGGGTTTCCCTACTATGACGGAGGCGTCCAGTGGAAGACTTGTAAAGGTTTAAGATGGGACCTAGAGATGAGACCCTGTTAGGTCCCTGGAAACCAGGGTTAAACTGTAGTCGTCGGGTCTCAGCTCTTCACACTGAGGGAGTGTCTCCGACGTGAGTAAACGATATCCAGTCTCAAGTTCCTGTGACTACTGAGTAGAATTAAGGTATTAAGATCTTTCATTTACCGAGTAGTAAGTGAGACAGTACCAGGAGTCTACAATGATCGTCTGGAGATAAGATATTTTGGTCCAGAGATCTTGAATAGTGTAACCAATACTAGATCGGTTATAGGTTCCAAGATCTTCTCCCGAAGAAGGAGTCGAAGTAGACCTCCTCTTAGATCTTACGACTATTAGGTGGAATGTGAAGGACAACCCAGAGATGGGGAACTGGTCGGTGGGAGTTGTGACTGAGGTCTCAAGATTTTATGGTTACCAGAGGAAAACTCCTACGCAAACGCTAGATCTTGTTACCGAATGAGTGATGGAATATCCGACCCAAGATCTTCTGTGGTCAACTGGAGGTTTAACCATTGTGAGAATAAGAATAAGATCTTGTAACAAGGACTTTGAACTTGTGTCTAATCTTAGGAGGGTCCTAAAATAAAATTTTTACCCAAGACTGAGTCCCGACTCTTTCTTGGGCTCAGATGTAGAGATGGTCGAGAAACTCCTAAGGTCCTTCCACACTTTTATGTCCTTAAGTGTAAGTTGAGACGTCCGACTGGAGATTTTACGGTTGGGTGAATCCTAGAATGTCAAGGTCCCAAGTGGGACCTTGGGAATGAAGTTCAAGTTCTTGGGAGTTCGGAACCCTCGGTTCTCTTTGGACCAATTGATGACTGTGGGTAGTGTCGGACCTGACCAGATTTCCATTGTGGGGTTTAAGTATATGAAAGGGGAAGTGTTTCATCTCGAACTAAGGGGAGGAATTCACACACGACCCGAATTACTGGGAGGAGATTACTTGTCACACCGTCGTCGTCACCTCATGTCACAGACTCAAATCCTGCATTTCTAATTCACCGGAAGAGGAACTAGAGAGGAAAGTTAGTACGTGAGACCCCCTTCGGTCGACAGTGCAGACCTTCTGAGAATTCGGTAGGATACCGTGTCAGGTGTGCCGTTCGTTGACTCCGGAGGTCGGTTCTCGGTGTACTCACTCGGTGGAATTTCGTCTAGGAAGTTGGGGTCAGTTTGGGTACTCCCGACGTGGGAGTGCTGACTGGGATTATGGTGGGTTGATTGACCGAGGGCTTAAGGACTTGAGTCTTTGGGATACTATATTTACAAACAACAAAAGTTCCATAATTCAAAACCCCACCCGATTAAACAATTGTGTCGTTCTGTATTACCTTTTGTCACTGGGGTCGGGTTGGTGGAAGGTCCCGAGATCTTTTCGGTGTAAGGTCTAAGGTCTGAGACGGGTACGGTCGGTGGGGGGTGGGGGGCGGGGCGGTGCAGCGTCCTGTCTCCGTGAGGTCGGTCGGCTATTTCACAAACGGCAACCCAAAAGCAAACCGACCAACACACATGTGTCACATATGTTCAACTCAACATGTCTTCGGGTTCTTTCTCGTTCTCTGCTTCCCACCACCCCTCAACCCTCGTCTCCCCAATCTCTCTCCCTCCTCCTCTCTTCTCTGACTATTTTTTATCTTGGTGTAGGTCTACTGTTCCCCTACCCCCACCTCCCCCGTCTGTGTCTGTTTAGCGTCATCTTTTCCTCACCCTCCCCATTTCCCTCCCCTGGGAAGAGGGGGGAGGTGGAGGGGTCTGGGGGCGGGGTCCATACATGTTATTTATTCTAATTTTTATTAATTGTTCTACGCAAAAGGGGGAGGGTGGGCTGCGGTTTACGGGACCCCTCCCTTACCGGAAATCGTTTCTAGAACCGGACACTCCCTCCCGAACGCCCCTCCCCCTTTCCCCAGGGGGTCGAGAGACTTCGGCGGGCGGGGGGAGTTGGTATGTATCTGAAAAGGATATGTAATACATGTTCCACCTCCCCCGACCCCGATACCGGTACCTCCCCCCTAGCCCCGTTCCGCCCCCTCCCTTTGGCAATGATTTATCTGTAAATATGTATATATATTTATTAAAGAGACATGTGGGCTGTCACCCTCCTTTCCCCTCCCTCACCTCTCCCGAACCCTCCACCCCCCTCAGCTTGAAACTTGGGACGGGACGCCCCCGTCGTGTTTGTGTGGGACTGGTTACTGGGGGGGGAAGGGGTCGTTGCCCCGGGTCCCCAATTGAGGACTCCCGTGTCAAGACAGGGGTAAGAGCCAAGTACCTCCTCCACCGGGGGGGGGTCCGGTCCCACCCCAGTGGGCGTCGCCGACACCCGGACACGAACCCGGTCGTCCAGCGACTTCCTCAGTTTCTCGACAAGGTCGGTGCCGACTAAGGCGTACGTGACGACCTGATGGAGGAGGACCGGATCCAGGAGACGCGGCGGGAGCTACCGGTCCCAGACGTCCCCTAATTTGCATCTAGACCCCACCCTCCCCCGACCCCCGGAGCCCCAGTCACAGAGTCCCTCTTCCCCCGACCCTCACCCTGAGGACCCAGACTCCCTTCTACCCAGCCCCTGGACCTGACGGTCCCAGGTCGGTCCTCGGACACTACCCGTCTTAGGGTCTCACTATGCACGCCCCCGCACGCACCCGAGTGGACCAGGGCCGTCGCGTCCTTCCACACCATGAATATCACCACCTCACTCACCATCTCGCACATCATAGGGCTAAACAGGTCAAGTTGGAACTTGAGGACCCGGTTCACCTCACCTCTCCGGAGTCGGTGGGACGGGTCGTACTCCGTCGGGGAGGAAGGTGCGGGGCGGGGTTAGGGCGGAAGGGAGAGTCCGGGGCGGGGACTGGGTGTGTGGAGGTCAGACCCGGGGCGGGGACAGGGGGGTGGAAGGGCAGTTCCGGGGCGGAGAGGTCAATGGGTAGCGTGGACCCGAGCCTGGTGCGAGGAGAACTCGAACGACTCGCAGAACGCCAACATCCCAAGGGGCCGACCGGCGTCGGCGTGCCGGGGGAGGAGTCCCCTCGGGAGGGGTGAGACGAGGTGAACGTCGACCCCCTTGCACACGTCCCGCAGGACGTCCTTAGGCCACCCAGTCCCCCTGGAGGAACCTGGGCGGGTGGGGTCTGGGTGGGTGGAGGGGCCAAGAGTCTAAGGGTCACCAGTCTACGGACCCAAAGTGGGTCTTTTGGGCAGTCTTCTCTGTGTTCGTAGAGCCAAAGGAGGTTCCTGTCGTCTTTGGATCCGGTCCGACCACTGGGAATAGTACGCGAGACACCGGCTCGGGTCCGGAAGGACTCTGACGATTGTAGGGTGGGTTCGAAAGTCTCAGTGAACGTTCAGGATGAGTTTTGAGACTCAACCGGACTTTGGGTCTTAGGGATTGTAGGTGGTGTCTTAATATGTTGGTCTGAGTATAAGGTAGGGTATTACGAGTCTGGATGGGATTACAAGATGGTACATTTAAAGAAAAAAAAACCTCTCCCCCCGTACGGTTGTTCTGAATGTCCTAGAATCAAGGGACTGGTCCCTAACTTGGACACATGAGTAGTCATTTTCGCACCTCAGGAATTGTGACCTGGTGTCCCTTAAGGGTAATGTCGCCTTAAAAATTAGGATCGTGTTGTGGGTCGGGACAGAAGAGTCTCGGTCTGCTTATCAGTTAGGGTCCTAAGAGTCTCAGTGGGACTGTAGGGTGGGTCTCAAGGACTTGGTCTAATGGGGTACAAAAGTATCAGTCCGATTATAGCGTTATTCTTAAAAGTCTCGATCGGATTTTAGGTAGGGTCTTAAGAGTCTTGATCTGATTGTAAGCGGGGGGTACTTGGAAGTCCCGGTCTGATTGTAAGGTACCGACTTAAGACTCGGTAGGACTATAAAATGTCGGGTTAAGAGTCGTGGTGTCATTGTAGGGGTAGTCTTAAGAGTCTCGGTCTAATCACAATAGAGGGTCTTGAAGGCCTCGGTGGGATTGAAGGGTAGGGTCTTCCCTTTAATGTATCTGTTGAAGTACGAGCTCGGACTTTAAGTTTCTCGGACTTAATACAACTGTTCTCTTCGGTAGTCTTAGACGAGTTGTGAGACGGGGTCGCTCGGGACCCAGGTCCGGGATCAAGTGGAAAACAGGGGTTTAAACATGAGGTATTGGTGCGAGACGACCCGGACGGGTCGTCGGGTCGGGTCTGGAACTGTCACTGGGGAGGTCCGGTAGGGTCGAACAGAGATAGACCCACCTGCCCCTACGACCCGGGTCTCCAGGGGTACCTTGTAGAGTCGGAAGGTGATAAGAGGACCGGTTCGGACTCGGAAGGTTGCTAGCGGGGGAGGTCCCGGGTTTCGATACCCTTCTTCGTGTCACCGACTACCCGTACACAGAGGAGACCCGGACTCGAGACTCAGGGTCTTTGGCGAACGGGTCGGGGGGTTCGTGGACGTCCCGACCCGAGTCGCTGTCGGCGAAGTCCTGAAAAAAGAACACGAGTAAGTCCTCCGGTAGTTAGAAGGCGTACCCACCCTCCATGTCGAGCAGACTTTCCCCTCCTCCCTGTAGTAGTCTTCTCGAATCGGGGTGTTACTATGTGCCACCCTCCTTTCGTCCCCAATTCCCAGACCCAAGTGAATGGTACACACAGGAGGTCCCGGACCTAGTACAGACCCAGTTCACGGCACGAGTGGTCGTAGAGGTGCATCGAGGCCATGTAAAGGGCGTAGCGGGCCCAAAAGTCGTCTGCGGGTCCATGACGGGCGAGACCTCCCCTTCTTTTCTTCTGTACCTAGGTAATAAGGTTGAAGACTCAGGCGACTCCCTTCTGAGAGGTTATGGTCTTGTTATTTGAGATTCCCATTTAGTGTCCATGGTAGTGCTCGAGTCGGACCGTTCAGTCCCTTCCGATAATTTCCAGTGTGTTCGTAGTTTGGAACTCTAGTCTCTCTCTTAAGGTCCATCCACTGGAAACACAAACTGGTCAAGGTACTTTAAAGACATTTCAGATTTCGTCGTCGTCTTAACCAAAGGTTTGGCCACTTAGTTCAAGTTCTCTAGTCTAGTGTTTCCCGTTCTAACTCCCTTCTCCACCCTTGACTCTGACGTTTCCAATCACATCCGGTCTGGTGCACCCCGGAGGTTTTACTCCCCGTTTCCCGTCCCCGAAAAAATCCCTCCGTAGGATCCCTCGGTACCCTCTCTCGACACTCGTCCCTTCCCACTTCCGTTAACCTCTCGTTCGAAAGACTCCGGTACAACTACCTAGCCTCCCTCTCTGGTCTCCGGTCCCGTTACCTCGTCGACTCTTTCTTGTTCCGCCCCTACCCCGACCTCCCTGTCCATGTCTCTAAAACTCCCCGTTTTCCCGGTCACAGACCCGGTCCCGACACCCTGTCCCGTCACCACCACCCCCGTCGACCCCAGTCTCCCCACCCTGACCCCCAAAGGTTCGACGTCTCCACTCCCTCCCCGGACCTCCCAGACCGGACCACTCGTCCACCGATCACCCCGGCGTAGACTCTATGTCTCTGATCCTGGACGAGGCACTTGAGACCCTCACCCAACCCCCATCCGACCCTCCCACCGGTCCCATTTCTATCCTCAGACTCCGAGTGCCTTCACCTCCCTCGGACGGTTCAACGAACTGCCTTCCAGTTCGTTGTTCTACCTTCTGGCAGAAGAATTAAAAACATCACGTACAATGGACCGAGTACCCTAGAATCAATGGACTGGTCCCTACCATGGGCCCGGGGACACCACTTTGGAGTCTCAGGATTGGTCTCTTAGGGGGTTCCTATCGTGACCTCCCTGTGGGTGATCGTTGAGTTCCTCGTCACCCCTCTTTTGTCTTCGTCCTCCGGGTACGTACAAGAATTCTGGGGTTTTTTAGGGAATCCTTCTCCGGACTCTTTACCGGCGGACTAAATAGGTGTACCTGCCAGGAGCGACTGTCGCCAAAGTTCTCGGGTCTCACTGCTGGACCGTCGTCTTCAGTCTGGGGGCAGTTCGGAGCCGGACTTGGAAGGATACCGAGGACAGAGCGAGCTCTATTTTAGGACGGTCATCCCGACGTTTCAGGGTTCAAGGAACAGAGAGGTCCTAGACCAGAACAAGGAAGAGACGGGAGTGAAGGAGGTCGCGGACCGGAGAAAGGACTAGGAGTCTGTGCGGGTCAGGTCTTACAAGAGAGGGGATTACAGTGTGGTGGGGTCGGGACAACGTAAGTCTCGAACCGAGGTTACAGTGAAGGTCTTTGGAAGGGGGTGAGGGGGGAGAGGTCTTTTATTAGTGGGTCCTAGGGTGAGCCTAGGACAAATGGTCTAAATAAAAAGAGATGACGGGAATTAGGGTGGGTCGGAATGTGACTACTAAAAAGTATCAAAAGATACTTTAAGATAATGTATTTAAGATAATGTATTGTAGAAATAGACTAGCTGAGGGGGTCTCTCTGATTTGAGGGTACCCCTATGTACGAAAACAGATGAGACACGCGACAATCTTGGGAGTCAAGTACCGTGTATCATCCATAAGTTGATTGTAGACGTCTTTCCCCGACTCTTTCGGTCTAACTCTCACCTGATTCCCTTCCCTCTCTCCCATGTCGGGGAAGAATCTTGAAAGTAATACTTAGGTTCCTCTGTGTAGTCGAAGATCGTGTTTCTCTCAGTGGTCCGAATCTGGTCACTCTCCCAACGAGACTCCAGAGGAACAGACCCGTCTTGGAAGTCCCGTAGGTCTGTCCTCAGTCCGAGTGGGACGGGACCTCCCCGAGGACCACTTTACCCCACTTACCTGTTTCTTGGTCTGACTCTCTTTCTATGACTGGGAACCGACCCCTCGTCGAAGGGGTTTCCCACATCTTAAATCAAAGAGGGTAAAGTATCCAAGTCTTTTAAGACCCGACAGGTGTATCCAAGTGTCGTCGTCGTCGGTTTTTCACCTTTTGTCGGGTTTACGGGTAGTTGATCAGGTACTTATTTATTTTACACCGTATAGGTTCGATACCTTATCATAAACCGGTATTCTTTCTTACTTTATGATATTTGTTGATACATATTATTATTTATTCGATGTCCCTATAGCACATGTTCGTAGCCTTTGTATCGGTTATAAAATATTATTGAAATTTACCTCATATTAGATATTTGTATAACTTAGTGATATAACATGTGGACTTTGATCATAACATTTAGTTGACATCAAGTTAAATTTTTTTTTTCTTACTTCATGACTATGTGTGATGTTGTACCTGCTTGTAGTTTTTGTGCGATTCGTTTCTACGATCAGGAAGTCCTCACGGGTAGCACACTATGGGGAATGTTACTTTATATGTCTTATGCGTTTAGATGTCTTTAATCATTTAATGACCAACGAATCCCTACTTCTTCCCCTCATTCCCTTCACTACCTGTTTCCTTCGTCCCACAGAAAGTCCCCGTTACTTTTATGAGATTTCATCAACTAACGGTCTACCTATGTGTCGAGACTGATATGATTTTCAGTTTGTTAATACCGAAAAGTTACCCACTCGGTGTGCCATGTACTTAATCTACATATTTTGACAAAATTCTTTATTTTCAGGACGTTTAGACCCGGAAACCAATTCGAGGAGGGAACGGTCGTAGAAGGGGACTGGGTCAACATTGGTCGGTTCCCCGAAGGTGGACCAGTCTTACTCGGGTGGTGGGTGTCTTCTGACCTAATGGGTCCGAGGAAACGTCGATCTACACCGGTACACTGCTCAAGACCGGTCACCCTATTGCTCGTCTGTCCTACACCCGGTAGGGGTCTAGACCGGGACTCGACTTTCCAGTCAGTATGGGGATGGAAACCCAGGAAAGGATGACCGTCCTGACGTCGACACCCCGACGACTCGATACGGAGGGTGGTGCACGAACTGCTGTTGTTCGAACCCCCGTCGTCTCGTTGTTCTCCTTTTCTTTGGGCCTGGACCTGTTGGAACTCTCCTCGGAGAATAAGAGGTGTTTAGAAGATGAAGTAGTCCTGAAGCTACCTTTCTCTTAATTGAGGTAGAGAGAGTAAACTGACTGATCGACATATAAATCGGAGGTAATTTTGTCGATGGGGACATAATGTGGACTTTCTCATCCACTGGAACCCGTTCAGTGCCGTGGAGGGTCCCGGAGTCACAAGAGTAGAAATTTTACTCCTATTATTTATTTAATTAATTAATTTTTTGACAACTTTTATTTTACTCTTATCCCTGAAGGGACCACCAGGTCACCGATTCTGAGGGTAACATCCCCCGGACCCGAGCGTGAGACCGACCCCTTGATTCTAGGGTGTACGGTGTTGGTTTGGGACCGCGTCGGTTTATTTATTATTTATAAAAATTTACTTTACTCTTAAGATTTCATGGATTGGGGTGTCCCAAATAGATTTCCACTTTACTCGGTTACACATTTTACGAATTTTACTACGGACAGTGAATTTTCGTGATTCAGTCGATAATATAAAAATATGTATACACGTGTATATAAAAACAACAATGACAGTATTATTTGGTCTGTAGTAAGATTCGTTACCTCGAGGGTAGACCACGGCTGATATCAGCTCATGGGAGCATGTACGAAATGACACTTATGTGTGAACTGAAATAATAATTGGGTAAAATGTCCACTCTAGTGACTCCACGACGGTTGGCGAAGGATCTCAGTGGGTCGTCCAGTATCCCTTGTGGTGACAGAGACCCGAAGGTCCTGTCTACGACCAGGGGTCAGGAGGAGTCTTGGACGAATGCGTACACGTACGAGTCTACGAAGTCAGTTAAGAAACGTTGAACGTTGAGAACCTGAGAAACGTTGAGATACCTGATATCGGGAGGTCCGAGGAGACAGCTACCCTAAGATGTCCGTTCTTATCGCCTCACCCAACGGCACGACAGGAGGTACCCTAGAAGGGCTGGGTCCCTAACTTGGGGACAGAGAATCCAGAGGACGTAACGTCCGTCTAAGAAATGGGTGACTCGGTGGACCCTTCGGGGTCTTTCACGGACAAGACTCTGTTTTGTCACACCTTTGTGTCGGACTCTGAGACGACCTGCGTTCGGTTGAGTCCACCCTAAGGTGTGGGTCGACACGACTTGAGAGAGGTTCAGTCAAACGAGTGGACATAAACTCCTATTATACCTCATAGATGAAGTATCCCGGTGCCATTTTTTAGTTCGTTCAATTGTACATATTTGTTGAATACCCTGTCGGACAGTGCACCAATCCACGGTCTATTGGCAGTCGATACCGATACTAAAAATTGAGTAATGATGGTACTGACAGACGACTACGACGGACCTCAGGAGACATATTATTGCTGGGTACGGAGAAAGACTTTTGGTGCCCCAGCGGAGGGGTGGTCGGGGTGTCGACGGCTACCGGAATGGCAGGAGCGACCCCCGGGGCCCCCTGCTGAGCCTCAGACTCCTCGACGGGCCACCCGGGGGCGGGCGGCTCCGCAACGGGCGGCGGAGGAAGTCGGTGAAGAAGGAGAAGAAACCCCCGCCGAGCCGGAAGTGGAACCACCCAGCCCTGAACCCGTCGGCTCTCCACCGCCCGACCGGGCACCATTCCAAGGCTAGGCCGGCTTAGACGGCCGGTGGGTACGGGGCGAGCGGGGCGTCGCCGGCAAGACGCGCGTAACGGGAGAGAAAGAGGAAAAGGAAGAGTTGCCCGGCACCACCGCTGCCGAAGCGCCCCCGTCCCCCGAGTCCGTGCCGGCACAGTCAGCAGACGAGCCCCCCGAAGAGCCTACAGCAAAACAGTCCCAAGAGCCCGAATCCTCCACCATGGCCCCGGAACCCCCCGCCACGCCTCGATGGGGGTCGCCTGTACCCTGGGAACCGGACGGGTCTCGCGGACCTTCCTCTGTATCTACCCTGACACGAGTCGTCGGGGGCTTTGGGTTTAACAGGGGGAACCCCATGGGGCCGGGGGTGATGGATCGGGTGTCGACTTTCGTGTCTGAGAATGCCCCAACCAAAGACAGGGGTAGAGAGACTCCGGGGGTGAGAGTCCCAGAGACGTGGGGGAAGGGCTGAGAACGAAAGTTCGTAAAACATGAAATTTTACCAAGTAGAATACAGTACAGTTATAGAATCATACAAAGTGGGGATCCGGACAACCGGGGCGGATGCTGGACGGGGCGCCGGAGGTTCCATGGACTGTCCGTGACCCCCGGCCACGGTTCCAAAGGCTCGTGTCTGGGAGTGCATTAGGAAGAACAACTGCAAAAGGTCCTTGAACTGCATGTCCGCGACCATGGCCAAAAACCGCAGGGGCTTCATGGGGTTTATGATGCTTTCCTTTCCTCGTGCACTTCTTGAGGCAGGGGACGTCTACCCGTCGGGTTGTGGGACTTGAGGGTCGGGGCGGGACGCGATGGCGTCCTCGGACGGTCCCCCACCTCTCGTCGAAGACCTGCGGAGAATCTGGGTGTCGTTTAGTCTCAGTACACACTCCCCCGGGGGCCGAGGGGGGCGGGGACCGGGAGCGAGAGGAGGTGTCCGAGTGTAATGACCACCGTGTTTTGACAGCGACAGGTAGGAACTAGAGACCTCACTTAAAGACGTCGTCGCGGAAGACCTGAGCGGTCTACCCACCCCCGAGTGCGGGTCAGACGTTCCGGTCGACTCCTCCCCGTGTCGTTCTGGCGTCCCAGTTGGGGGTGGGGCCGGGAAGGTCTGGGTTAAGGACTGGAGAGAGGAGGGAGGTGTGGGGGAATTCTCTTTTCTGTAGCAGCAGTTGTTCTTAGTTGCTTCTGGGTCGACTACCCATAGAAACCGTAGGACTACGCGAGTCGAGACCCCGACGTCGAACTTAGAACGGGACGGAAGGATGTCGAGTGGGTTGTGTCTTGAAGAGACTGAACGGTACCTCAAGGGAGGGTTATTTGGCTTATGTGGATTTATGTAGTATGTCGTATCGAAGCGGGTCGGACGGAATTTGCAAGAGTCTTGTGATTCAGTAGATTGTGTTTTGGATAAAATATTATTTGACATTTCATAGAGTACATTAAATAACTTATGACCTGACTTTCATTTTTTGTCTTACCAACAGATCTGTGCCCTCCGAACTTTCATTTCACATAGTGAACAAATGGGAACACTAATTGACGCACCGACTGGTACTTGACCTCCAAAGACAACGAGGGACGATGAACGGGTGGTAGTGTTCTCATAGTTTCGTACATAGTAATCGGGTCGTTATCTTTTCTTAAGTTTTAGTTTACGCATAACGCAAACGTAGTGGTGGTTTAACCTTTTAGGACTTGACTTGGTGACTCCTGTTACACATAAAGGTTGACCCGACAAGTAAGATAACAAAAAGCAGACAAAGTAACATAACTTCATATCAACTAAATGTTACAACGTGATTAAAGACGATATGTCGTTTCACTGAGTCCATATGTAAAAGAAAAAATATAAGAGAGGGTAATACCAAATAGTGTCCTATGACTTATATCAAGGGACACGATATGTTACATCAAATGGGTAGGATATATGTTGTCAAATGTAGACCATTAGGGTCTGAGGGGTAGGAAGGGAGGCGTGGGGGGTGGGGGAACCGTTAGTGTTCAGGCGAGAGATACAGACACTCAGACAAAGACGAAACATCAATTCAAGTAAGTACAGCATAACGTCTAAGGTGTAGGTTCACAAAAGTGTACCATAAGCAGAAAGACTGAATGAAGTGAGTCATGCTATTAGAGATCAAGGTGAGTGCAACAATGTTTATCCGGCAAGTAAGACACGATGGTCCAAAATGAATAGTATCGAAATACCACACTAACAACAACAGCAAGTCAGTATAGGTCGAGAAACGGTGGGGTACCTGACGTCGTGCGGTCCCAAGGGGCAGGAAGTGGTAGAGGGCCTCGAACGAGTTTGAGTACAGGTAACACAGTAACTACGGTAGGTTGGTAGAGTAGGAGACAACGGGAGAAGAGAACGGGAGTCAGAAAGGGTCGTAGTCTCAGAAAAGGTCACTGAACCGAAAAGTTTAGTCCACCAGTTTCATGACTTCAAAGTCGAAGTCGTAGTCAGGAAGGTTACTCATAAGTCCCAACTAAAAGAAATCCTACCTGACCTAACTAGAGGAACGTCAGGACGTCAGGTTCCCTGAGAGTTCTGAGAAGAGGTCGTGGTGTTAAACTTTTGTTGTTAAGAAATCGTGAGTCGGAAGAAATACCAGGTTGAGAGTGTAGACATGTACTGATGACCTTTTTGGTATCGAAACTGATCTACCTGGAAACAGTCGTTTTACTGCAGAGACGAAAAATTATGAGACAGATCCAAACAGTATCGAAAGGAAGGTTCCTCGTTTACGGAAAATTAAAGGACCGACGTCAGTGACATGTTTCACTAAAACCTCGGGTTCTTTTATTTTAGACAGTGATAAAGGTGAAAAAGGGGTACATAAACGGTCCTTCACTACCCTGGCTTATGGTGCTAGAATCAAAAGACTTACAACTGAAAATTCGGTCTAAAAAGTGAGGGAAGAAAGTGAGAGTAGTTCTCCGAGAGATCAAGGAGAAACGAAAGACGGTAATCCATAGTAGACGTATAGACTCCAACGGTTATGAAGAGGACCGTTAGAGCTCAGGGTGAACACTAAGAGAGTCGGACCGTGAAGTATACTACATGAGACGTATATTCGATTTATTCGTCCCACTGTTATATGTCGGAACTACTTGAGGACAGAGTTAAAACTTCCTCAGATAGTAAGGCACATGTCAAGATTGAACTGGACGTATATGCAAAGAGTCCTCCGTGAATTCCACCAGACCATAAGGGTAGTGAAATTCTTAAAAGGTGTCAGACACCACTAGGTGTGTGAGTTTCCGAAATCGTATCAGTTACTTCGTCTTCATCTATAAAAAGAACTTAAGGGAATGAAAAAGATACTAGGTTGTCTACAACCGTCAAACTAGAGACCAAGGAAACGGAAAAGATATAGGTCAAACATGTAGACTTTCAAGAGTCAAGTGCATGACAAACCTCGGATCGAACTTCCAAAAACTCGTTATGGAACGATCGTATACTTTACTTGTGTTAACATGTCATCAAATTTGAAAGAAACCTTACTTTTGACAGGAAAAGGTTGGGACGACAAAAGAGGTTTAAACGACTGTATAACTCACGTCGTGAAAGTGTCGTAGTAGAAAATCCTAAAAATTTATCGAGTTGACCTTAAGGTAGTGGAGGTGATCGAAACAAGTCTCGCTACGAAGGATTCCGGGTGAACTGAAGTGTGAGGTCCTACAGACCGAGATCTACTCACTGATGTAGTAACACCAATAGGCCCAATAATTCTGGAAAAAAACATATCAAGAAGTACATAAGAACGGTGGAGAAGAATTAGAGAAGACGAAGACTATCCAGGAACGACAAAGACAGGAAATAACACTGGTAGGAACGTACTTTACGAGGGAACCATAGAGGTTAAAAGAACTTCTCTAGAGACCAGAAAGGGTAAGATAACAAAAGGACAAAGAAACGTAACAAGTGATTCTTCCGAAAGAATAAAGAGGAACGATAAAAGACCTCGAGACGTAAGTCAACTACATAGAAAGGGAAAGAGGAGACGGAAAGCGAAGAAAAGACAATAAACATTCTAGACGAGCCTCTTGGTGAAACGGAAGAAGGTGAAGAAAAAGAAACTCTATCAAAACCAGTGACAGAGAATAGGTCACAATCCTTGGAGGTAGGTATCAAGAAGTTCGTGAGACAGATGGTCTAGATCAAGGGACTTAGATAAGACCTTGTTCGGTAGACGTACTGAGTTCCTTTACTGTCCTAGACTCGTGAGTACGTGGGTGGCAGAAACTCTATACCACTACCCCTGGTACCATGCCGTCTCTTGTTCCGACTGTTTCGGAAAAAGCCCCAGCAGTAATGTCTGTATTATTCTGTTCGTTTCTTTGTTTGTCCCACTTCATCACCGAACACGGATCTTTTCTGTGTACCGTCCAATGGACTCTGGTAAATAAAGTGGTCGGACAGGTGACGTCCCGACCTGTCACTGTGTTTCCGAGGGATTAGGTGTGAGGGGAATCATATGAATCTGGGGGTAGGGGTTTGGGTTCCGAATACATAGGGTCATCCCGTGACTCTTGTTTCCTACAGTCCGGGTCTTAGACTAGAGTCCCTCATTCTTCCCATGGACCCTTGGTCCGAACCCGTATTTTTTTTTATTGTCGTGCTCATTATTTACACGACTACCGTCCACAGGGTCTTCGGATCTTCCTGAGACCTGAGTCCGAGTTAGGTGCTTACGAAGGAACTTCTTCACTGTGGATTTACTCCGACGTAGAGGGAACTTCCCCGACCGACTACTGGTCCCTGACGGTCCATTACACATTCTGTCGATACCGAGATCTTTTCTCGTTGACTGTCCGTAGTCATTCATTTCTTATTCCTGTGTCACCCTTTATGCGTGACCCGAAACACTATTGGGTCTCTACTTACTGTCCGTTCGGGACCGTAGGTTTCTTAGGTGTCAGTTCACTATTTGTCCTGAGTCTACTATTGCGGTTACCTAACTAATACCGACGGGACTCGTGATCCGAGTCCTCGTCGTGCACGACCCTAGTCAATCACTACAGACGGTGACTGTCGTCGACGTCGAGTCTTCGGACTTACGGTGCATGACCAATAGATGAGAACCAAAAACCAGTTTACAAAAGTGTAGGTGCTTAAAAACATAGGAAGTGTAGTCGGTCCCCTTGTCTTTCCTCCTCAATTTTATTGGTTTACTTTTACTCCCGGTCTCTCCAAGAACCGACCTTAGAATAACCTCTCTTACTCCGTCTTTCCCTTTTTTTTTTTTCCTCCTCCGTCCTACTCTGTCCCGACACTTGGAGAGTGGGGTTCACGAAAGGGGTTCCTATGGTGTCAAAAGTTAGGAGTGAGGACCGAGGAGTCCAGTCTTCGGGTTTCTAGTTTTTCAGATAAAGGTTAGGAAAAGTTCCTGACTTTTTAACTAAGTGTAGGACGGACGAGGTTTTGGAAGGTGGTCCCGGGGGTTTCGTCTAAGGTGTCAGACCGTGTCTCTGACGGAGTCAAAGGAAAGGAAAGAGGGTGAGGTCCGGTAGGACCCCACCAGGAGTTTCGAGTCGTGGGTTTCGGGTCTGAGAGACTGAAAGTTCAGAGACTTATACGTCCCCGGGGACTGATCCCCACGGAAAAAAAGGGAGAGTAACACCTATGTTACAAGGAACAAGGTCAAGAGTCTACAAAAACTTTTTTAGGTAGTCTCGTGGAGAAGGAGACAGAGAACGGTGACGGTTAGAGGAAAGAGATTCCTCGGTCGATAAAGAGAATTGACCTGCACCCCGGGAGTTGAGTCGTGTAGGGCTAACCCGAACCGAAGAAAGGGGTTTGGTGAGAAGGAGGGTCCTAGGGTGGTAGGGGGTTAGTAGGTCCGGGACCGCTGTAGGAGGAACGGAAGAGGGGTTGGTTCCAGGCAATCAGGGTTTCGGTGCAGAAAGGAAAGAAAGGGGTACAGTAAGTTTAGGGTCTGGTGTGGGTGAAGGGGATTCACCCTTTCAACGGGGTGGGTACCGGGGATAAGTTATCTTCGGTGTCGACTAACCTCCTCTGGACTGTTCCCGTCGGTTAGTCGTCTGTGTAGTACTTCGAGTAGAAATGAAGTTTACGACACGACCTGGTTAGTCTGACAGAAGACCCTTAGACTTACCACTGTTTCGACTCTGTTCCCCTCATTCGTCGTCCTATACTCATTCCATCTCCGTGGGTCGAACCGGTAATCGCTCTTTCGATGTCCAAGTCTGTGTCCCCTCAGACACAGTGTCTTGATTCCGTCACCTGTCTGACAGTTGTCCTGACGTCAAAGGACCGGTGGAGGGACGACCGGTCCCGTCTCTTCGTCGGTCTGTTGGGTCTCGTCTAAGAGTTCGTCCGTGGGGGACTAGAGTGGGGTCGTACTAGACCTGAGACGGGTGGAAGAGTCGGAGCCGAGGACGACAGGTCGGTGAATTCGGGAACGAAGGTAGGGTTGTGTAGTGTCTCTGTACGGAGTGGTGTCCCGGAAACGTCTGATAAGGGAGACGGACCTGACGGGAGGTGTATGAAAAGAGGTAGGTTATTTGAATGTACGAGTCTCTAGTCGAGGACTATTTAGAAGTTGTAAGGATTCCTGACCCTCAATTATAAGAGTACGAGTAAAATGTCCACCCGTTCGACTTCGTCTCTCCCGACAATTGGGATGTGACAGGTCAAGTCATTCGGGAGGGGTGTGCACCGAGAACTCGTGAACTTTGTGTCAAGTAGACTTAGTTACAAGACATTCACATTTTATGTCAGACCTAAAGTTTCTGAACCATTTGTTCTTTCTGGCATCTTGTTGAGTGATTGAGAAGGATTTGACAGGTCTTTGATTTATAAAGTCTACATGACCCAATTTCTTTTGGGATACCGATTGGAGTGTGCAGAAAATTGTAAAAAATTTCTTCACATCTACATTCTTTTAAACTTGACTCCTTGTACCGAGCATACTAATAAAGATGACCCGACGGGAACAAAATGGTATTTGATACTGGTCACCGGGTAAAGATATTTAGATACTCAATTCTTACCAAAGATGAAATTTTCTAACACTTTTTCTTTTAGTTATTTGTTTGTTTTGGTTTTCTTATGGACCGTCTGTGGCATTCGTCGAACGCTTCGAATTTCATAAATAATAGACACACGACACGAATCGGTGAGTCAGCACAGACTAAGAAACGTTGGGGTACCTACTATCGGACGGTCCGAGGAGACAGGGACCCTAAGAGGTCCGTTCTTATGACCTCACCCACCAGTACGGGACGAGGTGTCCTAGAAGGGTTGGGTCCCTAGTTCGGGTCCAGAGATCGGAAAGTGTTTTTTTCAAACGGTTCGAGATACAATCTCTAAACGGGTTCTAGTGACTCTACTTATTGTCTTCGTTTCAAGCCAAAACAAAAATAAACCGACACACCGGTACTCTGTACACCCTAGACAATAGACTGGGCCCTATCTTAGACACCGGGGACGTGACTCTCACCACAGAATTGGCGACCTGGCGATCCCTTCAGGGTCTTCGTTTCAAATGTCCCACGAAAGCTGTGCGGTGGGTGTCAGTCTTGTGGCCTGTCCGACATTTTGGACTCAGGAGCGTAATATACTTCCTTAAGATTGTGTCAGTCGAGGGTAAAATGTCTACTCCTTTGACTCCGAGTCCCGTCAGTTTGGGATCAGGTCGAACTTTCACCGTGTCTAAGTTCTGTTACTCAAAACGCGGTTTCGACCCGAGAATTATTGGTACGACGGTCGGGTGGACCTTAGGTCTCTGTGCTTGTTCAGGAGTAGACGTGCTCACCGAGTTAGGACCGCGAGACTCAAGGGGTAGTCTTGTGTATGGGCTCAACATAAAATTCGTAGACTCAGGAACCGACCGGGGGAGGGACGGGGTACGGTCGACCCTCCACCATAGTCTACCGGGACCGAGGTTAGGACCGAACCGTGAGCGGTCGGTTTACTAAGGGAGTGGGACTTACACTTAAAGGAGTAGACATATGACTCCTACCAGTCCCAGGGTCTCAAACCGAGTAGACCAGGTCATGACCCACGGGTCTCCGTGATGGTCACAAACGATCTTAAGATTATGGGTCTCTCTTGTCGACTGGTACCACGACTCTCACACCCGAGGGTCTCGGTCATTTACATAGGTCCAGGGTTCGACGTTTTCGGACCTTTTCGGTGAAATTACGAGACTCGGAGTCAAAGGAAAGGACATTTTCTTCCTATCATTAGGAATATTTCTTTCACTAATATTTCTATTTTAAATGTTCACCCCGCTACCAAACGTACTGTTACACTTTTGTGAAGTACGGTGACTTACCATGTGAATTCTTACCAATTTTGCTCCTGAAGGGACCATCGGGTCACCAATTCTGAGTCACGAAGGTGACGTCCCCCACTCACCCAAGTTAGGAACCAGTCCCTTGATTCTAGGGTGTATACCACACCGTACCGGGGGGAGTTCCTTTTTCTTACCAATTTTACTATTTGAAGTACTATACATAGTCAATAGTACTAATTTCTTTTTTTTTTTTGTTTAATTTAGGACTTACACTACCTAGGGCTTAGGATTGGGGACCTGAAGGGACCACCGGGTCACCAATTCTTAAGTGGACGGTTACGTACCCTGGGCCCAAACTAGGGACCAGGTCCTTCTAGGATGTACAGTGCCTCGTTGATTCGGGTACAAGGTGTTGACGACTGGGACTCGAGGTCTCGGGTACGAGGTGTTCTGTCGGTGTTGATCTCTTTCGGGTGCACGTCGTTTCTTTCCGGTCACGTTGGTTTTTATTTGGTTTTTTTTTTTTTTTTTTTTAGCATAGGGGACTCTTGACCATCGTCAAGGGTAGTGACGACAAGTAAACTGTAGTAGCGAACAGGGTCGACTACCGGTTTCTCAGAGTCTTTAGAACTGCAGTTTACTTTGCTGCATGTGTCCCGTGATCGTCTCACTCGTGCACTCCCTCCACCCTCCTGGCCCGCCCCTCCCGTGACTCTGAGGTCCGTAACCCTTACCAGGGTAGCGACCTCCTCCCCACCCCTACACTCTCCAGTGAGTTCGTAAGTAAGACGAAATGGTGAATGAATAGAGAACACTTACAAGAAAACATACAATAGTTTATGGTACTATACTTCTGCTATTTTGTTACCCACTCTTCTGTGTCTCGGACCCTAACAGCCCTACCCCGCTTCCTCCATCTTACCACCTTGGAAGGACCACCAGGTCACCAATTCTGAGACGTACAGGTTATGTCCCTTGTACCCAAACTACGAACCAACCCCTTGATTCTAGGGTTTTGTTCTTTCCTCGTCTTTTTCTTACGGTCCTACCTTTCCTTCGTCCTGGTTGTTTTTCCACTATTCCATTTTCGACTCACTACCTATGTGTGTCGGGGGGATGAGATAAACGAGACGACGACGACGACGACGACTCAGCGAAGTCAGCACAGGCTGAGACACACTGGGGTCTCTGACGTCGGGTGGTCCGAGAGGGTAGGGACCCTAAGAGGTCCGTTCTTGTGACCGCACCCAACGGTAAAGGAAGAGGTCACGTACTTTCACTTTTCACTTTCACTTTAGAGAGTCAGCACAGGTTGAGAATCGGTAGGGTACCTGCCGTCGGAAGGTGTGAGGAGGTAGGTACCGTAAAAGGTCCGTTCTCATGACCTCACCCCAGATAAACGAGATGAGAAAGGTATTATTTTATTTCACTTTTGTTGTATCCTTTTTCGTGTAATTCGAGTAGAGGGCTTTGTGTGAGAATCATTGTTTCATATTATTATCACAGAAAGAAATATTACTTACGTAAGGTGTTGGAGAGATAGACATTGACTGTTCTTTGTTGTGGGTTCCACTTTAATTTCAATTCTATGTTCCAAGGACGGGGGATCACTTATAGGTCAGTCACTGTCATTGGTTGTCCTTCTTACCGAAATGAATCGGAAACCATAGAACTGATCCCGGTAGTACCGAACGACTGGATGACTCTTGAGGAAGATCGGGTACGGGACACTCTTCGTGGTGTGTCCGTAGACTTAAGTGGATGGGAATAGTTTTCATTCAGTCAGTTCAGTGAGTCAGCACAGGTTGAGAAACACTGGGGTACCTAACGTTGGGTGGTCCGAGGAGTCAGGTACCCTAAGAGGTCCGTTCTTATGACCTCACCCAACGGTAAAGGAAGAGGTCCCCTAGAAGGGTTGGGTCCCTAGCTTGGGTCCAGAGGGCGTAATGCCCGTCTGCGAAATTGGAGACTCGGTGGTCCCTTTGGAAATAGTTCGTGACTGTAATTGGGAGACTACGTTAATGGAATAAGTTACTTGTTTACTGGTGTCCTCTCCAGTCATGTGAAAAAGAGATTCATCTGTTCTTCATAAAACCCTAAACACCCAGTCGAGTCGAGACGACGTTTATGGGGTGAGACGATAACCTACCCTTTTCGCCGGATACATATACTATACATTTATTTACCCGCCCCGGTACACGGTTATTTTAAATTAAAGGTTTTGGTCCACCCCACCCACACACCCACACACACACACCCACACACACACACACACTATCACGAGGTTAGGGACATATTTCATTGACCTTTATCATTTACCCGACCACATATATCTCATAAATTGTCTGAAGGGACCACAAGGTCACCAATTCTGACGAAGGTGACGTTTCCCGTGTCCGAGGTAGGGACCAGTGTCTTGATTCTAGGATGTACGGGACACCACGCCGGTTTCTTTGTTTTTTTACCCGAATTCTATACCGGACTGTGTGTCCGTAAGGGTTTGGTAGTCGACACTGACATGTCCACACACAAAAGTTTCCATGCCCAGTCTAGTTATGGAGTGGAAAGGTGGACATTCACTGTTCATCGGAAATGTCGTGGGGAGTCGAACACAATCTTCGAGGGCGAAGTCGAAACAGGGAGTCATACTGGGATTGTGAGTGTCGTTCTCTTACGCCTTTTTGACGGTTGTTAGTAAAGTGGGATAAATGGCGACTGTATGCGGATGTGTGGGCTCATTGTCGAGTCTCCGGCCCTAGGAGGTGTGACTGGTCGTCCAGGGTAGGCGGACGGGGCGGTGCCCAGAGTCCTCCACGTCCCCCCGTCCGGGGCGGTGGCGCCATGTACGTCGGGGGTCGTGGCCCGGACAGTAGGTTGTTCGCGAGTCGCTTGCGAGGTCGTCGGCTCCGTCGTCCGAGCGACCAGGGGGCGCTGCGGCCCCGCCCCCCGAGTGGAACTCTCTTCCCTACAGGAGTCGCGCCTACTGCTTGAGCAGCGCGAGGGCCTTCTACGGGAGGGGCGGCGAGAGTGGGCGGAGGAGCAGACAGAGGGGCGTGTGCCGGCGGCAGAGGACGAAGAACCGGTCCACGTCCCCGGCCCGCAGTCCACCGAGGCCCAGGAGCCCCCTGCCCCGCCGCCCGAGGAGGCCCCCGCCGCCGCCCCCGCGCCGCCGGCCGACGCCGCCGCCGCCGCCACCGCCACGCCCGTGACCCCGCCCGCCGCTGCCGTCCCGGCCGCCCCGACCTCGCCCGCCACCGCCGCCGCTCGACCCACGCCCCCGGTGGTCGCCCCCACCTCTCCCGTCCTGACCGCCACCCCCGCCGCCGACGCCACAGCCCCGCCCTCCGCCGCTCCCGCCCCCGAAGAGGAGGTCGTCGCCCCCGAGACCCCGCTCTTCCCGTAGTCCCGACCTCGTGGGGGAGGTGGGTGGGGGGGTCGTTTGAACAATGGACGACTGCCACTTTTCAGAGAGTCGGATAAGACCCCCCCAGGATTGTGTCAGGAGAAGGACAGGACATGGGGTTGTAGGGAGGACTAGTTTGACTCGAGAAGTGGATTGTTGGTAGAGACCGGGGTTGGGGGGAGGTAGAGGAAGGCTAAGGAGAAGACAACGGGAAAGAGGAGGAAGTTTCTCCCAGGACAGACTGGGTGAGTGACAGGAGAGGGACTGGAAGTTGTGGGTGGGGCAGGGGACTGTGGGTGTTCTTCGGGGGCAAGGAAATTGAGGAGAAAGGTTGCAGGCTTACCCGAAGGGACCACCGAGTCTACCATTTATTAGGTAGACGTTGCGCCCTCTGGACCCAAACTGGGACCCAACCCTTCTAGGGACCTCCTCCCGTGCCGTTGGGTGAGGTCATAAGAACGGACCACTGAGGGGTACCTGTCTCCTCGGACCGCCCGATTCAGGTCCCCTAGTGTTTCTCAGCCTGTACTGACTAGTTGATCCGTAAGTCCGTCTGTGCGGTGAGACCAGGAGTAGAAGCGGGCCAGAGGCGTCTGGGGGTCACAGTATCCCGTCAAGACGTAATGAGTCACAGGGGATGGTGTTACCGGTCCTCCGGAGAGACCAGGGTAGTTTCGGGGGAGGACCGAGGGATCGGACCGGGGATGTTTAGAAGACCGGGACGGGACGGGGGGTCAGAGACTTCTCGTAAGCGGTAGGGTCGTGGAGACGAGAACAGGGACTTACAGGGAGGGACACGGTTGTCGGGGAGCCGGGGAAGGAATAACGGTGAGTCGAGGGGTCGTTAGGAAGACGGTGTGGTCGTGGGGCGGGACTTTGAGGTCACCCCTAAGACTCGGGGACTTTACCCGAGGGTCTCAGGTGACATCAGGTCTTAATGGAAACGACAAAACCCCGGGGTCAGAACACGAATGAAAGGTAAGCAATCACAGGGAGGACTAAGGACCCAGTAGGGGAGACATATAGACAAGGAATAGACGAGTCTCTAAAGTAGGAGGAGATAGGTTCGAGAGGGGAAGCGAAAGGAGTCGGACGAGAAGTGAGAGCTTAACGGTTACGGGAGAGAAAGGACAATTTGTGGGTACTATAGACTTTGTAGGGGTGGGCGGGTCGGGTTGCGGAACTCTAGAGGACTGAGGAGTTTGACGAAAACTAGGTAGGAACCCAGGAATCGGCACTCGGAAGGACTGGGAAGGTTCCGGGAGCGAAGGACACTACGAGGAGAGGGTAATGTCGGCTAGGTCTGTGAGACGTATCTTGAACGGTCACAAAGGATAGAGAAGGGACTACGAAAGGAAAATCAGAGAGTGACAGAATGAGGGGTAAAGGGTGGAAGGTCTTCTGCAGTGGTAAGGTATTCTAAGGAGACTCGTGGGTTCGGAGGAGTAAGTGACGAGGTTTGTGGGAGGGGGTTTGGAGTAGAGAAAGTAGGGGTTACGGGGATAGTTTCGGGGACTTTAAAACAGGTTGTGCGGGAGAGTCCTGACTTACGGTAAGTCTGGACTGACATGGGGATCGGAAAGGACTGCGGGGTGTGGGGTGCTAGACTGATCAGCAACAACTCCGTACAAAGAAATTGGTTGGGAGACGTTCAGACAGACGAGGGGGTCTGGGAAAAGACAGGAGACAGTATTTAGAGATTGGGGATCTCTAGAAGAGTGTAGGGTACAGGGGAGTAGTCATAATTTCCGAGAGAGGCTGGGACAGTGGGTGGACAGGGGTAGTGAGTATTGGATACGACTGGTCACCCATTAGATATGGTAGTCTGGACTCGGGACTTAGAACCCCTTAGGGACCGGACGGGGGTGTCTGAGGGAAGGGTCGAGAATGGTCCACACGGTGACGACGACCGCGACCCCTCGGGGCCCTCGCCCCCACCGGGCCCCTGGCGTCGGAGACGTCGGTTCCCCCCGGGTAGGCCTCACCTCCGCAGGAATCCGGGTCGGTCGCCGCCCAGTAGCTCTCGTCTCTACCGACTCCTCTACGAGAGGACCTCCAGGGCCAAGAACCGTTGTCTCAGAAGGAGTAGCCTCCTCTTCCTCCCGTCCCAGAGGTCCAAGGCGAAGTCGAGGAGCAGGTCGGCGAATGTCCCGCTTCCCGTCGGCTCGGGGTCGGGGAGCGAGAGACGTCGGAGGTCGCGCGGGGGGTCGGGTTTCCGCGACCGCCCACCCCCCACACCGTGTCACCCCCGCCACCCCCCGACCCCTCCGTCCGGGGCCCGGCCGTGTCACCCGCCGTGTGAGAATCCCCCCGACTCGCCCCCACAGTCCGGTCGGACCATCTCACCACCTACCGCGAACGGACTGAACTCTTTCAGATCCTTACTTCGGTACTTCGGCCTGAAGTAGAGTCCGACGAAGAGGAGGTGGAGGAACTAGAACCGGAGTTAGAAGAGGGCTCACTCCGACCTCAGGTCCGACAACACCAGTCGAGGGCTGTGCCGTAGTGGGCTCCTCCGAGGGTCTGGGAGCGGCCGGAACCCGTGTCTGTCGAACTAGATCTACACCCCCGTCACCCGTCAGTCTCGGGTGCACAGGGTCGGGGATTCAAGGGAGGAGGGAGACTGAGTCCTCAGACCCCGGGGTCCGGAGAGGGACGAATTCTGATACTTCAAGTTTAAGAGTCGTAAGAGTCGGACGTCTGGACCTTGCGTTCGGGTGTCTGGGAAAACGAGTCTAAGGTCTTACTGTCCTGACTATAAGGAGGGAGTAATGAGTGACTGGGGGAGGGTGTTCTGAGTCCTTGGGTCCTGAGGGTGTTAGATATCAGGACGCCCTGGATTTTGGATTCTTTTGTTCGTGATTGAGGGTCGGAGGGAGACCTGTGTGTTTAAAGTTGAGAGTCTAGAGAGGTTCGTACCTTGAGACCTCAAACTCGGGAGACTAAGTAAAAGAGGACCCTCAATCAAGTATGGTGTAAGAGGTAGGACGGGTTCTTGGAGTTTACACCGGGGTTGGGGGTCCGTAGTACCAGGGTGAGGGGGAGTGGAAGTCACCAAAGTCCCCGAGGTCGGCACACGGGGGACGGAGGAGCCGGAAGGACGGGGCCGGGGCCGGGGCCGGGGCTCCAAAGAATCGGGGTAGTCGTCCACGCCTCCGACTCCGACCGGGTCGCCACCATCCCTGGAGGTCACCCGCTTAGGCCCCAGAGGGCGCCCCGGCCCCGCCGGGTAGTGCGAACCGGAACCACCCAAACGCTGGAGATGCGGCCCCCGGCAGGCCCGGACCCAACCCACCTGTCTTCAGTTATAGTGGGTTGCCCCTCTCGCGGCCCGCCCTCGCCGTCGACCTGTGCTCCAGTCCGTCCGCGGCCCCCAACTCCGCCTACAGCCGCCCGTGCAGCCGAAACAGGAGTAGCCGGAGTTTGAGTATGAGGACCCGTATGTCAAAGAACCCGCAGACCTTCCCCCCCAGCGCCGCGGCGTCGTCCACCTTTCTCCTGCAGAACTCGTCGAAGAAACCGAACCATCTCGTCTTCTACCCGCTCCAGTCCGGAGGGAACCCGAGGCTCCGTCCCCCGCCGCCACCGCCTCCCCCTCCGCCCCCGACCCCCCGACGGACCACGCCGGGTGAGACCTAGTCCGGGTCTCCGAGTCGCAACTGACACCTCCCGTCGAGCCCACCGAACAACCCCAGGTCCGGGTCCGGGCCTCAGAGTCCCGGCCGAGGCCTACGGGCCGGTCCCGTCATCCCGGGCATCCCTAGTATCCGTCCCCCCGGCCCCCCGCCGGGTCACGGGCGGAACCCTAGTGGGAGCAGGAGCCCGCCGGGTCGGAACGGTATCAGTAGGCGGCCGGGAGGCGGCTTGTAGAGGAGGTACCACCCCTTCTTTGACGCGAGGAGCAGAACCTCGTTCCTCAGTCCCTTCGTCTACCTCCACTCACCGTGCTTCGCCCCCCGGAACCACGGAACGCCCGACCCCGACGCCATCCGTGGCCTCCCTAGGAACGGGAGCCACAACCCACCCGGGTGTGGTCACAGTGGCCCGGGTCGTCCATCGCCGAGGTCCCGGGGGTCGTTAAGAACGTACCGTGGTCCGCCGAGGTCCGAGAGGAGGCCGGCGTCTGCCCCCGACCCCCGTGGTCCGAGATCCGGTACCGACGCCTCCACCCGGAGTTCGACCTCCCCGTACCCGCCACCCCCACCCCCTCCACCGCCCCCGCCGACCCCACGGGGTAGAGCCCACCGGCCGAGTTCCTCCACCTGCGGTTGAAACCCTCGTGACCTCCTCCCCGACCCTCGCACCGACTCCTGGCTCCCCTCGTCGACCCCTCCTCCTCCGCCGTCGTGGTCTCCCTCCAGCCCCGGGGGACGGAGATCCTCCTCCGGTACCCCCCGTCTGCCCCGGCTGACCCGGCACCCAACGCCCCCGCCTCCCGAGAAAACCTCCTTCCGGGGGTCGAGGAACCGTGGACGGGGTATCACCTGTTGACTCCACCGGTCGGGGAGCCCCCAGAGCGGTGGGGCAAGGCCGGGAAAGAAGAAGAGGAAGTCGGCGGGGTCCGGTTCGAGGTCCCGACGCCACCGTGGGAGTAGTTCCGACCGCGACCAGGCCTACTGCGAGACGTCTACCATGGCGACCCCCAGAAGGAACCGGTCGAGTATCCCACACGGACCCCCTGGGGGTCGGGGTGGTGAGGGGGGTTCAGGGAACCTCCGTAGACGGCGGGGTAGAAGCGGGTGGTCCGGTAGACGGGGACTCCAGGCGCCCCCCGACCCGCGGACCTCCTCCACGACTTACTCCTTAAGAAGTAGGAGGCACGCGAGTCGTCCTCCGGGTGGTCCCGGGCGGTCGTCGAGCCTCGGCAGGGGGAACGGGAACATCGGTGGACGAGGTCGACGTATCGACGACCGGGGACCCCCACGGTCCTTGCCCCGACTCCGGTCCTGCCTCGAGTCCATAAACGGTCCCCGAGGACCTCTCGGCTGAGGCCCACCCGCCGGTCCCCGTCCACCGCTGACATCGCCCGCCTACTACACTCTTCCCGACCGGAGAGGCGGCGGGGGGTCCCTCGACCCGGGGGTTGGCGGAGGTACCGGGCTCTCACGACCCCTTACCGGTCATGACATCGACTCGCTCCCCGACCGGCACCCGTCTGGGACCCTCACCCGTCGACCGGGGCCCATGCCAAGTGGGACGTGGGGCATGTCGACGGGGACGTCGACCAGACCCCTTATCGAGACTGTGCACCGATCCGGTCCTCCACCTCCTGGTGAACCCCCGACGACCCCTGGGGGACTCATCGATCCCGGAAACGAGTTCAGGACACGAACTGGGGGAGGCTTGGGGACGGGTATCCGGACCCCAGGATCTTCGGGAACCCCGACTGGCCCCCTTATCCGGACCGGAGGCCGGGGAGGTCGGGGGCTCCGGAAGGGTCACCGTATCCGACGACGACCGGGTGGATCCGAGACCGTAAACCCGCACCGCCAACTTGCCCGACCACCCCCGGATGACCGTGACGGGCGTCGACGGGGTATTGGTGGAAACGGGCAGAACATTGGTCCGCTGACTTACTACCCCGCCATTGGAGGTGGCGGTGGGGGACGGGGTGGAGGAGGCCGACGGAGTCCCGGGCGTCGGGACGGGCTACGGGGCCGGCACCGAGGTGACCCGGGTCGAAACGATCCGAGTGGTCGCGGTCCGCTCCCAAGGGGTGGCGGGTCGCCCGACGTCCGGTTCAACCGGGCTACCGGGTACCTCCGCATCGACGGAGGTGTCGAGTCCATCACGACCTCCCGTACCCGACCCCCACCCCCACCCCCCCCGACCCGTGACCGCCCGGCGACCATCACGAACTACTGCCACAGGACCGCCCCGTCCCGGGCGAGCCTCCCGCCGCCCGGCCCCCGTCGTGGGCTTTTCAACATCTCGACACCTCTCCTGACAAGTCGTCGTCGTCGTCGCCGTCGCCTTCTCCTTCGGTTGTCCAACTTGACTCAGCCCTCCACCGCTCCTCCACCCCCACCCAGACCCCCTGGTCCCGCCATTCCACCCCAAACCCGACCCGGTTCTGGTCGCCCGGGGTCCTGTGGTGGGGGGCGGTCCGCGAGTTTTGGATCGCTCCTCCCGTGGCACCCACGGACGCTCCCGAAGTCCACGTCGTGCAGTACTCCCCTGTCCTCGGGTAATCGACCCCCTGATTTACCCCCTAGGACCTCCGACTCCCTTCTCCCTTGACCTTTCCCCGCCGACGGTTTCCTTCGGCCCACGACTATTCGGCTGTCCCGCCTCCTCCTACCTTTGCACGACCTTGGCCCGTCCCGCGGACTCTACTTCTCGAGGCACCCCGGACCGCACACGTACCGATCCCTACTTACTCCCTCCTCTGGTGTCCACTCTCAGCTGGTGTTCGGTCGGGGTGGGACCGGGAGGACCCGACCGTCGCCCGAATGGACAAACGGTCCTTCCTGACGCCTTGACCCTCTCCTCTCTCCTCCGTCTTCCCGGTCCGACCCCCGGGGCCCTGAGGTCCCGGCTCTACTCCAAGTACTGCCTCCGCAGCCCGGGACGACTCGGACGCACTACCTCCGGTCACAGCTTCTCAGGTCTCTCCGGACCGTTCCCAACCCCGCCCCCAACTCAGTCGATCCACCCCCTATCCCGTTCCAAATTTCCCCTTTTCTCGTTCGGTTTCCGTTCAACCCAGTCCTTTCCCCCAACCTACCTTCCACGTCTAAGTTTCTCCTCTTTCATCCGTCTCTGTTCCTCCGTCATTCGTCCTACCTCATCCTACGTTAGGATTCCCGTCCCTCGGGTCCTCCCCTTTCCATCTGTTTCCTCATCTTTATAGGTCTTCACTTTTTTTCACCCTCTTTGTCTCTCAAGGATGGCAGGTTCCCTCCCCTTTCCTCAATCCGTTAAGATTGTTCCTTCCCCTTCTCTACCCCACTATGACCTCGGTGACCTTCTTGGTCTCTTGTTCAGCTTTCCCCAACTCAGGTTCCCTCTCTCAGGCCTAAATTTTTTTTTTCCCCCCCCCCCCTCCCTATTTCCCTTTCTCGGTTGGTTCTCCCAGCATCCCAGTTTGACCTGTTGTCAGACCAACGACTAGGTAAATCCTTTCCTTCGCCGTCCTAGTTTCCTCTTGGTTAGGCTCCATGATCTCCGGGCCAGTGTCTTCTTAGTCCGTTTAGATTCCCTCCTCCCCATCCAGGTTCTTAGCCTCGGTTAGTCCTTCTTTCCCTTAGTCCTTCTTTCTTAAGTCCCTTGGTTCTCCTACCTGTTTAGGTCTCCCTTCCCTGGCCCCACCCGACCTCTCCGCCTTTTCGGACCTTCTCTTCCACCCTAAACCCCCGACTCTCCTGGCCTGGTTAACCTCGCTTTCTCCGCCCTGGTCTTTGCCCCCGTCTGCTTAGGCCGCTCTTTAACTGGTCGGAGTCTTGTTGGTTAGTCCCTTCTTCTCCGTTCCCCGCTCGGTCCTGCCTCCCGTGTCGGTTAATCCTTCCCACCTTGAAAGTCGTCGGTTAGTCGGCGAAGCCTCCCGCCCGGTCCGCCCCGCCCTGTTCCCGGCATGGACGGCCCACCACCAACCACCGTATCGAAACGTCACCCACCCCCCGGCGCATCCGGACCGCCACATTCTACAGGCAGAGCCCCACACTCCAGGACCTCGACGGTATCTGGTTCGACCCCCCATCCCCCCCCCCTCCCTCCACAATCCCAAAGGAGGCTTCGACGGGAGCCTCACTCCTTGAGTCGTTTAGGGGGTCCCTCAAGCCCTCTTAGAAGGTCGACTGACCCCCAATAGGAGTCCTTGGAACCCGGTATTTCCTTTCTGTTCCCTTAGCCCCAGGGGTTGAAGTTTCTACCAGGGGTGAGCTCGGGGTCATTTATCTAGGGTCTCTTGGAGTGTCTGTACGTGTCCTTCCTCTGTCTGTCCGACTTCTCAGTCCCTTTTCACAGAATTCAACTTTTGTCCCTCAAACGAGGGTCCCGGGGGTGGGACATCCACTGTGTTTCGGGACCCCGGTTGGGGGCTCCCTGCGGGGGAGAAGAAATCTGTGCATCCTTGTCTCCGGGACTTGGAGTGCTTACCACGTTTGGTTCGGTCCCCGTCGTCGTCTAACAAGGGGTTGTCGTCCCTACCCCCTCCACCCCTCTCCTATCCTGAGGCCCTTTCATGGTCCATGTTCACACTTGTACTTGCAGCAGGTAGGGGGCCCAACTCCAAGTCTACGTACCCGGGCACGTTCCGGTCCATACACACGTTTGGTCATAAGTTGAGTGAGCACCCCTTTCTATGTCTCACTCCTCAGGGTGTACCTTTTATGATTGAGTGCACCCCAGGACGGGACGGTCCGACCCTTTGGGTCCACACACCCCCCTCCCCCCGTCCCCCGTCCATTTCTCACTCCCGCACTGTGCTTGTCGTCTTTTCCCCGTCTAAGCGTCCACTTGACCGACGGTCGATACATACGAATCCGGGTGCGAGTGTGTGTGTTGGTGTGTGACCTCTTTGTCGGAGCAGAAGGATACGTCGCCGGGGGTAGGTACCGGGGCTGAGTTCTCCAGTTTGTGAGGTGAAGAGCGGTAGTTGATCCTAAGAGAGACGCCCACCCCCTCGAGTTCCCCCGCACAGAGACTACGGTCCTGGGGGGGGAATGTATGTGTCTTGGGGTCGAATCCTTCCCCCGCCCCGGGGCACGGGTGAGTCGAGCGCCTTAAAGACCCCCCCCGGGGGCGCATCGCGCCGGAGCGCGTCAGGGCCTTGTTATCCTAGACCCCCCCCCGCGCGGGGGGTCCAGACGCAAGACTAAGAGAAAAGGAAGGGTGGAAACGTTCTCATCTCGGGCCCCGCGCTCCCCCTCCCCAGTCGTTCGGCCCTTAGGTTCCTACCCCCCTTTAGGTCCGGAACGAAGCGGTCAGGGAGGGTGGAAGGGTTCCGGAGAGCCAGACTTTAACAAAACGTGGGGGTAAAGGGGCGACGTAGAAAGAGAAACGTACGGCCTCGATCGAAACCGCCTCAAACGTTAAACGTTTGACCCCGCCGCCGCAACAACGTTTGGCTCCTTCCGGCGAGGGAACGTTCGGCCTCCCCTCAAACGCTACGTGCGCATCGGCCCGCCCGGGCCGGCACGACCCGGGGGTGGGGAACCGGGGAAGGAGGTCCGGTGGGGGCCGAGGAATGGATCGAAAGCGACTGGAGAGCATTGAGGTAGGGCGGGGCCGCGGCTCGCCCAGGGGCTTCGGCCGCGACCCCATCAAGGACAGGTACTTAACCGGCGCCACCTTTAACCCCCTCCCCCTCCCTCCCCCCTCCCTCCCCCGCGCGCGCGCGAGAGGAGGCGGCGGAGAGGGAGGCGACAACGAAAAAAAGGGGAAGAGAGAGAGAGAGAGAGAGAGAGAAAAAGAAACGTCGGCGGCTTCCGGGCCCTTCCGGGGCCCGCCCCCTCCCTCCCCTGTCCCCGCCTCCCCGCCCGTTCCCTCCCCCACGTCGGCGGCTCGGTTCCTCCCCCCTTCCCCCCAAGGGGGACCTCCCTTTCTCCCCCCTCCTCCCTGGGGCGACAGAGGCGGAAACGGGGCCGGGAACGTTCTCTCTTCCCCCCCCGCGCGCGAGTCCTCCCCCGCAGGGCCCGCCGGGGCCCCACCCACGCCCGAGACCCACGAGCGAGAGCGGCGGCGGCGGCGGCGGAGGAGGAGGAGACGCGAGTGCCACGTCGGTAGAAACGTGTTCCGCCGACCCCCTCCCCCCTCCCCTTCCCCCCCGCCCGCCGCCCCACAGACCGACGCGAGGCGAAGGAGGGTGTTAGGGCACGTTTACGTTTTTTTTTTTTTCTCTCTCTCTCCGTCTGTGTCCCGCGATCGTCCCGGACCCCCACATCCCACGTCGCAAACATGTCTTTCGGTCGAGGCGGCACGCGTCTGCGCGGACCCTTGCGTCAAGTCAAATAAAAAGAAAAATTAAAAACGTAATAAAGTGAGAACGTAGAGAAAAGGTTCTACAAAAATAAACCCCTTTCTCGAGTTGAGGTCAGGGGGTCCACGTCGCGCTAGGACGGGGGTTGGCTCGGGCGAACGTTATGCGTGGGGGGGGGTAAAAAAGGACCTAACGTTTCACGGGGACACGCGCGTCCCCCTCGCGTCCCTTTGTGCGCACACGCGTTTGCTCAGAGACGCACAGGCACCAGGCACTGTGACTCCCGCTACCGGCACAGTGTGGGAGAGTGTACGCTCAGACGCGTGGGCCTGACGCGAGGACCCAGGGCTCAAAAGTGCGTGAGGATGGGGCCCCCGACCCGACCGCCTATGGGGGGTCCAGTCTTCTGGCACCTCCGGACGCTCCCCGGCCCTGCGCCCTTGTGCAACGGACCCTTGAACGCACATAGGCATGCGTCGCCTTTGTGCACACGATCCCATCCGGAGCCCGGCCTGCTGGGGATGAGGGTAGTGGGGAGGCTCGAGTCGAGGCCTCAAATTCTCCGGACCCCCAAAGGCCTTAGGCCACGCTTAGACCCCGTGCCAAGTCTCTTGGGGACGAGGCGAGGCTTCGGCGAGAAGTCGACACAGAGGACTCTGACGTTCCCCTCCTATTGTCGCCTCAGTTTCCGGGCCGACAAAAACGGGGTAGTTGGTTCTGGTGAGGCTGGGCGGGACCCGCAGAGTCGGTTAGGGCCTGGGAGACCCAAGTTCTGGGTGGGAGGATATTATATGGTCTGTGTGTGTGNGTGTGTGTGTGTGTGTGTGTGTGTGTGTGTGTGTGTGTGTGTGTGTGTGTGTGTGTGTGTGTGTGTGTGTGTGTGTGTGCCGACCTGGTGCGGAGGCAAGAGGTTCGGAGAGGGACCTATTATTCGAGTTTTAAGATTCAGGGCGGGGATTCGGGTGCGGGGAGGGGCCCGGCACGGGAGGGAGACGCGGGGCGGGGGTCCGGCTTCGGGTCGGGGTATGGAACACATCCCCCCGCCTCCACGCAGCACGTGGGGACTCCGTCGGTCGCGGACGAGCATCCAGCCCTCCGGACCTCCACTCCCACCTCCGACCCCGCAGACGCCCGAGTCTAGCGATTCCCCGGATTACTCAAGCTGTGACCCCTGTCTTCCACGTGACAATCGTCCCCTTTGGATGTCCTCTCTTTCGGAACCCTTTTCCAGTCTGAGTCCCTCTGACTTAGAGACTCCCACCATCCCCCTGTCTCATTCCCTCTATCTGGTCCCTTTTTCTCCCAGTGGAAGTTGGCTTGAGACGTGTGTCTTTTCGTGGTGCGTTACTGTCCGTCCGTGTCTTTAGTTGTCAATGCCTCTGTCCGAATAAGTGTCTGTGTACACGGGGTTATGTCCGTCTCAGTACCTCTTTGTCGGGACGTCTCTTCGTCCGTCTGTGTGTGTTCTTTGTCTGTGTAGTCTCTTTGTGAGGCCACGTTTAAAGTGAGAAGGTTGTTTGAGAAGGACCTTTGGAGGTTTAGGTGAGGTGAAACTCTGCCTACGAGCTCGTGAGAGAATGTGAGACGGTGACTCTTTCGGTGTGGATCTGTTGAGTGTGCCTGTGTGTGTGTTTCTGTCGGAGTAGGACAGTGGGGTCTTTGACTGCAGGGTGTCTGTGGGTGTCTGGTGTCCAACTTCGGAGTAGTCTATGTTGTAGGTGTCCTACTTCCAGTGGCCATTTGGCCCATGACGTTTCTGTCGGTCCGTCGTTTATAACTGCCTGAAGGATAAACCACGGTTCGTGACACCTATATTAGCCTACGTCGTTGGTCTGCGTCTTAGAGTGTCTGAGATGTGTCCTGCTAGAGGAGTCTAGAAAGTCGTCATGGGTGGACGGGGACTAGACCAGGCAGAGGAATCCTACTGGGAGGGAGGGGACGAGTGGGACGAGATTTCGAAATTTCGGGGGTTTCGAGAGAATGAGAACTCCTGTCCTTACGACGGACGCCGGGGCTGCCGGTACATCTATGGTCTTCCGAGGATCCGGCCGGTCCTACTACTCGTGTTACGGATGACAGTCGGGGTGTCGGTCCGAACGCTGTAGGTGAGCAGGTGCAGGACACCCCCCACCTCCCCACCCCCAACAAACGTCAACTGTATGAATCAATTCCATCCCTCAAGTCTATCTGTTAAAAGACTCGGGGGTGCGACTCATGACGGTCTAAAATCGTTGATTATTACTCCTCTGGGTTAATTTACACTTAAAATCTATTTGTTACTCATTGAAAACATATTCATACAGAGTACCTTATACACTCTATATGATTTTTTTTTTTTTTAATAGGGACAAATAAACTCTAAGTTTAAATTGACCCCCACATCCCGCCCCTCGTTAGGACATAAAATAGACCGTTGGGACAGGGGAGACCTTACGTCAGGGAAAATGGTTGGTCGGGTGTCTCCCCGCCCCGGAGTGGTCTGTCCAGTCTTTTTGAGTAGACAGTTCCGCCTGTAGGGGGGAGTCAGTGTCTCACTACCCCAAATCCTGAGTACACCTGGGAACCGATTCCACTTCACGGAAATCGTTAGTTCCAAAGTATAGACTCCTTTTCCCCCCCACCCCGTGTCCCTCCTGGGACCGAAGGACTCCGGAACGATCCAGAACGACGACTCCCTCGAAGGAAATCCTGACCCAACCCCCCTTGAAAGGAGTTTGTCATTTGGGGTCCGAAAATCGGGAGAAGCGTTTTTCGACGTGAGTCTTCCACCGCGAAGGACTAAGCCTGTGCGAAGTCCATCTAAGTTCTTCGGTGGTCCGGAACTATCCGGACATCGTTTGGTCAATGGAGGGGATCGTTGGTTACACTCCTAAGATCGGGTCTGAATCCCGGACAACGATTCCTATGTGAGGATCGTTGGTTCGGTGATCCCCCCACTCTACGGACCATGGACCTCCCCCCAGGAGGACACCCGTCCTCCGGAACCCAGGACTCGGACCGATCCACACCAACGATCCCTCTTCCGGAGGAATCGTTGGTCCCGTTTCGGTCCTACCTCAACACCCCCTCCCCCTTGGTTGGTCCATCACTCACGACGACCGAAGAAACCAGGCCGGACCGGTCCGAACCAACGATTCCTCGTGGGGGGGTGAATCGTTGTTCCGACGTCGGTGGTGCCCCCGGAGTCTTGAGTCTCCTCCCCAACCCCAACCCGGACCCGACTAGGCCGTCCACTTCTGTGTGTCCGAAGGTGGTTGACCGGATGGGGTCGGGGCAACGATCCCTCGTTGGGGGAATCGTTGGTTCGACGACTCCGAGACCTGAGGTTTCTACCCGAGTCCACCCGGCCCCGAAGACTCAGACTCCGGAGTCCCGACATTGGAGAGGGAGGTTGACAGGGGGAAGGACCCCTGTCCCCTGGAGAGGGGTCACTCCACACCACCCTAAGACTCCGTTCCCGAGATCAGAGTCTCCTTCCCGAAAGAAACTGTTGAGGGAGGTCCTTGAGTTCCTCGCACCTTAGACCTCCCTCGGTCAAAACCCACCCCCTACCACCAAGTCGGAGGACCGATTTCGGAAGGGGATCAACATGTCCTACTGTCTCGAGAGGGTTGAGTGGAGGAAACGGTAACATCTACATCGAAAGGGTTTTCGCTAGGAACTTACCCGTCCTTCTCCCTTCAGACTTTTCGTAGTTGACCTTCTAAGGTGTGGGGGTCTGGTCGGGTGGGACTAGAGACTCCGTCCTCCCGTCTCCCTCAACTCCCCGTCCTGGGCTGGGGGTCCAGGATCTCCCCTGAGGAGGCCCCTGGGATCCAGGAGTGGCAGTCTTATAACAGGAGTTTCATGAGAGCGCGGAGAAGGGTCCTTGTATAGAGGAGAGCTGTGAGGGCAAGGTTCAAGGGACCGCACTTGTTGAGGTCCAGGGTCATTAACCGAGAACCTTGTGCGAATGCCGACGGGTCCTTCGAGACACGGAGACCCCTCAGGTCCTTCTGGAGATCCGGGTTTTCTGTGTGTTCCGTAATCAGTGAGTCAACACAGACTGAGAAACGGTGGGGTGCTTGACATCGGACGGGACCAAGGAGACAGGTACTCTAAGAGGTCCGTTTCTACGACCTCACCCATCGGTAAGGGAAGAGGTCCCCTAGAAGACCTGGGTCCCTAGTTTGGGACCAGAGGACGTAACCTCCGTCTAAGAAATGGCAGACTCGGAGGTCCCGTTGGGTTTTCTGTATTCCCTGTCTTTTGCCTCCCTAGGATTCTGACTCCTGTGTGCATACAAACACACACACACACACACACACACTCAGCGAGTCAATACAGAGAAACGCTGGGGTGCCTGACATCGGGCGGCCCGGTAGAGACAGGTACCCTAAGAGGTCCGTTCTTATGATCTCATCTAACGGTAAGCGAAGAAGTCTTCTAGAAGGACTGGGTCCCTGGCTTGGGACCAGAGGACTTAACGTGTGTCTAAGTAAGGACAAACATGATGTCCCTTCAGGAACCCCTGTACTTCCTTGGACTTGAATTCCTCTGCCTCTGATACCCCAGGACCCCTCCTCCGCTGACCTCGGTCCCAAAGAGGACACGGTCTCCTTCCACCCACAACCACGGACCTGCGACCGAGAAGGGGGGTTGTGAGTGGAGCCGGAACGAAGGGTGACCTACTCCACAGGTCCGTCCACCGGTTAGGGTCCATATCGTCGTCGTGTCTCCCCGCCGGGGAGTATAAAACACCTGTGATCCTTGGTCTACACCAATCTACTCTTCACGGAGTCGGTGACTTCTTACTCCGGTCCTAAGGGACTAGTCTAAGACACCAGGTACTTAATATTATTCTCGTCTGTGAATGCACCGGACATTAGACCTGGTCTCTGACAAGTTCCAGTAAATGGAGATAGTTGAGTCAAAGTAAAAGTAGTGTCACGATAATAATAGAGGCAAACTATGTCCTCCTCTGACTCCGTGTCTCTTCTTTTTCTTGAACGGGTTCAAGTGTGTCAAACGTTCTAAGTCTCCGTCCTAAAGTCGTTTACGTCACAGGGAGGTCTCTGGTCTCGGTCCTCGAATAGAAAAAGGGTCGACAAGTACGTCGTGGGTCGTACCCAAACCCGTGTCTCGTCCGCGAGCATTGGTACAGGTAACTAACCTAGGGAAAGAAGGACTATTAGAGGTACATATGGGTAGAGAGACACGGGTAACGGTGTAGGTGGATGTCGCAAACAGCGAGTCAGCACAGACTGTAAAAACGCTGGAGTACCTGACATCGGGTAGTCCGAGGAGACAGGTACCCTAAAGGGTTCGTTCTTGTGACCTCACCCAACGGAAAGGGTAGATGTCCGCTAGAAGGACTGGGTCTCTAACTTAGGTCCAGAGGACGTGACATCCATCTATGAAATGGCGGACTCATGGTCCCTTTGGAAAGGTGGGTGTCTTAGTCTCATATATTCTTCATTTTGGTCTCGCCGTATAGGACCCTAGGTCGTCAACTCCCTCCCCCCGTTACTAGGACCTGAGGACCTAAACCCCCGAGGTTGTCGGTCCAGCGGTTCCACGGGTTCGGTTTGAGACGGAGGTCCCTGTAGGTGAATGGACGGATTTGAACACTCGTGACAGGAGAAGAATTAGCCCCGGAGGAGCCGATTGACGCCGGTCGACACTTCTCCCCGTCCCCTCTCCCCTCCCCTCTCCTTGCTCTCCCATGAAACAAGTAATTTCGGCCGTGTTAGGACCAAGGTCCGTTCTCCCCGCCCCAAAAAATAATGGACGGGACCCGCCCTGAGTCCATTCCCTGTCTCATAAATTTCCCTGGAATACTTTTTTATGTATTTATCTCTTTCCCCGGAATATTAATTCCCATATTGCAGGTCTCGGGGTATCTCTCGGACCCAGAGGACTGTGGTACCCCTGTGAATCCCACAACCTATCCGCGGAGGAGGGGAAGGGAGGATATTAAAGGAGGAAGGGGTGGGGGTCTCTCGAGCGGTCCGACTCGATCCCTTTACTTGTAGATCTATAGATCAATAGATCTTTGACCTCCCTTTGCATACGGAATCAGGGATCTCTATCCATCCATACGGCGTCATTTAAGGACGAAGGACTCTGTTAAACTTCCCGAAACTGAAGGCTAAAGAGTTGACGAGGTAAATGTTTCACCCCTGTCTCCTCGGCAGGGAAGAGATAACAAAGAAGAAAACGCCCTCTTTTCACCTACTATGTATGAAACCATTCGCCCGAAAAGTTAAAGACCCGTTTCACCAATCAGGAATTTGTGTCCGAACTTCTCTGCGTTTCGGATCCTTGTTGGTCCTTTAACGGGCGGGTCCCTTTGCGGATCACAAATGATTCGTGCGGGGGATAAGTGCGGTCAAAGTGGCTGGCCTTGGGAGCTCAACGGTGAGTGCAAAGGCCTCCCTCCTTTTTTTCTTCCCTCTTAAATGATTCGGTCTTCTCGATAGAGGCGGAGATCCCCGTCTTGATGAAGGCCAAAGGAGCGGCCCGCCTTCGCAGCCTCGCCTCTCCCTTTTGTCGCGAGGAAAGGCCACATCCCCATGACAACTTCATCGGTGGCTCCTTTCTCCCCAGCAGACACTCCACTCAAGGTCCGCCATCTTCTGACAATCACGCTAACGGAAGGGCACCCGTTCTCAGAACACCAGGACTCCTTCTGACCCTGTTATAAAACTTTAGGACTGAAGGACCGTCAATAATTATCTCGCGAGATCCACGGAGTTCAAACTTCGGCTTAACCTCCAAGAAATTTAGGGAAATCCATCGGTTTGGAAGTAAGCTGTCAAGAGGGCTCTCATAATTAAGGTCACGTCTGCTTACCCGACGCCTAGGGTCCCGTGCCTTCTCTGACCCTGAGGACCTACAGATTCCTCACTATAACTTACTCTTCGTTGGGGGGGGGTGGTGGTGGTGGTGGTGAAAGCACCGGAGTCAAAGAGTCTGGCACTACCCCTCTCGCCCCTTCCCAACACGTCAGCGGCGGCGACGGAGGAACGTGGAAAGACTGTCCGGGAAGGGAGAACCTCAACGACATCCAATTGCAAAAGGAGACACCTCGAAACCCCAATCCGTCAGTATCCAAGAGTGGAACTACCATGACGACTAAGCAACATTTGACTCCGGAACTACCTAGGAATTTCGTCAAAATGAAATTATAAAATAATACTTTTACAGGGTGGACAGTCCAATCAAAGAAAGAGAAGGAAGCAAGAACAGCGCACCGTTGTTTTTAAACCTCGTTGCCTGCTTTTCCACATGTTGTTGTCTGTTCAAGGTCGAGGTAAGTCGAGTTCGTCTATTAGAAAATAATTAGGTCGTGAGGCATCAGGAGGAGGAGTAGGAAGGGCAGTTCGGGAGAACCGAAGGGAAAAATGTGAAGTCAGAGGAAGAAAACCGAAACGGGGCAAGTTTCATCCCGAACATGGCTGGTAGTCAGTTACTTTCCCTTATTTTTACCCGTATACGAGTTCCGGTTTACTATTAATATTCAATATATCGAAGTCCGACACAACCAATACAGAATTATCCGAGGATTGACGGATTGGCGTCCATTCCAATGAACCTCTCCAGGGACGCCAGTACAATATAGGTGACACACTTATCCTATGTACACGTCCTCAACTTTTCAGAGACACCAATATAAACATCGTATAAACACTCGAGAGGACCGACACAGAGTCTCAAATCTCTGCCGAACGTAGGGAAAGTCGGTCCGAAGGGGAGCAACGAGTACAGACTGAAGGATGGATTGTGTTGAATGTATTTTCACCCTAGTATTATATTTTTAAGGATTCCGGTCTCAAAGACAAATAATTATGAAAACGGTATGACTGACCCATAAAAAAAATTATATATTCCGCTTCGGACAGATAGCACTGTACAGTGGGGATTTATGGAATCCTATGTACACATTCTTCGTCTCTGTAAAAGTGTTGTGATTTGATTGATATGAAGTTGAAAAATTTTTACAAAGTCGTTAAAAAAAAAATTTAAAATTTTTCGTATGTCCGTGTGTTTTTTCGCCCTTGTAAAAGAAGGTACCGGTATTATGATAATAGTATTAGTATAATAGTATAATATAGTATTAATAGTATGATAATAGTATTATGAATGTTTTCGTTGGGATTATTTTTACAGTCAACAAACTTAGTCTTAGTTAAGTTTATTAACAAAACAGAAAATTTAAGCAGAATTAAAGATTGTCCGAGGGGGAGGTGTGGTAGGACAAAAAAAAAAAAAAAAATATAAACAAACAAATAAACCGACACCACCCAAAATCAACACCGTATACTCTAGAAACTAGAAGCACCACCGTACACCCTAGTTTGGGCCCAGGAGCCGTAACGCTCGTGTTTCAGAAGAACAGTGACCTGGTGGTCCCTTCAGGTCAGTAAAGACAATAATATCACGAAAACACTACATAACTGACCTACCCACCAAGCAAAGTAACTAATGTGTGGATGGGCCCGGGATAACAACCTTCAGTAATTGACTATGATAGTACGGTAGAGACACGGGTCGGGGGTGGGGGTCCACGGTCCGTCACGACCCTGGGTCGGACCTCAGGTCGGGTCCGGGGTGGAGATCCCCTGAGGATCAGACCTCCCTCTTTAAGACTCTACCGACATTACCTCCATTTAGTCCCGTAACAGTCTCGTAGTCCTTATGGATGGAGTCCGAAGGACTACCCCGGACTCTCCTCCTTCGCCTACCCTAAAGGTCCCAGCCCATCCCCCTCCTGGTCCGGGTAGGTGTCCCTACAGGTCCTCACCTCGGTCCGGGACGGACATCCTCGACGGGGTAAGGTGTGACTTTTAGTCGTGTCTCGGACCCCGGTGGACGTCGGTCCGCCGTGGTCGCTACCGGAGTCGGTGTTTGCGTCTACGGACCCAGTTGGGGGCCGACGTGACCCGTGGAAGAGGGATTCGCTTTCACTTTCAGCGAACCACCTGAGAAAGGTTGGGGTACCTGACATAAGAGATCCGGTCTTATGACTTCATCCATCGGTAAGGGAAGAGGTTCCCTAGGAGGGTTGGGCCCCTAGCTTGGGTCCAGAGGGTGTAACGTCCGCCTAAGAAATTGCAGACTCGGTGGTCCCTTCGGGTTCTTATGACCTCACCCATCGGATAGGGAAGAGGTCCCCTAGAAGGGTTGGGTCCTTAACTTGGTCGCAGAGGACGTAACGTCCGTCTAAGAATTGGTTGACTCGATAGTCCCTTCGGGACCCTAAGTCACCTCAATTGTACATATTTTCCGAATATTGTCCCGACCCAAATGGTCTGGAGAATCTACTTATGGTCAGTGATAATTATCTTTTTAAGGTCTACAAGGGAAAAACGAAAATCCCTCGGAGGGAGGAAGGACGAAGACTATGAAGGATATAGACAGACACTCAAGGAACTTACATTAACCGGGAAACCCAAGGGAATTGTGTCCGGACGTGGGGGGACCCTGTCGGTCGTCGTAGGTACACTGGGGTACGAGAAGAGTCCTCCCCTGAACATCGTAGGAAATCAAGAAATAAAAAGAGTAGGAAATCAAGATTCTCCCTAGAGACTGGAGTCCTCTAACTCCTGAGTTTGTTTAGCTGACGTCTTTTTCTGGACCCCTCTATTATTCCCTCTAAACTTATGGTCGACCTATCATCTACTACAATTCCTTAATAATTACGTAGGTATCATAGCACTAGTACAAAAAATTTGTGTCATCGGTGTTCAGGGGTCTCCGACACCGCGCGAAACTATGAACAGAGTCCCGGGGCTCCCTGACATAAAAAAAAAATTAGTGAAGTAAAATTAATTAAATGTAAGTTCGTGGTTATGACCTAAGTCAGGGACCCTTTGAAAATTCATACAGACCACGTTGGTCCTGCACACTAACATGTAAACGAGGACATTTAAAATACTTTAGATTTACATCCTGTTCAAGGAGGTCACTTTTAACAAGAGACTCAGCTCTGTATGATTTTCTCACCTGATCTGACACCTAAAACTTCTAAAGCATCCTCTTACCCTCGCCTAATCGGAAATAAGAACCTAACACTGGAGGGGCCCTCCTGACGGTCGACAGTGCACTGACTCCCCCCACCGAGACCTCGGGGCCACGGGCCCAAGTTCAGATCGAGACAACGGTCCCCCCGAGGTACCCGGACCAAAGAGGAGACATTCTCCCCTTCCAAGTATCCATTATCGACGAGAAGGAACCGACACAGGAGAGACTTCACGATCACTGTCGTCCACCACCATCAAGACAAAAGATTCGGACAGGATTGACTCCTCTGGTATTTGGACGGGTGGGGTCAGTCGCCAAGAGTTTGAAGAACCAGAGTCCTAGAATTTTTAGTCGTTCCTGAGGTTTCTCGAAAACAAACACCTTCAAGCTAGGTAGTGTCAAACGGGGTAGTCCCCTCAAGGGACCACCAGGTGACCAATCCTAAGGCGTGAAGGTGACGACTTCCGGGCCCAAGCTAGGGACCAGACCTTTGATTCTAGGACGTTCGGTGTTCACGCCGGTTTCCTTTTTTCTAAACGGAATATTCTACTTTTGTCTGTACTTTCCCAGAAATAACTTTATGAGTATATTGTTTTTTAAGTAGATGAATTTCATATGTTGAGACCAAAAAGCATCTTAGTGATAAAACCATTGGTAGAGGTGAAAGACTAAAGTCCTGTAAAAGTAGTGACGTCTTTCTTTGGGGTAGGGGGAATCGTCGGTGAGGGGTGAGGGCAGGAGAGAAGAGGGTCGTCCACCGTCGGTGGTCAGAGGAAAGGTAAAGATACCTAGACGGGTAAGACCTGGAAAGCATATTTGCCTTAGTTGTTATCCCGGAAAACATGGACCGAAGAAAGTGAGACATGGTCTGTAGAAAATTTCGGTCCCAACATGTTCGTGTTCAACGTGTCGGAGACCTTTTGAGGTCGTCTGTGAGTAATCCCTTGTTCTCCTTGTCTCCGTTTGTGTATGACCACAGTACCTTTGGCAAGACACCCGGGGGACTTTCATAGAATCCCTGGGGACCGCAGAGGCGTCTGGAATGAACCTCTTGGTGACCGGATTCGTTCACAGAAGTGAAGACAGGGAGGCAAACGGAGAGAGGTTTCACCTCTACGGCTACTTTGTCTGGAGTCTCCCACCGACTTCAATCTGCTAACTACTCTACTCCGGCACCCCTCAACCGGACCCCCAGTCCTCAGTTCGTCACAGGGAACACGAATAAGGGCACTGTCGGGTCTCTTCATTACTAGGGAGAGATCGCCAAGGAGAGAAGAGTCTCTCTTTTACAGGGTCAGATGTTTCGGTTTCTCGAACCGGTGTTCTGTTCGTCGGGTCACGGTTTATGGTGCCTCCCAGTTCCGTCAACTGTTGATTCTTATCTCACCCCTTAAACAGGGACGCCTCCACTTGAGCTGGAAGTACTCACCACTACCCACCCCCCTGCCCCCGCCTTCGGTCCCCCGGTCCCGTCTCCTCCCCCGACCGTCCACTCGGCCCCTCCACCGTCCACGGCCGGTGGACGAGGTTTCGACCCCCCACTCCCCTTCGGCCTCCTCCCCGGCACCCAGCTCAACCCCACAAAGTGGTTCCAGTTGGAGACGTGCGTCGTGTCACCGGCGCCGACCTCACTGTCCTTACAAGGTGTAGCGTTAACCCCATATCAATCCTCCCACATACGTAGACAGTTTTGTGTAGTTGACGCAGGAAAGCCCAGACACGTAGATAAGGGACATTTACATGGTTGACCCTCCCTCTGCGGTCATCCCCCGCACGTTCTGGGTATTCAAGGTCTTCTCCAAACACAAAACTTTCTCTTTCCGTTCAAAGACTTTCGTAGTGTTTGGTCCCTTTATTTCTACTTCAACGAAAAAATATAAAACCCTCGGGGACCACCACGGGGGTGGGGATGGAAGACCTAGGAGGAACGTCGGCCTCTTGACCCCTCTTATTAAAGGACTTGTAAGGTATACGGTCTGAGACACATACTGAAGTAAATCAGGTGTGTCGGTAGGTCAATTGCAGTCCATGTCGGGTACCAAGACGCGTGGAGAATGGTTTCCCGAGACTTTCCCTTAATGGGCAGGGTCGCTCCTCTCCCGGGTCCGGTCCGTCTTCCAGAATAAGGTAACTAGGGTAGTTGGGAATCGAACAAGCTAACTACATGAGAACAATTTTCCCCGAATGAGAACATTAGGGGGATCAGAAGGTGATCGGCCATTTCTGGGACGGATGGTTACACCCTCTGCATCTACACCCAAGTCAGGGACCCAACCCTTCTAGGGGACCTCCTCCCGTACCGTCGGGTGAGGATATAGACCGAACCTCTTAGGGTAACTGTCTCCTCAGACCACCCGACGTCGGGTACCCCGGAGTCTCACCCTGTCCTGACTTCGTACGCACGTAGGCAGGGGATCAGTTAGGGGAGGGAAGGTACCCGTCGGTAACAATATACGTACTGGGAAAACAAACGTCCACAAGTTTTACATAACAAACCCCGTGCACATCTAACAAAAGAAAGAAAAGCGGGTCGCAGTACCAAAATTCTAGGTGGGTACTACGAGACATGTGTGGGTCAGTCAACGTGGAGTGACGACCCATCAGAGGAACCACCCGTCAGTGACGGGTAAGGTGGTCCCGCCCTATAAATCAACGGAAGTCGATGCGGGGTCCTATTTGCTGTGGTGACACTTGTAGGAGCATGTACGCGGGATCACCCACAGCAGAGACACGTCTTAGCGGAGGTGAGCGAAACACCTTCAGGGGGTCGTAGGGGACACCCCGCGGAGAGCGGTCGGGAGTGGGACCAGAACCGCGCGCGAGTGTCGCGACGGGCGGCGGGACCTCTCTCCTCGTATCACTACAGGGTAGCACCGAGAGGACACTCCTCTCGACCTCCGTCGGTGGGCAGGCAGAACCCGGCGAGGACATTGAGCGGATAAGAGTGGGAACCGCGCAAAAGGATAGTTCCATTGACCCAAAAAGACCAACTAAATGGTCAGTCAAGAGGGAGATTGTGAACAAAACTTTTGAGCCTTAAATAAGGTTGCGCTTACTATGCACTCCCTTGTTAAACTCGTTGTCCGTTTGACGTGGATTCGCTTAGGTCTGCACGAGGCAACTTTACGCGCACATAGTAGGTGTGCGTGAGCTCTTGGGTCTCGTAGACGGGCCGCGAAACCAGAGGGTACGCACAAGAACGGGGTGGGTAGCGGAGCCTACGGTCTTGAAAGGCAGTCTATCGTGCATTGGGAGGAAGGTGGTGGAGTCCTATTGAGCGTTGAACACGGGGAAGGTTGTGGTGAAGGTCTTCGTTTGAAGTCCGGAAAAAGTCGTACCTCACGAAAAAAAAAAAAACTCCCATCTCCGGAAAGAATTGGTAAATTACTCACCTTTTGACAGAAGGGGACGGGGTGAGGGTCGAAGGGGTAGTCCAGTCTAGTCCTTGGTATTTCTAGGTCAGGAGAGAACCCGAGGGAGGCCAGTGGTGGCGGAACGTCGATGGAGAAGGAGGGGGGCTCCTACTGCGCCGTACCGTTCTTGACGTGTCGCCCCCGGCAGATGTGGATGGTACTCTTTTTCTTCCTGTGTCCATGACCCAAACCGCTCCCCCCGTTTACCTGGGGTATTACGGGTCCAGCGAGTGCAACGGGGAGACCAACTCGAACCATACGCACAGAAAGAGGACTGGGACAATTGTGTCGGGTCCACTGGCTACCAGTATTGGTCTCTACATTGTCGGGTGTGTTCGGTTGTTGGAAAAGGGACGGAACATGTAATTCACGGAAGGACGAACTTAAGTAGATTCGGAGGATTTGTGGGTGTCTCCTTCCTTAGTCACGACCGTCGGGTATAAGGTCTGTCCCTTTGACTCCGGGTCTCTCCACGCCCGTGAACTCGAACAAGGGTCTCGGTCTTCCGGACTCCCCTCAGTCGGTGCTCGGAAAAGGGGGTCGACCGAGAGTCCGACGGAGTCTCGGACAGACAGACAGTGAATGGGAGACCCCTACTTGTGGACGACACCCACACGGGACGGGGACTGTGTGTCTGGGGCCCGTGTTCGAGGACTGACGTGTTCGCGGGGGGTGGAGGCGACACAGGAGCGACACGGAAAGAGAGGCCCGAACGTGTTCCCGCGTAGGGGACAGAGAGGTAGGGAGACACACAAGGACAGGGGTCGCCGGAGTCCGATACCGTGGGTCTTGTAAGCTGACTCGGCCCTACGGCAGTTCCTGAAACTGACGACGACGGAGAGTAACGTCGGGACGGTGCTGGGACAGCAGTGCATTCGACCCGTGCACTCACCCGACCAGTCCCCCGTTTCCCGTTCCCTTGGCGACCTCCCCGACATGTCGGTCCCACGGGATGTATTCGGTGGATGGGAGGGCCTCGGAGCCACAAGGGGAGACTATGGACCCGTGCTAGGATCACATGAAGCACCCCACACCTTCTCTTATGCAAGTATCATCTCCCATCCCGAGGACCTTGTGACGGTCGGGCATTATTGAAGCACCTCACGAAGGGCAATAGACGGAGAACTAACGTCTTCGAAGGGACCACTGAGTGTACCATTTCGCAGATGGACGTTACACCCTATGGGTCCAAACTAGGGACCCAACCCTTCTAGGGGACCTCTTCCTTTACCGTTGGGTGAGACCATGGAAACGGACCTTTTAAGGTACCTGTCTCCTCGGACGATGTCAGGTACCCCAGCTTTTCTCAGTCTCTGCTGACTCGCTGAAATGAAGGGAGTGAACTGACGTCTCTAGGTCGACTACGGTGTATTCGGTATGGGGATCCGTTTGAGAATGGTCCGTCCTGTAAGGTTCCTGAATCCTCATGGGAAGGTCCTCGGTTCGTGTCCGGTCAGGAAACCAACCTTATACGTCCTACACCTGTTGGAACCGGGGGACTCGATTGGGAAATACCGTGTTCTAAAAGGGGATGCGAAACCTCGTGTAATATTTCGGTCCTCTCAATTTTGCCGCGTCAGTGGAGACTCTCGATTCGTCTAGGGACTCACTCGACGACGGACATTCTACGAATCCCCCAGAGGTCCTGTCCCTCGACTACAAACCGCCCACCGACAATTGACGGCCGGTACGAAAGAGTAGGAAAGAAGAGAAACGTCGGGTCTACCGATGGACATACTCGCCCTTCGTTAGGATCTCATGTAAAACGTGGTCTTCTTCCTTTAACGGGCCGTCTACTTCCACTCGGGCAAAATACCCACTTCTTTGACTCCGGTCCTCTACAGTGTCGTGAAAGATCTCCGGTGTCTCGAGTAGTCACTGTCTCCGTCCCAAACTCGAGACCACCAGACAGAGGTCGGTTCGACAACTGGTGACGACGGTTCCCTGTCTCTTCGGTGGCTCAGGGTTTGGTCGATTTGCCCTTTACTAAACCCACAGGATGTGAACTACCCTCCTTGGTCGACTCCGTCGTCTCTATGTGTCGTATACTGACACGCCGGTGGTCGGACGTGGTTTGTCTCGGAGACGGCCCTCACAGGGGACGCACACGGGGGTGGATCCCACGGGGTTTGGGTGTTGGGTGTCCTCTCACGGGCCGAGTGACGAGGGACCGGTGGACGTCCGGATGCTCTTCGTCGCCCCGCGGTCCGCTCTCCTCGTCTTCCTCGACGTCGCCCGCCGCCGCGTCCTGGTGCACGCCCCGAAGGACCTCTTCCTCCGCCGGTAGCACTCGGCCGGGGAGTTGGGGAAGTGCGGGTTCCGGCGGAGCCGTCCCTTGCCGGGTCCACTCTCTCTCTACTCAGACGTCCATCCACTCCCCCAGGGTGTCCACGGAGACACCCACGCCGTAGGGTCGGGGAGGGACGACGTCTGCTACGGGTTGGGCCCAGGTCACGCCCGGGGCGTCCGTTCCTGTTCCTGTTTCGCGACGGGTCGAAGACCTAGGGTAGCGACTGAGGGCTCCGCTTCCGGTGTTTCGACCTCTTCGGCCACTCTGGGTATAGGGTCGTGCGCGGGCACGCAGGAGAAACGGTCTCTCCCGGTCCAAGTGGAGAGGCTGGGAGACGGGTTTGGTCCCAGGACTTCCGGGGGAGGGGTAGGAGGGTGGTGGACCGAGGTCGCGGCGGACGACTGGGACGGAGGGAGAGGGTGGGGGTGGGGGTCAGCGCGTAGCACTGGACGGGGTACAGGCCCTTCGGCGACGCGTACAGGCTGAACTGCGGCCACGCGAAGTGCGGCGACCTGTCGAGGCACCTGGCGCACCCCGAGTAGTGCGCGTCGCTCGCGATGCACACGCGGCACTGGGCGCTGTCGGACTCGTTGCGGTGCGGCACGCGGCACGACGCCGGGAGCACTCAGCAGTTCCCCTGTCGGGTCCCTGTACGACCTGCGCCACCCACACCCACACCGGGTGACAGACCCCGCCCCGGGGACTAGGAGTGGGGGCTGGGAGTAGAAGTGGTGTCACCCCGCCACCAGTGGGACCTCACGCACCTCTCCGACTAAGCGTTCCTGTACCACCTGGGCCACTGGCCCCTCTTCGAGTGCCTGGCGCTGTAGTAGCACGACGTCGCCCACTCACCGCGGGGAGGAGGGGCGGGGGACCGGAAGGCCATTGGGGCGGAAGGACGGTCTCCGGGGCGGGGAAACAGAATCGGGGCGGGAGTAGTTCGGTCCCCGGTCCCTAGTCGGAGTGGAGGCGGCGATCCCTTGGGAGGACCGTGGCAGAAGGAGAATGTCCCGCCGTGCCCGAAACGCCCGAGGCCTCACTTCGACGTCCGCCTCTTCAGGGCCGGCCACTACGTCCGGACTCGCGCCCTTTGGTTTATTTTCCCCGAACCTGCGCTGACCGGTACACCGCGGAAGTAAGTGGCGTGGCCTCGGGTCCTCGGGCCCTTACCGCACGCGAGGCCTTACTGACACGAAACTTTCGCACCCGATCCTTACAAACCACACCAGAGTGCAATTCTCACTTCAGACTCACCTTACGTTTGCGTGTCTACATTTATCCAACTCACCGACGTTCAGCCTTACACTCGCCGTTGGTGGCCTCCCGCGGTGCAATTGCCCGATTTACCTTTAGGGGCGCGTAAGGAAAACTCAATTTGGTTTAAACTTCGGACCCTCGAAGTCGCCGTGCACAGAGGGTAACGTTTTACATTATTCTGTGGGTTTCCATTACTTCACGACACAGACACGCTCTTTCCGTAGGTCAGATCTCTTCCGACACTCCTTGTGGGGGAGGGGGCGGTGGACTTCCGACCTCCCACCTCTCCTTCTCCTTTGGCGTTCACGTTTTCGGGCCTCCGTCGTCCACCCACACTTCTCACCCTCCTCCAGTCTCGTTGGTGCAGACCACCTGGACGGACCTCGAGCCTGAGCCGACCCTCCCGTCCCCACGGGAAAGTTCGATACAAAAATTATTGGCAACTCATTCTCTTTGTCTGGGACACGTCACACCTCTTGGTCTCGATTTTCGACGTTTTATACCGTTTCTCACATTTTTATTTCTGACCTTCAGGACGGAGAGTCTCGCTAGGGGCCCAAGACAGGAAGGTCCAGAAGGAGACGGTCCAGAAAGAGTGTCCTCAAAAAAGGTGGTTTCTCTAAAGGTACGTGTATCACGAGGCAAGTAACTTGTCAGTGACGGGAAAGTAAAACCTCTTACCAGAACAGTAGATTTCGGGTCTGCTCTAAGTATTCACAGGAACTTACGACCCGTTCGAGTACAGACCACATCCTGGTCACCCACGTAGACCCCACTACGTCCCTTTTCAATAGTCATCCTTCCACCTAGTAGGAACGAACGTGAGACCCCTCGGGGGTTTTGGGTCTTAAAGGAGGGAGTCTGTAAAGATCTTGGAAGTACGGGACGGGAACCCTAGGGTCAGAGGTCTTTGATCTAGTCCACGACGACTGTGAGTTCCTCGGGAACGGGAGACCCGGACAGCCAGATGTCACACACACTCAGGACCGGTGTTAGAACTCCCTTCTTACGAACATGGGTAAAACGTCTTATCGAGTGACTCCGACTCCTTCGAACGTGTTTCAGTGTGACGAGTTCCGCTATCGACTTGGGTCCAAGGGAGTCTCTAGTCGGTGGAGACCTAGGGGAGCAAGTCAGGACGGGAAGGGGGGTAGTAAAATGCGAAGGAGGAGGGAGTCTGAAATGTGTACCGGTGGGTGTGTGAAGAGGTGACATCGTTCGAGAGTGGGGTAGGGAAATATGGGTCTTACTTTTCTCTAGTCGGGAGGGATTTGTGGGGGTTAGGGACAGGAAGGATTCTCGGAAATTGGTGGGTCTCAGAAAAGAGAACCCTGGTGTAGGTGGGTTACTGAGGTTAGGACAAATACACACCATGTCCGGTGAGTGGTGGGGTTTATTTCTGAATTTCCACGTTGAACCTTTAGGGTCCAAAGGTGTTCCTCGAGTTTAGAGTGAGGAATTAAGTGTCCGGGAAACTCTATGGGAAAGGACCCTCCCCATCCCACGTTCAGTTCCAGAACCGAGATTCTCCAAAAGAAATTCTAAAGTTTACATTGTTCCTCTCCTTCGTTCTCAGTCTGGTGTCGTCTTCGACTTCCCTCCTTGCCCTTCACCTCTGTTTAAGACAGAAAAGAGTCGTCTCAAAGAGATCTACGACCAGATGTCAAATCTCGTTCTTTACCCGTACCACCCCACCGTGAGTAGAACTGGCAGTCGTAGTCGATCGGGTATCTGTCGTAAAATCCTGTTAATATTAATGACCAACTCTAAAAAATTACCCCTCTGAAAGGATCTTTCCCTTTTGATATATCTGTCCCTCGTTTGACAACCACAGATCCCCTCGTCCTCCCTAACTGACGTTCTTCCCGATTATTCTTGAACTCCGCCGTACTACCTAGATAAGTCATAGAATTAACACCACCCTACTGACTAAATAGTTTTGAGTATCTGGATATGTCGTTTTGTTCACCTGAAATAGACTTAGTTTTGAAATTTTACGTTTTCCCCTATAGTATTCTCATCTAAAAGTATAGGGAAATTTTTACTCGTATCGTTAAGGTCAGAATGTGTAGTCAAGTCAAGTCAGTGAGTCAGCACAGGCTGAGAAACGCTGGGGCACTTAGCGTCGTGCGGTCCGGAGGGACAGGTAGTGGTTGAGGGTCTCAAGTGAGTCTGAGTACAGGTAGCTCAGCCACTACGGTAGGTCGGTAGAGTAGGTGTCAGCAGGGGAAGAGGAGGACGGGGGTTAGGGAGGGTCGTAGTCTTAGAAAAGGTCACTCAGTTGAGAAGCGTAGTCCACCGGTTTCATGACCTCAAAGTCGAAATCGTAGTAAGGAAGGTTTCTTTAGGGTCCCGACTAGAGGAAGTCTTACCTGACCAGAATGTGTATCTGGGTTCTTTTATCTTTTGTATTACAAGTACGTCTTTGAAGCTGTATTTACTAAGATCGTCGTGATTAGGAGATTATCGGAGTTTCATCTTTGTTGGGCTTACAGGTAGTCGACTCTTCACCCATTTGTTTTCCCCGACTTAGGTACGTTACTTTATAATGAGTCTGTATTCCTTACTCCAAGACTAGGTATGATGTTGCACCTATTCGGAACTTTCGTAATATGTTTCATTTTGCAGTCTGCTTTCCAATATGTATGACACACCGGAGACAATGTATTTTACAGGTCTTATCCGTTTAGGTATCTCTGTCTTTCATTTAATCATCAATGGTCCCCGACTTCCCTCCTCCCTTCAACTTGCCAAGATACTTCTGGATGTTCTGAAAGATTTTGATTGTGGGTTTCTTCTACGGGAAATGTAATATCCCTTGACCTTACGTTTTCATCCTTCAGTTCTCTATGGACCTGTTTGTCCTTGTAAACCGGAACCTTATGTCTTACTTCGTCCCGTTTCCGATTATCTCAAAACGGTTCTCTTACGTGACCAGTATCATTTGTGGGAAAAGGTTGTTGTGTTCTCTTGCGAGACGTGTACCTGTAGTGGTCTACCAGTTATGGTTATAGTCTAACTAAGATAAGAAACGTCGGTTTTTATCTCTTCGAGTTATGTCAGTCGTTTTTGTTCTGGCCCTCGACTGACACCGAGTCTAGTACTTGAGGAATAACGGTTTAAGTCTGAATTTAACTTCTTTGATCCCTTTTGGTGATCTGGTAAGTCCATACTGGACTTAGTTTAGGGAATGTTAATATGTCACCTTTACTGTTTATCTAAGTTCCCTAATCTAGACTATCTCACGGACTTCTTGATACCTACCTCCAAACACTGTAACATGTCCTCCGTCCCTAGTTCTGGTATGGGTTCCTTTTTTTTACGTTTTTCCGTTTTACCAATAGACTCCTCCGGAATGTTTATCGACACTTCTCTTCGCTTTCCGTTTCCTTTTTTTCCTTTCTATATGGGTAAACTAACGTCCCAAGGTTTCTTATCGTTCCTCTCTATTCTTTCGGAAGGAGTCACTAGTTACGTTTCTTTATCTTCTTTTATGTCACCCTTTCTGATCTCTTGAGAAGTTCTTTTAATCTCTACGGTTCCCTTGTAAAGTACGTTTCTACCCGAGTTATTTCCTTTATTTGTCATACTGGATTGTCTTCGTCTTCTCTAATTGTTCTCCACCCTTCTTATGTGTCTTCTTGACATGTTTTTTCTCGAAGTGTTGGGTCTATTAGTGCTACCATACCAGTGAGTGGATTACGGTCTGTAGGACCTTACACTTCAGTTCACCCGAGATCCTTCGTAGTGATTCTTGTTTCAACACCTCCACTACCTTAAGGCCAACTCGATAAAGTTTAGAATTTTCTACTACGACATTTTCACGACGTGAGATATATGGTCGTTTAGACCTTTTGAGTCGTCACCGGTGTCCTGATCTTTTCCAGTCAAAAGTAAGGGTAGGGTTTCTTTCCGTTACGGTTTCTTACGAGTTTGATCGCGTGTTAACGTGAGTCGAGAGTGCGATCATTTCATTACAAGTTTTAAGAGGTTCGGTCCGAAGTTATCATGCAGTTGACACTTGAACTTCTACAAGTTCGACCTAAACCTTTTCCGTCTCCTTGGTCTCTAGTTTAACGGTTGTAGACGACCTAGTAGCTTTTTCGTTCTCTTAAGGTCTTTTCGTAGATGAAGACGAAATAACTGATACGGTTTTGGAAACTGACACACCTAGTGTTATTTGACACCTTTTAAGACTTTCTCTATCCTTATTGTCTGGTGGACTGGACGGAGAACTCTTTAGACATACGTCCAGTCCTTCGTTGTCAATCTTGACTTGCACCTAGTTGTCTGACCAAGGTTTATCCTTTTCCTCATGCAGTTCCGACATATAACAGTGGGACGAATAAATTGAATATACGTCTCATGTAGTACTCTTTGCGACCCGACCTTCTTCGTGTTCGACCTTAATTCTAACGGCCCTCTTTATAGTTATTGGAGTCTATACGTCTACTGTGGTAGGAATACCGTCTTTCTCTTCTTCTTGATTTCTCGGAGAACTACTTTCACTTTCTCCTCTCACTTTTTCAACCGAATTTCGAATTGTAAGTCTTTTGATTCTAGTACCGTAGACCAAGACAGTGAAGTACCCTTTACCTACCCCTTTGTCACCTTTTCACAGTCTGAAATAAAAAAACCCGAGGGTTTAGTGACGTCTACCACTCACGTCGGTACTTTAATTTTCTGCAAACAAGGAACCTTCTTTTCAATACTGGTTGGTTTTATAGTATAATTTTTCGTCTCTGTAATGAAACGGTTGTTTCCAGGTAGATCAGTTTGGATACCAAAAAGGTCATCAGGACATACCTCCACTCTTAACCTGATATTTCTTTCGAACTCACGGCTTCTTAACTACGAAAACTTGACATGACAACCCCTTCTGAGAACTCTCAGGGAACCTGTCGTTCCTCTAGGTTGGTCAGGTAGGATTTCCTTTAGTCAGGACTGATAAGTAACCTTCCTGACTACGACTTCGACTTTGAGGTTATGAACCCGGTGGATTACACTTCAAGTCAAGTCAAGTCAGTGAGTCAGTACAGGCTGAGAAACACTGGGGTACTTAGTGTCGTGTGGTCCGGAGGGACAGGTAGTGATTGAGGGTCTCAAGTGAGTTTGAGTGCACGTAGCTCAACCACTACGGTAGGTCTGTAGATTAGGAGACAGCAGGGGAAGAGGAGGACGGGGGTTAGGGAGAGTCGTAGTCGCAGAAAAGGTCACTCAGTTGAGAAGCGTACTCCACCGGTTTCATAACCTCAAAGTCGAAAGCGTAGTCAGGAAGGTTACTTATCAGTCCTGACTAGAGGAAATCCTACCTGATCAACCTAGAGGAACGTCAGGTTGCCTGAGAGTTCTCAGAAGAGGTTGTGGTGTCAAGTTTTTGTAGTTAAGAAGTCACGAGTCGAAAGAAGTGTCAGGTTGAAAGTGTAGGTATGTACTGGTTACCTTTTTGGTATCGGAATTGATCTGCCTGGAAACAACCGTTTCATTATAGAGACGAAAAGTTATACGATAGATCGAACCAGTATTGAAAGGAAGGTTCCCCATTCGCAGAAAATTAAAGTACCGACGTCAGTGGTAGACGTCACTAAACCCTCTGGTTTTTTTATTTCAGACTGTGACAAAGGTGACAAAGGGGTAGATAAAGGGTACTTCACTACCCTGGTCTACGGTACTAGAATCAAAAGACTTACAACTCGAAATTCGGTTGAAAAAGTGAGAGGAGAAAGTGAAAGTAGTTCTCCGAAAAATCAAGGAGAAGTGAAAGACGGTGTTCCTACCACAGTAGACGCATAGACTCCAATAACTATAAAGAGGGTCGTTAGAACTAAGGTCGAACACGAAGAAGGTCGGGTCGCAAAGAGTACTACATGAGACGTATATTTAATTTATTCGTTCCTCTGTTATATGTCGGAACTGTATGAGGAAGAGGATAAACCTTGGTCAGACAACAAGGTACAAGTCAAGATTGACAACGAAGGACTGGACGTATATCCAAAGAGTTCTCCGTCCAGTCCACCAGACCATAAGGGTAGAGAAAGTCTTAAAAGGTGTCAAATAACACTAGGTGTGTCAGTTTCCGAAACCGTATCAGTTATTTCGTCTTCATCTACGAAAAGACCTTGAGAGAACGAAAAAGTTACTAGGTCGTCTACAACCGTTAAACTAGAGACCAAGGAGACGGAAAAGATTTTGGTCGAACTTGTAGACGTTCAAATGTCAAGTACATAACGACTTCGGACCGAACCTCTTAAAACTTGTAATGAAATGATCGCACACTCTACTCACGTTAACACACCATCAAACTCGTAAGAAACCGTAACGGAAAGAAACCCTAACCTTACTTTTGACTGAAAAAGGGCAGGACGCCGGTGACGACTCAAAAGGTTTAAACGACCGTATAAATCACCTCGTGAAAGTGTCGTAGTAGAAAGTCCTAAACTTTGTCGAGTTGACCTTAAGGTAGTGGAGGTGATCGAAACAAGCATCACTACGAAAGATTCCTGGTGAACTGAAGTGTAAGGTCCTACCGACCGAGATCCACTCACTAGTGTGGTAGTACCAATAGACCCAGTACTTCGAGAAAAAACATGTCAAGAAGGCACATAAGAACGGTGGAGAATAATTAGAGAAGACGAAGACAATCCAGGTATGGTAAAGACAGGAAATAGCTCGGGTAGAAACGTACTTTACAAGGGAAACATAGAGATTAAAAGAACTTCTCTAGAGATCAGAAAGGGTAAGACAACAAAAGGAGATAAAGAAACGTAAGTAGCGACTCCTTCCGAAAGAATAGAGAGGAACGATAAGAAACCTTGAGACGTAAGTCCACGAATATAGAAAGGAAAAGAGGAAACGAAAAACGAAGAGAAGAAAAGTGTCGATAAACATTCCGGAGGGGTCTGTCGGTAAAACGAAAAAACGTAAAGAAAAGGTACTCCTACCAGAACTAGGGACAGAGGACATGTTACAGTACTTGGAGGCAGGTATCAAGTAGTCCGTGAGATAGATAGTCTAGATCAGGGAATTTACATAAAGAGTGAAGGTGACATATTAGTATTCCCTAAACTAAATCCAGTATGGACTTACCAGATCACCAAAAGGGGTGAAAGAAGTTAAATTCAGACTTAAACCATTATTCCTCAAGTACTAGACTCGGTGTCAGTCGAGGGCCAGAACAAAAACGACTGACATATCTCGAAGAGGTAGAAACCGACGTTTCTTATATTAATTAGACTAAAGCTACAACTGGTAGACCACTACAGGTACACATCTCAGAAGAGAACACAACAACCTCTTCTCACAAACAATACTGGTCACGTAAGAGAACCGTTTTGAGATAATCGGAAACGGGACGAAGTAAGGCATGAGGTTCCGGTTTAAACGGACAATGAGGATCACAAAGAACTGAAGGATGAAAACGTAAGATCAGGGGATATTACTTTTCGTGTAGAAAATACCCACAATCAAGATTTTCCAGAACATCCAGAAGTATCTTTACAAGTTGAAGTCGAAAAAGTCGTAATGATCAACCCCGAATCCGAACCTAATGGCACTATAACTTACCAAACACTTCTTGACTGAGTAAACTTTTCTGGGACTACGACCCTTTCTAACTCCCGTCCTCCTCTTCCCCCACTGTCTCCTACTCTACCAACCTACCGTAGTGGCTGAGTTACCTGTACTCAAACTCATTTGAGGCCCTCAACCACTATCTGTCCCTCCGGGCCCTCACGACGTCAGGTACCCCAGCGTTTCTCAGTCTGTGCTGACTCACTGACTTTCCTCCTCCCTTAACCCATCACTGATTAATTTCAGTGGACGGAACCTTAACACCGTAGAGTTGTCGACCTGGCGGTCCCTTCAGGGACCCGTCGAAAATTAATATTAAACAAGGGATGTTTAAACAACGATACAGATAACAAAATTAAAAAAAATTCAAAAGTTTGTCACAACAAGTTAGTGAGTCGACACAGGCTGAGACACTGGGGTACTTGACGTCGTGCGGTCCGAAGGGACGAGAAGTGATAGAGGACCTCGTCTGTGTTTGAGTACAGGTAACTCAACCACTACGGTAGGTTGGTAGAGTAGGAGACAGTGGGGGAAGAAGAGGACGGGAGTTAGAAAGGGTCGTAGTTCCAGAAAAGGTCACTCAGTCGAGAAACGTAGTTCACCGGTACGTCGAGAGTTTTTCGATGTTTAGACGGGATGCGGAAGGATATACCCTCTTAATGGTTATTGGACTCTATGCGTCTACTGTGGTGGGAATACCAGTTTTCACTTCTCCTTGATTTCTCGGAGAACTACTTTCACTTTCTCCTCTCACTTTTTCGACTCAATTTTGAGTTGTAAGTTTTTTGATTCTAGTACCGTAGACTGGGTAGTGAAGTACCCTTTATCTACCCCTTTGTTACCTTTGTCACTGTCTAAAATAAAGGAACCCGAAGTTTTAGTGACATCTACCACTGAAGTCGGTACTTTAATTTTCTGTGAACGAAGAACTTTCTTTTCGATACTGGTTGGATCTGTCGTATAATTTTTCGTCTCTGTAATGAAACGACTGTTTCCAGGCAGATCAGTTTAGATACCGAAAAAGTCACCAGTACATACCTACACTCTCAACCTGGTATTTCTTTCGACTCCCGGTTTCATAACTACGAAAACTTGACACTACAACCTCTCCTGAGAACTGGGAATCTCACGTTCCTCTAGGTTGGTCAGGTAGGATTTCCTTTAGTCAGGACTTATAAGTAGCCTTCCTGACTACGACTCCGAAGTTAAGAACCGGTGGACTACGTTTCTCAACTGAGTAATCTTTTCTGGGTCTACGACCCTTTCTAACTTCCGTCCTCCTCTTCCCCTGCTGTCTCCTACTCTACCAACTCACCGTAGTGGTTGAGGTACCTGTACTCCAACTCGTTCGAGGCCCTCAACCACTACCTGTCCCTTCGGACCGCACGACGTCGGGTACCCCACCGTTTCCCAGCGTGTGTTGACTCGTTGACTTGACTTGACTTGAAGGATTTGTCTCAGTGGTGGAAGGCGGTGATCCACCGTCACACAATATTAATTTTCGAAACTCGGTGAGCCTAATTTTTTAAGGTTGGGAGGTTGTCCATTGTTAATATTTGAGACCCATTCTGTTTTCTTAATGACAGATCCGGATTGGGTTTCAAGTTAATCAGAGTACTGTATAAAATGATTACCAGGGGAAATTGTATCCTAAGTAAAAGAGTCAAAAAGGACAATTAACATTAGAGGTCCTGTTTATATGAAAGGTTACATACACATTAGGGAATCTATAGACAAAGCAATGTGACCTCTGTTTTCGTTCGTGTGACAGGGAAACTTCCTTCAACAACAAGTCAACGAGTCAGCACAGGTTGAGAAACGGTGGGGTACCTGACGACGTACGGTCCGAAGGGACAGAAAGTGAGAGAGGGTCTCAAACGAGTTTGAATGTAGGTAACTCAGCCACTACGATAGATTGGTAAAGTAGGAAACGGTGGGAGAAGAGGAAAACGGAAGTCAGAAAGGGTCGTAGTCCTAGAAAAGGTCACTCAACCGACAAGCGTAGTCCACTGGTTTCATGACCTCGAAGTCGAAGTCGTAGTCAAGAAGGTTACTTATAAGTCCTGACTAAAGGAAATCCTACCCGACCAACTTAGAGGAACGTCAGGTTCCCTGAGAGTTCTCCGAAGAGGTCGTGGCGTTAAGCTTTCGTAATCAAAAAGTCGTGAGTCGGAAGAAATATAAGAGAGTATAACCATGTACTGATGACCTCTTCGGTAAGTCCAGTCAAGTAAAGTCAAGTCAAGTCAGCGAGTCAGTACAGGCTGAGAAACACTGGGGTACTTAGTGTCGTACGGTCCGGAGGGACAGGTAGCGGTTGAGGGCCTCAAGTGAGTTTGAGTACAGGTAGTTCAGCCACTACGGTAGGTCGGTAGAGTAGGAGACAGCAGGGGAAGAGGAGGACGGGGGTTAGGGAGGGTCGTAGTCCCAGAAAAGGTTACTCAGTTGAGAAGCGTACTCCATCGATTTCATAACCTCAAAGTCGGAGTCGTAGTCAGGAAGGTTACTTGTGGGTCCCGACTAGAGGAAATCCTACCTGACCAACCTAGAGGAACGTCAGGTTCCCTGAGAGTTCTCGAAACTGACATACTTGAAAGTAGTCGTTTCACCACAGAAACGGAAAATTATACGCCAGATCCAAACAGTACAACAAAAAAAAAGGGGTTTCACGTTCCCAGAAAATTAAAGTACCGACGTCAGTTGTAGGCGTTACTAAAACCTCGGGTTCTTTTAACTTCCGACATTCCATTAGAATTAACCCCTTATTAAAGAAATTCCTCCCAAAAGTGGTGAAGTCTCCGAAAAAGAAAGACCTACCCTTTACGGAGGTGAACAGGACTTTTTTCTGACAGGTGTTCGTGATCGACCATAGACTTTAAAGGGTGTCGAATTCCGTAAACTCGTTTGGGATACACGACTAGGAGTCACCTGTCCGACTGCAACACAGTTGAGACACAGTTGTGCGAGGGAAGGAAAAGAAGGACACACTACCTATAATAGAACCCAAAGATAATGGTAATTCACTGTTGACAGAAAAAGAGTGGGACGACATTATGTGTTTACGCACGTGGATCCATTAAGGTAAGAAGAAGGAACGAAGTGGTGTCTTATCGAGGTCTCGGTTAGTTTCTGGGACATTTTGGTGTGTATCGTCGACTCGTAGAGGTTGGTGACTTTCTACGGAAAACCGGAACCGTAGGTGGTTCACCCGACTTAAGACCCTATTCCGGAAGTCACTAAAATCCATTTAGGAAAGACAAGAGGGACCCGTACAGGGTCAAACCCTGTCCCTACCTGTCCACACACACACAGATAGTCGTTCACACAGACATATACACATAGACAGAAGGAAAGGAGGTAACCTGTAGTCACACATTTATTTCTTTACCATGGTTTTGTTTTACTTTCATTTTTGGGGTCTGGTGTTCGTTTTGAGATTTATTTAGGAGTTCAAACCGGAGCTCCAAAATGCATAGTGTTCTTGGTAGTTGAGTTGGGGACACGTTACACCGAGGAACCTCTCGACGACATAAGTCTGGTCACTAGGTCCTCTGGCGTCTGTTACCTTAATTGTGTCGTTTCCACTGCCATGTACCCCGTCTCAGGGTTCTACCGGGGAGTTGGGAGAACACCTCTGGGATTCTCCATGACACTAGTGTGTAACATTAGGTAATAGACGGAGAATCAGTACCCAGACATCGACATTAGTCTAGTAGGTGGGTTTTACATGGGATCTGCCAAAAGAAATCCCTATCAGCCTTGTAAGGAGTTGAACGTTTCTGTCTTTGTGTTCTTTTTATTTTTTCGTGCACCGTCTGTGTTTGCGGTCGTAGTCTGTTTGGCCAAGTGCTAAGTCCCTTTTCAAGTCGTTAGTAACGGAGAGAGGTTGTCCCATGGGGTGAAGTTGTGTTTTGTTTGACCGAATAAGACCTCCTTTCTTCGGGGTTGACCTCGTTTTCAAAGGACACCGTCACTGAATGGGATGACATACCTTGGGTCGCCGAGGGTGTCCAGTTAAAGAACGAGGTTGACGGTTCGCTACCCCGTCGACCACGACGAAATCCCTTAAGACTTCCCTTCTAGGAGTCCTGTTCACCAGGGTACCGACGATCCCTGAATGGGGTTTTAAGGGATTGTCCCCACCCAACCGGTCCTCGTGCCTCCGAGGGTCAACCGAAACGGTTTTGACCATGACAAGGGGTGTGTTGTCCGGTTATTTAGGTCTCCATTCAACAGTCCCGTTTCTTATCACTGAAATAAGTGTTTCAGTCGTCTGGTTCTTCCACCACCTGATCACACAGAGTTTCTTGGTAAAAGAGGTTCAATCTTAAGTCTGAAGAAAATATGATTTTCCCCTCTCTCGTTCAGGACCAAGACCCAGTCTCGGACCTCCCCTACACAAGTAAAGAAGGAAGGGTGTTAGTAAGTGTCCACTTGGATTCATCCAAAGAGTATTCAATTTATCCATAAGACCGAATTACGAGTCATAGACCCTCCATTACTGTTGGGATCTGTGGTATAATTTTTCGTCTCTGTAGGAAAACGACTATTTTCAGGCAGATCAGTTTCGACACCGAAAAGGTCATCAGTACATACCTACACCCTCAACCTGGTATTTCTTCCAACTCGTGACTTCTTGACTACGAAAGTTTTACACCACGACCTCTTCCGAGACCTCTCAGGGAACCTGACGTTCCTCTAGTTTGATCAGTCAGGATTTCCTTTACTTAGAACTTATAAGTAACCTTCCTGACTACGACTTCGACTGCGAGATTATGAAACCGGTGACTCCCTTTCTTGACTGAGTGATCTTTTCTGGGACTACAACCCTTTCTGACTCCCGTCCTCTTCTTCTACTGTCTCCTACTCTACCAACCTACCGTAGTGGTCGAGTCATCTGTACTCAAACTCGTCAGAGACCCTCTGTCACTTCCTGTCCCTTCGAACCGTACGACATCAGGTACCCCACCGTTTCTCAGTCTGTGCTGACTCGTTGGCTTGTTGTTGGACCCTTCATCCAAGGGGCTCTACCCAGTAATACATATTAAATTCCCTATTGGGACGGGTTGGAGATCTCGGGGGAGAAGTTTACGGATCAGGGCAGGAAGTTGGGTCTCGTCAGGGGGTTGAGGGTTGTGCAAGGAGAGGGTCAGTGTCGGTGGCTCCGGGCACAGGGGGGAAGTCTCTCTGTGTGTCCACTCCGGGGTCGTGACCTAAAATAACGGAGGGACCGTCTCTTCTCTGTAGGAAACCCGTCCACGACCCCCACTCAAGTCCCGTGGACCCCCATACAAAGAGGCGACACACCCCACTCCGAGTCTAAACCTCGACCCCCCAATCACCTCCGGAAACCTCCGACTCGAACTACAACCTCCCGGAACCAGACCCGACCCTCTGAGACGGTCACTCTTTCCCCACCAGGGAGTAGAGTAGTAAACTCGGACACTCGGGGAAACCCCTCAACCCTCCCCGGCGCCACAGAGTCCCTCTGTTCAACTGCGTCACCACTCAGGCACCTCTCGGGTCCCCGTCCCCCTGCGGCTCCAGCCACAGGTGGAGGACGTCCCGACCTGTCCAGTCCCGGACCGGTGACCCCACGGGGTCGAGTCGGGCGCCCCGTTGTTCCGCCGTCACCCGAGTACCCCGAGTCTCGAGCAGTACCACGGCACAGTCTAGGAGCGGCATCAACCACCGGACCGACGGGTGCTTGTATAAGGTCAACGGGTCCTAGAGTCGGAACGAGTCTGCGGGCAGGACTCCCCCAGTCTCCAGTCCCCTGGCCGTTACCTGGGGTAGACCCTCCGAGGAGGGACTTTGATTCCTACTGGAGGGCTAGAGGTAGCGGGAGACTCAGGGACCAGGGGGGAGAAGAGGGAGGGGTAGAGTTTGAGAGACAGGGAAAAGGCAAGAGGTTTGTTCTTGGGGTTTCGGGGTCCGGGCGCAGAACCAGTAGAGACGCGTAGGGTGTCGTTTCCGGTGGGTGAGCGGTCGGCGGGGCAGGCGCGTGGAACAGACACAGCGAGAGCACGTCATTCACCAACCGGAGGTGGTCCCCGACCAGGACCCGCCCCCCGTCGTGGGTCACCGGGTGAAGTGAGGGTAGGTCGAAGGGCAGGAACAAGTCTAGGGCCTTCAGGGCCTTGACGAGAGCGAGTCAGACGTGGGTCCGGCCGAGGAGGAGGGGCCCGAGGCGACACATGTCCAGTCGACCCTACCCCGTCAGCCCCCGCTCTCCCCCACTGCAGTCCCCGCCAAGGGTCCTGGAGGGTCGGACCAAGACTGTAAAGGCCTAGGGCCCGGAAAGTGACAGGAAACGGAATTAAAGAAGAAGACAAATTTAGGCTAATCCTTGTATGGACTAAATGTCCACTAGGGAATACGTACGTACGATTCAACGAAGTCAGCACAGGCTGAGAAACGCTGGGGTACCTGACATCGGGTGGTCCAAGGAGACAGGTACCCCAAGAGGTCCGTTCTTATGACCTCACCCAACGGTACGGGAAGAGGTCACTAAGGATACGATGTGACTGAAGTGACTACCTAACCAGTAAACTAACTGACTTAGTAGGTAGGTAAACCAACTGTGTGGGCACTGTGTTCTCACACGTGACGAACCGTGTATCATCCACGAGTATCCTTCCTCCTTACTCACTTTTAAAAATATCCGTTAGAAGACTTCGATGCGAAACTTGTCGAGTGGTATAGGTCTGGTAGGGAGTTCTAAGATCCTCGGGGAGGAAACACCGTCAGTAAATATTTACAAACGTTTTGGGAAGTGGGGTTCCCGGGTGTCTGTCTAGACCTTCTGTAATGTTTGTCTGTTCAGAAAAATATGGTCTGTGTTTCGGTGGTATTAATCCTGTCTTACGAAAGAAGAGGAGACCCAAACTTGGTCCCTCGACAGAATCTCTACAGTAGTTTCTACCTCGTTCGCCCCCTTTTTTTAATACCTCGTCCACGACCCGTATGTTAATGGGTCAATTGGAAGTCTGAAGGGAAAAAAGGACGGTGTGGAGTGTCGAACGCCCTAGAATCAAGGGGTTGGTACTTGACTTGGACACCGGTACCTTCACTTTCGCGGGTCAGGATTGGTGACATGGGGGTCTCTTCAGGGCCAGTAGTAAAGGGTATTCTTTACTACTGGATCATTGACCTTCATGTACCCCAAGAAAATAAAAATAAAAACCTTAACACCATCTTTCGGGTGTTGGATTCTAAGTGGTAATCACTGTGAATCGTGTAAGAGTTACACGTCATCGGGGGAGGGAGATCAAGGTCTTGTAGAAGTAAAGGGGTTTTCTGTGGATACGGGTAAGCCGTCAATGAGGGATAAGGAAGGAGGGAGGTCGGGGGACCTTTGACTAATAGACTAAAGATAGTGATACCTAAAAGGATGAGATCTGTAAAGTTTATTTACCCTAGTGCATGCTACACCGGAAAATACAGGCGAAGAAAGTGAGCCGGACTACAAGAGCTCCAACTAGGTGTAACAATATACCTACCACGAAGCAAGAAAAAAGTGTCGACTTGTCATAAGGCACGGGACCGACCTAGGGGAGGACAAATGGGTAAGTAGGTGACTACCCGTAAACCCAACTGATATATATGTCGAGGATGTACCATCCACCAGATAATAGAGGTAAATATTCTACTCCTTTGACTCCGTGTGTCATCCACGAACTATGTACGAAAAGACGAGACCGTGTGGTTTCCTTCAGTTATTTACAAAGGACCCGGACCGTGTGTCACCCACAAACTAGTTCTAAACGACCTCCCGAAGGGACCACCGAGTCACCATTTCTTAGGCGAGCGGTTACGTCCTCAGTGTCCAGACTAGGAGCTAAACCCTTCTAGGGTATACGGGGCTCCTTTGATTCGGACACGTGGCGTTAATGACTCGGACTCGAGATCTCGGAAACACTGCGTCGATCACTTCGGGGGTGCGGGATGTCGGACACGAGCTATTGTTCTGTTCGGTGGCGTTATCCTCCGAGCACGTGGTTCCGATCTCTCGTCGGGGGTGCGAGAGACGTCGATCTCCTTTCAGATCGGTGCCTCTGGGTCGTGGCGGTTTTTATTTATCTATTTATGTATTAATTTTGTTTACACGGGTTTGGGGCGTTCATATGTGGTAGCCATTTCCGGGGGGTCCGGACTGGGTGTCGACTACGAGGCACTCACAAACCCACTTACCTAAGTCCGTCGGAGGTGAAGTCTCCCAGAAACGAGATTGCCGACTATCCATAGTCGACGATGGGCACCGACTCCTCTCCTGTCCGTAGGAACCCCCCTCTCGCCCCGGGTGAGTGGCTACATGAGTAGGTGAACGTGCATCGGCAGAAACAAGGACAGGTCTAGGAGGTCCCAAAGGACCCCTCTTTCTCCGTAACCCCGACTCTTTTACGTCTTTCTCTCCTTTCGTCAGTCTGTCCTGTTTTATTATGCTCAAACCAGCAATTCAAGGAGAAGTTCTCGACATCTATTATAAGACTCGGTATGTCTGAAGGGACCACCAGCTCCCCGGTTCTGAGACGTGAGAGTTACGTCCCCTGGACCCAAGCTAGGGACCTACCCCTTGATCTAGGGTGTACGATGTTGGTTCTCAAACGTACTCCCAAAGGGACCACCGAGTCACCATTTCTTAGACGGACAGATCTCGGGCCCTCGACTTTGATGACTCGGGTGGGTGGGTACGAGGTGTTGTTCTCTTCGTTACTCTTCGGACAAGTGGCGTGGGTCTGTCATCCGGGACGAGTCGCGTTGATCTCTTTTCAGATGGGTCGTTGCTTTTGGGTCGTGTCGGTTTATATTTGCATTATTTCATTAAAATTTTTTTCTCAAACGTACGGTATTGATTCTGGGTCGCGTCAGATCATGTATTTTTATTTATGATTTTTTATAAGACTCGTTATAGGAAACTCTACAGATTACATTATTTCTATGACTTTGGGGGTGGTCCACTTTGTCCACCTTCTTAAATTGAGGGGGATCGTACCCGTCCCCCTGTCCCCTTTACAGACCTGAAAGGTAAGTTGAAACGATACTTGGATTTTACCGAGATCTCTAATTTCAGATCACCTTTTTTCTTTTCCCTCTTCTCCTTTTTTTTTTTTTTAGGACAGTGAGATCTTATGTCTGTCACAACCGTTTTTATTATTATTATTATTATTATTGTCTTCTACCCCCCGTTCGTCTTTACCGGAGTCTCACCTGTGAGGTACAGATCCCAACCTTAAAAGGACCCTAAGTCGGACCTGTCCCAAAGGAGATTCCGTGAATACCTCCCCTACTAGAAGACTTCTATCGGACCCACGAACCTAGGGGTTACACTCGTGTCTTTCCCCCTCCGGTCCCTGAAGAGACCACAGGGTCACCGGTTCTGAGATACGGGGGTTACGTCCCCTGTACGTAAGTTAGGGACCAACCCCCTACCCTAGGGTGTACGGTGTTGGTTCTCAAAAGTCCTGTGTTGATTTCTAGGGTGCACGGCGTTGTTTCTGGGTCACGTCGGTTTATTTATAATTTTTTTCTTTTCTTTCCCTCTCCGGTCTAATCCTCTCTAATCTGTGATCCCCCACCTCCCACCCGTGACCCCGGGGGTTCCATTTGCGACCCTCCGTTCAGAACCGCAGTCTTCGGATCCAGGGTCCTTCCCTCCATTCTTCGACCTAAGGAGTCCGGGGTGAGTGTCGTTAGTGTTACAGGGCGTACACTCCCTTGAGGAGCCCCACGTTCTTCCGGCAGTCGAGGAGGGCTCACCGGTAGCTCAGGGGTAGGACCAGTCGGTGGGCCTTTGCGGCGAGCAGGGCTCGGTCGTAGAAGAACATCCAGAGGCGTAGGAGGTGCAGTACTTTAAGAAGTGGACCCCTTCCTCCCCAGAACCACCTGACCCGAAATTCTATCTCCCTAGATTGAGGCCCCTCAGTGCCGTCCTTCTGGAGGTGGCTAATTATTATTAATTGTCATCGATGGAACGTCACTCTCGACTACTACACGATTCGAGAAATAGATGTTTTGACGTTAAGTAGGAGGGTTCTTCGCTGATGTCACTCAATAAAACAGTCAGGAGTGAAATACTTCTTTTGACTGAGAGTCTCTCTCCTTTAGTGAACGGGTTCCAATACGTCAGTCCTTCCTACCTGAAACTCAACTGTGACCGGGAGACCCGGGACTTCAGTGTGAGACCACGTCAAATGACTGAGTCGAACGACCCTTGTCTCCTGCCCTTCTCGTAAAAGTCGTTTCCTTTACGATACACGTCTCATGTCTCTAAACGTTTCGTACCACTCAAGTCCCCTTGACGCCTTCTAGGTAAATCGACCCTGTCTTTTACGTCTTTTAACTTTCACCTTCCAACCGACTCCACCCCAACTCCAACCCATTCGGACTCCTGGGGCCCTTCGGTACCTCTGACACTCGTTTCCTTCCAGTCCCAGTCGAGCCTCACACCTGGCTAGGGGGACTCCCATACACTTCTTCAGACCTCGCCCCGACCCCACTCCCAAGTCCACGGTCTCTTATTCTCGGGACGACCCCGTCTCCCGAACCTGGACCACCACTCTCCGCCCTTAAGTCTCAGTCTCCGTCTCCTTTACCGAAACCCCAAGAGCCTTACTCTTCAGTCTCCAGTTTCCAGTCCGACTATCACGAGCCCGGTAATCTACAGGGACCAGTTCTTTGACTCCAAGGGTCACCTACAGTCTTACTCTTTGGTCTCTAGTCCCTAACCCCCACCCGGGATCAGTTCCCAGTCTTCAGTTTCCAATCCCTAGACCAATTGCCTCAAACTCCCAGAGTCCTACTTCCACAGTGTTTACAGGCCCAGTGCCACACACTCCCCTGGTCCCCAGCCAAGAGCGGCGCATGGGCCGAGTATCACCGGCATCCACCGCAACGCGTCGAGGAGGGTTGGGTGTGCGGGCAGCGCCAGACACAGCATGCACAAGGTCCGGCGCGAGTGACTCAGGGCATACACGGCGACGACGCACACACGCTAGGTGCTCGCCTCGAGCCGGTCGCTGTGGGTCGGTAGGGGCAGAGGCCGCGCCAGGTACGCCAGGTGCTACGCGGACGCTCGGCCTCGCCCGCGTGCAGTCAGAGCCTGGGGCGGGTGGGGCCGAGGGCGGAAGAAGATCTGTGACCTCTGTGTCGGGGTATATCCTGACTTTTACGATAGGGGCGGCTGTTTGGCCCCCCTCCTCAGACAGTTGGGGTCCTGGTGAGGGTGGTCTCCCGAGGCGGGAGAGTTAGGCCCGAGGCGAGGGTCTCCGCTATTGGAGAGACGGCTCTACGTCGCCCGGACACCGACCGCGAGGCGAGATGTTGAGCTGCCGAACCCCCTTCCTGGGTACTGTTAGGTCCAGGTTGGGAGGTGAAACCGGGGTGGAGAGATGGGACGCGCACAAGGTAGAGAGTGAACTTTCTCGACCCTCCCCTGCCTCCCGTCCCTCAGTGTGGCGCGGGTAGCGGGCGTCTAAGGGACAGGGTTATAGGTGAGGCTTGAGGCTGACGGCGGCGTTGTGCGCCAGGCCTGCCGAGGGGAAGGGACCGGGGCGGGGGAAGGGACCGAGGCGGTTAGAGGACCGGGCGATCGGGGCGATCGGAGCGGGAGAAGGGGCGGGGGAGGGACCCGCGAGCAGATAGAGTCCGGTTATAGGGACGTCAGGGCTCAATACGACGCTGAGAGGGGAACGCGGACCAAAAAGGATCGGCAATAGTCCGAAACGGGATACTGACAGTGGGGGTTGTGCCGCCCGAGCCGGAAGTGGGTGAGGAGAGGCTCGAGGTCGGACTAGGACGTGTGGAGGTACAGAGTCCAGTTCGGGGAAATCCGGTGGTGGAGTACGGGGAAGAGAGTCCGGTGCGGACAGCCAAGGGTCCAAGGTAGGGACCATTGCAGGGCAGTAACCAGACACAGGAGCGGGCTGGCGATTGCCTCGGGAAGAAGGCCAGAGGTAGGGTTTCGGGGAGCTGGGTCAAGGGTCTTAGGTTAAACTCTACCGGGACGGATCTAGCGACTGGGCAGGGAGGTCGCAATACAACAGAGACGAGACGAGGCCGATGGGACTCCAAGCTCGACACCAATTCTCAAACCTGAGATCTCGGTTTGTAATTCCAAGTTTAGGACGACGGAGAAGAACGACCGGCACACTGACAGCCGTTCAGTATATTGGAGAGACACGGAATCAAAGGGGGAGACATTTTACCCTCATTTATTATCTTGTATGGAGTGTGACACCTACAACCCTAATTTACTCAATTCGGACCATTCGGGAAACGTGCCACGACCCGTAACATCATTCGCGCTGGTGTTTACGTAATCGGATGAAGTAGGTTGACGTAGGTACGTGTTGTAAGATCAGTCGTATCGACTGGTGGTGCCTGTAGAGGTGGGACTCAACCCTATGGGACCAGAGAATAGAGGGTGGACCTTCTGACGTCAGGGAAGGAGTTGCACGAGAGATGAAGAACGAGGGATATCAGACAAGGGACGTACCGTTGGTCTCCCTAGGACAATTTTGACTTCAGCCGAGTGGAGGAGGAAGTCTCGGTAACGTATCGAGAGTAGAGTGACCCAGGGGACGTGTTGGACTAGGGAGACAAGAGAGACGATGATGGAGGATGAAAGAGGGAGACGAGTGACCCAAGGTCAGTGTATCTGGAGAAGGAAAAAGTTTATGTGGTCCGTGTATTAAGGGGGAGGACGGAGTCCCGGAAACGTGAATGTCAAGAAAGAAGGACCTTACGATAAGGGGGTATATGGGTTCACCGAGTTTATAGTGGAAGAGTGATTCCCGAGGGGATTGGAGGAGGACTTTTAATGTTAGGAGGAAGGGGAGGCAGAGAGGATGGGGTCTGCTCGAACTGAAAGGAGACCCCACTCAACCAGCTTAAGGAACCGGTGAAGAGCAGGGTCTTTTCGGAGTACTAGTATAACCTTCAAGGGCACTCGCAGTAGTACTCCCCGAAGCGAGTCCCCCCGGCGCACCACGTGGGAGGGGACCGGTACTCCCGGCCGCAGTCCTCTACCGAAGGGGACCCGAGGTGCGGACTCGTCGTTGTCGTCGTCGTCTTCACTCCCACCGGTGTAGTAGTCAGGGACTCCTCACCGCCTCCGATCCTCAGTCTCAGTGTCTCTTTTCCTGTCTCTCCCCTACCCTCCCTACCCCTGCGCCCGTCCCCCCTCGGGTCCTGTCCTGTCTCTCGACCATCGACCAACGTTTCAAACCCGGAGTTCTTCCCTGTCCTTCTCCCTTTCCTTCCGCCCTAAGAGTCTCCAATTGGTCGACATCCCTGGCTTAGGAGGCTCCTTCAGGGTCTCTTCATGGGGTTCTCCCATCCTAAGTTCGCCCTCTGCACCGCGTGAAGGGTGCGTATGAAGTCCCGTCCCAGCACAGGTCTCTCTTTAGAACGTCCAAGGGCCCGTAGCGAAAGTCGGACCAGGGGTTAGGAGGCGGGTTCGCCTGGGTTTGGCAGGAGGGACCTGTCCGGTGGGCGGGGGCGGAGGGAAATGGCCCAGTCTATCCAAGTGAAGCGAGAGGTGAAAGGTGGGACGCAAGAGGTTTCTCTACGGGTTAAACCGCCGAGAGGTCAGTCCGGGGCGGAGGACTTCGCGTCTCCGGGGCGGGGGTCGGTTACTCGCGAGAACTCCCGGAGTACCCCGCCCCGGTTTCTTCGTCCCGCCCGGTTCCCGCGGGGAGCGGTGCAGGTGTTTCCTTTCGCGCCGGGGCGCTCCGAGCCGGGGCGGGGAAGGGTCACTTCCGCTTCACCCGTTTAGGCCTCACTGTGCCGGTCCCCTTGATGTTGAGGGCCGTCCGCAGCCCCGCGGGACGGGCTGGTGGAGGTCAACGAGATCGAAGTTTCGGAGTGCCCTCTACATAAAAATAGAGAAAGGGAAACAGGCGTCCAAAATCCTTTCCCTTGGATCCTCGGTCTCCTCCGAAAGGAAAGGGAGTTCCTCCCTTGTAGAGAAGGCGATGTGGTTCTTCAGTCTAGTCTGAGGTCGGTTCTTAAGGAGTTTTACGGACCGTGTTTGTAGGTCATTTATAAACACTTTAAATAAGTAATTTTTATGTACTGAACCATATATTTCAACCGTTTAAGGTGGTACCGTTGTTCAATCGGAGTCCTCTCTAAACTTCGGGTTCCGAATGTGGTAAATAGGGGGGAGTGTTAAGGGATTTTTTCAACTTTGCTACTCTTGTGTTGCTAAGCCCGGATTTGGGTACAATATACACCTCGACCTTTTCTTGGTATATATAGTCCTCCCCCTTGACTCCGTCTAGTGTCCTCCTTTTTAGGTCTCCCTCCTGTAGCCCGAGGAAGGCCTCCGAGTTTTTATGGTCCTAAGGGCCTCCAGAGTGTCGTACTTTTCCTGGACTCCTGTAATCGACCATTGTCGGTCCTACCCCCTACTAGCCGTCAACGACCCTTACGTAAAAATAGGATTCTAAGTGGTAGGAACCTGTCCGGCCCTCACCCGTCCTCCCGGGGATGTAGGAGGGGTGCCTTTCTCTAGGTTCTTCGACTCTTTTCTCCCTGTCCCCTCTACTAATCTTAGAAACTTTAGGAAGTCCAGAGACTGACGGGGAGGGGTGCATACACATACACACACACACCACACACAACAAACACACACAGACACAGAAAAAGTCAGAGACAGGATGCGATACCTAAAGATAGGGGGACTCAGAGAAAGAGGGGAGGTCAAAAGAAAGAGGGGTAGAGAGAGACCCAGAGACAGGGGGAGACAGGGACGTCCTTACTCAGAGGGCTAAAACCTCCCCCAGAGATGGGGAGAGAGACTCCGTGGAGGGAGAAGGACATGGTATGGACCGTCGGGGAAGGAGTAGGAAGAGGTGTCCTCTCGAGGAGGGCGTCGGTGACAGTCCTCGTCCTTTTTCGGCTACTGCTAAGGGTGGTGACCGTGGCTCCAGGACCGACCACTAAGACGTCAGTCTGTTACAACACTCTATAAATCCCCTGGGAGGCGGTGTAGACTCAGTCCTGTCCCCTGAACCCCAAACGTCAGGGAGGGTTGGGGTCTCCAGGGTCGTGGTCCAACATCTCTCACCCACACCCATTTCCCTTCCGGTGAGGGTCCTACAAGATCTAGATCTTTCGGGGGTCCAACCTATATTCTTGGTCGACATCGTTCTCCCCAGAGTTAGTGAGACCAGTTCCCTGGACATCGTCGCCTCACCCGCCACAAGGTTGAACCTCTCCTCCCTACCTGTGTCTCGTCATCTTGTAGTCTGAGTATTTCCGGACCGTCGTCGTGTGTTGCTTACCAGTCTGAGGACTTCTGATCGTCGTCGTCCTGCCTTCCACCAGTCTGAATCTCTCCTGAAGGGTATCGCCAATTGTCACCGGTCTTAGTTGCTCCGGTCGTCGTCGTCCTACCTTCCGTGAGTCTGAACCCCTCCGTTCGTTGCGTCCTGTTCTCCGACAGTCCGAAACCTGCTTGACCGTCGCCACCCCGTCTTTCGTCAGTCTGAGTCCTTCCCAACGACGTCGTCTCCCTCTTTTCTGTTGGCCTTCAGCCCTCGTGTCAAGGGGTCGCCCTGGAGTGGGTCGAGGTGACACTCCCCGACCCGGTCGGGGCGCACGACGTGGTGCGTCGCCATCACCACGAGCAGCGGTGAGAACTGACACTCACTACTGGTCCGCATCTTCCTCGGCAGCGGCAACCCCGGGTACAGATAGAGTGGTCTCGGTTACCGGTCGGGCAAGGCGTCCTTCACGTCGAAGTCGAGTCCACCCATCTTCCTCTTCCGCGACGTCCACTCGTGTCTCTCCGGCCCTGACGACCCAGACCGGAAGTCCGCGTACCTCCCACCGAGACGTCTGCTTGTCCGTCTGTCCGGATTCGGGGTCCGGGTCTCTGGGGGTCCTGGTCCGGGTCCCAACACGTCTTTACCTCTCTCCGGAGGTAAGGAGGGGGAGATGGGTCGTCCGGGGTGGTGCACGGCGCACGACGAGACACGAGACACGAGGTAGCGAGTCAGCACAGACCGAGAAACGCTGGGGTACCTGACATCGGGTGGTCCGAGGAGACAGGTACCCTGAGAGGTCCGTTCTTATGACCTCGCCCAACGGTAAAGGATGAGGTCCCCTAGAAGACCTGGGTCCCTAGCTTGGACGCAGAGAACGTAGAGGATGTGACCGTCCACCTAAGAAATGGTGACACGGTGGACCCTTCGGGCGTATGGTGTAGGCTAGCACGGGATACGACCGGACTCGGATCTCTTGTATTGCTATTTCCTCCTTTCCGGAAGAATCCCCATGACTATAGGTTGGACGGGTGGTGTTCCCATAGGTGGAGAAAAGGTCAGGAAGGATGTTACTGTGTATGTGCGTAGATGGTACCCTACACGTCCGTGAGAAGGCCCGTGATCTCTATGTCGTCACTTGTTCTCTCTGTTTTCAGGGACAGGAGCACCTCGAACACAAGATTACTCTCCTCACACAATCAGCGAGTCAGCACAGGTTGAGAGACTGGGGTACCTGACATCGGGTAGTCCGAGGAGACAGGTACCCTGAGAGGTCCGTTCTTGTGGCCTCATTCATCGGTGAGGGAAGGGGTCCCCTAGAAGGGTTGGATCCGTATCTTGGGTCCAGAGGACGTAACGTCCGTCTAAGAAATGGTGGTCTAAGAGACTCGATGGTCTCTTTACTTATAAACACATATACATTTACTTTCCCTCCTGAAGCGACCACCAGGTCACTAATTCTAAAACGGAAGGTTACGTCCTCTGCACCCAAGCTAGGGACCAGCCCCTTGACTCTAGGTTGTACGACGTCCTGTTGATTCGGACTCGTGACGTTGATGGGTCGGATACGGGATGTTAATCTCTCTTCGGGTGAGCGGGTTTACTTCTGGGGCTCGTGGTGTTCCCTTCTAGGACGTACGGTGTTGACTCCGGTCTGTGTCGGTTTTTATTTATAAAAATTTTATTTACTTTCCCTTTGTCCGATACTTTCACACGACTCCCTTTTCTTCTGTCTGGGATGTCAGTAAGTTATCTATCACTCTCCTATACTTTTAAAGTTCGGTCGTGTGAACTTTAAATTTACTTGAACTGTTTAAGGACTCTCTGTGTTACAAGGGCTTGTCTGTGTTCTTTTTTTAAAATGTTAACGCATCACCAGGACATTGATAAATTTCAAAAATTAGGTATTATATTTTGAAGAACTGTTTATTTAAGGTCCAAGTCCCTGAAAGGATCACCGGTCACCAATTCTGAGACACGAAGGTTACGTCCTCCGTGTCCAAACTACGGACTCATCGTGTCGGTTTTTGTTGTTGTTTTTTAACTAGGTACATGAAAAAAAAAATCGGTGTGACACACCGTACACCCAGATCAAGGGACCGGTCCCTAACTTGGGAACGGAGGACGTAACCCCCGAGTCTCAGAATTGGTGACTTGGTCGTCCTTTCAGGGACTCGTCACATGAAATCTATCCATTCAGTGTGGAGTTCTTTTTATTTATTTATTTATTTTCTACGATATTACTTACTTGCCTGTTTTTTGTCACCATACTCTCTGTTATTACCCCCAACCCCCCGTGGGAAATCGGTCCCTCCCGGGATGACTTCTCACCTGTAAGTTTCAGTTTGGAGATCGTACTCTTCCTGGGTCAGGACCGGCCTCGGGTTCCTTCTCTTAGTTTTCGTTTCCCTTGTGACTCCTGATGAGACCACTAGGTCTCTAATTCTTAGGTGGAACATTACGTCCCCTGTCCCCAAACTAGGGACGAACCCCTTGACTCTAGGGTGTACGGCACCCCGTTGACTCAGATCCGTGGTGTTGATCTTTCTTCGGACGTCACAACGGTGTTACTTCTGGACTGTGTCGGTTTTTAATTAATTAACAAGAATTTTTTCCGTCGCCCTTGTCGACCTCGTTTCCGGGACTCCCTCCTTTCTTGGACTGTTTAACCTCCTTTCCCTCTTCAGGTCACAGTGACCCTCGTAACACTTTAATGTCGCCACCTTTCGTCGGTCTGGTACGTCCCGAACGTCCGGAGCCTCCTCTCAAACCTAAAAGTAGGTTCTAGTCGCGCTTAGACACCAGCCCAAAATTCGTAGTCACCCTACGCTCGAGTAAATACAAAAATTTTTCAAGTAGACTGAGGACCCACCTCCTCTCAGACTTGACTCCTGGCTCTGTCTTCGTCCTTTGAGTTACAACCCCTTCGACTCCTGTTTTCTCGAGATTTGACGTCGGGAACTTAAGGGATCTGTACGGATATTAATATCGAGTCTCACTGTGCACGACATACCTGACCTCCAGTGTATTCCAGGACGCCGCAGACTTCCTCCACTGTCTTTTTGGAGTCCCTGTCTCACCTTCGACTGTGGTCACCGGGGACCGTGGTCACTTTGACCGTTTCCACCTCTTTACCCTCCCGACCCCGCTCGAGTTCCCCGAGACCCACCGACATAGACCGACTCACCTCGTCTACCTCTGTCCGCTCCGACTCGACTCCCCGTCTCCGGTACGGTGCACCCTAGTGTTACGGTCCGGCTCCCCGGACTCGACACGGGGCTCCCGTTCGACACACGTCCTCTCCCCGACCCCTGACGATTCCCACCTCCTTCTGGGAATCTCTATCCTAACACCCTCTCGTCCCACCTGACCTCAGTCCCCCCGGTTGCCCCTCTCCGACCCCTTCTCCTACTCCGGGACCCTTACCTCCCCCGGACGTCACTAGTCCCCCAGCGAGTGGGAAGGTGAGGTCCAACGGAGCCGGGGAGAGGTCTACGGGGTCGTCGGCCACACCCGTCCTCATCTCCTCCTTCCAGAAGAGGAACAACTGGCGGAGGCCGACGAAACAGGTGACCTATGACTGGCAGGCCCTGAGTCCGGTCAGTGGTAGGGTCTACGGGTCGAACCCCAGTTTGTAGTACTTGAGGAGCGGCAAGTCCCGTTTGAACCGGTGGCCGTGGCTCTGTAATAGTCCCGGGTTGAGCGTCGGGTTGTCCGGGACGTCCCACTTCCCCGGACCCCACGGGTGTGCGCATAATCGCCGACCCTCGTCCCCCGGGCGGCAGGGGAGGAGGGAGTCTGGGCCCTAGGTCCGAGGGTCGGGTCCTTCAGGGGCAGAGTGGAAGCGGATTTTGAACCTCGCGAACCTCCTTCTCGGAGAGGACCAAGGAGTCCAGGCACCAGAGAGAGAGGGTTATGGTCCTGTGGACCGAAAGGGTCTGGGTGCGCGGTATGCCGAGTCGGACGCGAGCGTCCAATAACATCGAGTCCATGACGACCCCGGGATCGGTCGGGCTTTGGGTCTTTCGTCCCCAGGGGCGCCGCCCCCGGCTGTGCCGCCACTTCACCATGACCTCGCTCGCTACCAAGAGACGGCCGCTTCTCTCGTCTACCACGCCCCTGGGACCTACCCTGTCTGTGGGGCCCTCTCTTTTCTGGGGTGGGGTCTGTCTCCCCGGTCTGGGACCGCCCCAGCCCCCATCCCACCACCCCCGCCCAGGGTCCTTCTTCCCCTGTCCACAAAAGGTCTGTCTGGCGGTCTCCCTCTTTTCTAGCACCCTTAGGTCTGCTTTGCGCCGGCTCTTCCTTCAGGGGGCCAAGCTCGCCCCCTAGAGCCTAAAGCGAGTAAAGGGCCTCCGACCGTGGAGGGAGCACGGGCCGTCGGGGAGTGGACGCGAGTCGCGGGGTCCGTCCTCCTGCTCTTTGTCTGGCTCGGGGGTCCCGACTCCGGCCCCTTCGGCGTAGGACTCACCCTCTGGACCCCGCCCTCCCCCGCGCACTGAGGAGGCTTGGGGGCCGGGCGGGGAGGGCGTCGAGACCGGGCCGGGCCGGGCCGAGCCGGGCCGGGCCGAGCCGAGTCGATTGGGCGCGCGGGCGCCGACGTCCACCTCCTCGAGCTAGGGTCTCCCCTCCTACTGTTGTTCCGGGAGGAGGAGCCACTTGAAAGTGGGTGATTAAACTAGGCGCGACCAATTAATCAATGTCTCGGACCTATCCGACTCTAAGGACCGAGTCTGAAGCCGGGGCGGAGGAGGAGGGAGGAGGAGGAAGGAGTCTGGGCGCTCAGGGCAGGGGAGGAGGGAGCCGGGGGTTTCAGGTCTAGCGGCTGCGGGATCAGGGACTCTGGCCCCTCAGGACGCGGGCCGGGAGAGGAGGGAGCCAGACCCCCGGGGTCGAGACCTGAGTGACCGTCGGCGCTAGGGAAGGGAGACGCCGGGGTCGACCGAGGGCACTGACCTCTGGGGTCAAGGAGAGAGTGTAGGACAGGTCTCTGCTGCCGAGGAGCTGAGGTCCTTATAGGTTGGGGCGGGGATGTCGACATCCCGTGTGGGGCCCGGGTCCCCGACCAGACCGACTCACAGGCAGAGACGGAGAGAACTCTTTGAAAACAGAAAAAAAGAAAGGAGAGAACGTGACAACGAGGGACTAAAAGAATAGAACTCTTACAGGCGGTGGGTCGTTTAAGTACTGTTTCAACTCTTAGTCATAATAGGCTCACGGTTTAAAGCTCCAGACACACCCAGGGGAGGAATGGAGGAACAGACGGGGGGTGGGGTCGTTCCAGTGATTGCGGACGCCACTATTTTCAGGAGGTCGAAGGTGCAAAGAAGGAAGGAGAGGGTTCCCCGGAGAATTTCACGGGGACGTCAAGGAATTATAGAAGACCATACTGGAGTCATTACGTGTCTGGGTTATAAGATGTAGTATGAACCCCGTAGTAGGCCGGAGGGTGAAGGTCGGGTGGAAGGACGATATTACGAAGGTAAGTGAACAAAATAACACCATTTCACGGGTTCTGTTTCCTCAATGATAATCACTGTAAACCACGTGAGTGTTACAACACGTTGGTAGTGGTGCTAGATCAAGGTCTTGAAAAAGTAGTAGGGTTTCCTCTCGGGTCTGTGTAATTCACCAGGGAAGAGGGGGGACGGGGACCGTTGGTGCTTAAATGAAAGACAGAGGTGCCTAAACGGATAAGACCTGTAAAGGTTAATTACACCGTAAAATATATACCGTAGAAAAAGCACATGACACCCCCAAAAGAAAGAAAAAAAAAGAAAAAAAAACGGAGGGGCGTCCTGAACGTCTTCTAGTGTTACTTTTAGGTCTCAGAATTGGTAACCAAACGGTCCCTTAAAGGGTCGTACGACAAAAGTTCTAAATCGGTGTACCATTGTACACCGTCCTGAAGCAAGGAGAAGTGCCGACCTACTATAAGGCAGCATACCTAACTGGTGTGAACCGAGTAAGGAAGTCGTCAACTACCTGTAAACCAACAAAAGTGAAAAAACCGATAACACTGATTACGACGACGTTTGTAAACGAACGTTCCAACAACAAAAAAAAATTAAAAAAAAGGACGTATCGACATAAGTTAAGAAAACCTATACATGTATCTTCACCTGAACGATCCAGTATACTACATAATCAGTTCCAAAGAACCTCCTTGTCTTAGTTGTCCTACACATATATATATCTCTCTTTCTCTGAATCATATTCTTTAACCACGTGCACTAGTTTTACACTATCTCCACCGGCCTTTCTTAATGTCAGGTTCAGGTTTCCGTCCGATAGACCTTTTGGGTCTTCTCGAGTAGAACGTCTACTTTAGATTTGCGTTAGGCGACCGTCCCAAGGGGAAACGAACTCCCCTCCAGTCAAAAGGTGGAAGCCGACTAACCTACTCCGGGTGGGTGTAATACCACCCCCACCAGCCGAGATGAGTCTCAGGTGACTAAAGTCACATTAAAGTGGGGGTCTGTGGGTGTGTCTTTGTAGGTCTTATTACAACCTGGTTTGTAGGCCCGTGACACCGGGGCGGTTCAACTGTGCAGAAATTGGCACACACACACACACACGCGCGAATCAACACAGGTTGAGAAACGTTGGGGCACGTCACATCGGGTAGTCGGAGGAGACAGGTACCCGAAAAGGGTCAGTTCTTATGACCTCACCCGACGGTAAAGGAGGAGGTCCCCTAGTAGGGCTGGGTCCCTAGCTTGGGTACTGAAGACAACGGCAGAGGACGTAACGACCACTTGGTCCGTTCTTTGAAAGGCGTAAAGAGTCCTTGAACGACTGGAAGGGAGAAGATTCCTGGGAACACTACTGTAACGAGGGTGGACCTATTAGGTTCTAATAGAGGGGTAGTGTTCTAGGACTTAAATTAGTGTAGAAGTTTCAAGGGAAATAATTTGTTCCAGTACATTAGTGTCCGAAACCTCAAGATCCCGTATCCGTCGGAACCCCTTGTGATAGGTCGGGTCGTACCAGTGCCGGTGCCTCCCACGGGAGGGACCTGAGACGACATCACAGGGGTAAGCCCAGAAGGAAACGAGGACAGTCTTACTGGAGCCCCAAATCGGTGCTCCGGAGAGTCTCCAGGCTGGACTTGTAAGGAGTATTACAAGGAGGAAGAACGAAGTTTTCTTTTTCGAGAGTTCCAGGGAATTATGGGTGGTCCTTAGCGACGATTCACACGACCTTCGAAGACACAGAGGTCCCTGGTAAATGTCGTAGAGTATAGAATAGGGGTCCCAGGATACGAGATTACTAGGGACGAGTACGTACAAAAAAAAAAAAGAAGGGGGGGGGCCCTCCCACCACAAACGTCCCACACGGCACGTCGAACGTCCTAGAATCAAAGGGACTAGTCCCTAACTTCGGACCCGGGGTCGCCACTTTCGTGGCTCAGGACTGGTGACCTGGTGGTCCCTTCAGGGAAACGGATACGGAAAATCTAAGGCACCCCAGGATGATAGTGTAGCGGTCCCCGGGTGTTATTTCATTATCTTTTGTCGTCCTGTCAATACTTTACACGTCTCGGGTCCCCATTTACTTTTATACCCGCGAATCGAGGTTGAAGTTTTGCTTGGTTCCACGGAAACCTTGTAGCCGTGTCCCTCGAGTGAGGACTACGACAGGAACCACAGACCCCTGTATCGGGGACCGTCGAGACTCGACAGAAGGACTTAGTGGTGGAATAGACGGGGAGGAGAGAGGGGACGTGACATCGCGGGGGAGGACTGGGGTTCTACGTTAGTGTGGTCGCAAACTTTGGTTTGGGGGAGAAAGGGCACCCGAAGAGACACGGAGTCAAAGTAGACCCTCCACCCTATTATTAGCACGGAGGAAGCCATCTCTCCGAAGTCACTTAGTTTCCAAACCGTACTCCGTGTATCATCTCGCATCATCATTGGACAAGGGGTGTGACGGACGGAGGGTGAGTCACGCCACTTTCAGGGGTCCCAAGTCCGGGACCGAGACAGAGCGAGTGAGAACGTAGGGGTCCCCGGTCGTGTCCTTCGTAGTCGTCTTACTTCCTTCGGCCATCACTTTCTGGGCCCCGACCAAATTATCCAGGGATTTTGAAGATCTTACAAGATCGTCTTAGACATACGTGGGGACCTTGTTAGACACCCAGAGACAAATTTATGGTGTCTCGAGCCTGGATGACATTACACTTTGAGGTCCCAAAAGGTCACTACCTTTTGAGTCCCTTCACGAGCGTATGCTGTCGTTCCGACGAGTGTGTAGACTTCGGCGAGGTTAAGGTATAAGGATCTGAGGTGAACGTCAGGACCCCGATCAATTTACTTAGGTCCACGGACGAGGTGTGCGTACACGACCGAGAGTAGATTGGGTCTATAACGCTGGTGGTCAATGTTACCTGCATGAACCACCACCAGGTCACCCATTCTGTGACGCGAAGGTTTCGTTCCACGCGTCCAAAGTAGGGACCACCCCCTTGATTCTAGGGTGTATGGTACATGACACTGGTGTCCCTTTTAAATTTTTTTTTTTTTCAATGTTCTGGGACTCCAGGGTGATATTAGATAATATCTAGCACGATATTATGGTGTGCCCCGACGTTGCTACGAGCGGTCAGACCGATATTGTCTTATAAGGACACCGGACAAGACTATCTAGACTCCGACGTTTTGTAATACTATATTGGTTATAGACGGGACAAAAGTACATTGTCCGGACTGTGGACGACAGTAGTATTGGACCCTCGGACGAAATTTTGTACGAACCTCGATTAAAGGGACCTTTTACTGGTGACCCCTGTGGATATTCTCCGTACGTTGTCTTATAAGGTCTTCGTACGATTTTATCAGAGTTCTAGGGTACTGTTTGGTGGTCTTAAACGACATCGTCTAGGTCCTAAGGTATTGGTAACTATGAAGATCCCGGAAGACGGTTTCTGAAAAATCAAAAATTTAAACAAACCGACGTGGTCCAGAATAAACGCCGTACGTCCTAGAAATCGACACCGTACACCCTAGATCAAGGGACTGGTCCCCAGTTTGGACCCGGGGGACGCAGCCTTAGTATCTCAGTATCGGTGACCTGGTGGTCCCTTCAGGGGACGGTTTCTGAAAACAGAAGGCCGGCCGGTTTCGCTGAGTCGTTCCGAAGCGGTTCCAGAGTGATCCGAAACGAGATTGTTATCCGAGTCCTTACACTGTGTTAGTGAAGGAATTCTTCATAGTGAATGATCTTGATCAAGATGGGAGCTATTGTGTCCAATCAGATAAAGTACAAGGGTTTCCCCGTCCCTCCGTTCTAAAATGTCCAATCCTTTGACTTCGGGGCTCCAAGGGTCTTATTGTACGGGTTCCAATACGTCGCTTACTCCCGTCCCGATCTGAGACGTTGTCTCGGACGTCAGAAGTATGATTTGTAACCCTCCAAAGACACGTTCAAGTGACGAAGGCCAATGAGACACGGAACTCTGGGTCACATTCGGCTATCCAACCCCCAGGGACTTCTTTTTCTTGGTGCTCACTGAAAGAACTACATTCTCTTCGGTAAAACCGGATTCGGTAGACACTAGATTCGGACCGGAGTCATGAACGGGAACTTGTCCAGAGTCAGTAGGCACTAGAAGTCCCTTCATTTCACACTTTCACACTCTGCGAGTCAGCACAGGCTGAGAAACGCTGTCCGAGGAGACAGGGACCTTAAGAGGTCCGTTCTCATGACCTCACCCATCGGTAAGGGAAAAAGTCCCCTAGAAGGGCTGGGTCCTTAGTTTGGAACCAGAGGACGTCTGTCTAAGAAATGACCTTCTCTCCCGTATCTCTTTTTTCCTTTTCGACAGTTCTTTGTTATTTTGTCAGGATTAAGGAGGAGTTTCATATATGTCTTGATAGACTATGTTAGAAACTCAAGACGTCATTGATTCCGGGGTGGGTCCACTTCCTAGTTTACGATAACGGGGAGGTCTGAAGTTATTGATGTCAATCCCGAGCCCGCTTGAAACGGGGTCAAGACACGACTAAAGGGGAGACGAGGTAGTGGGGGCGGGGTACTTACACGAACAAGGGAATCGAATTTTGAAGGGGTTAAAACGACGACCGCTCTGTGAGGAAACCCCTCGCAGGGACCACAAGGGGAATGAACACCGCTCAATATCGTTTTGAAGGAAAAGGACTAGAAACCGAGTCTGTGGGTGGTTCTCTGCCTAGACCCCATTACGATCCCCAGTTCGGACCGGACACTCTTACACCCCTAAATTGAAAAATTTTTTAATTAAGTAAACCCTAAATTGGAATTTTCCTAAGTACGTGAGCCCATTTGCACACGCCGCGTGAGTCAAACAAGGTCCACGGTCCCAACGTCTCTAAAAAAAGGGGGGAAAAACCTCAAATATAAGGTCGTCAATTATCCAATTGATTATTCACACGGGTCAGTATGTCCTAGACACGTTGTTTATATGTTTATACAGTACTGGTCCGAAAGGACCGATACACCCTGTAAGTCCGTCCCTCCCCCGTGACCCTCCCGACCTCTAAGACGGTGTACCTTTCTCCAACCACTTTTGATCTCCAATTCCCCACATCCTTCGTCGTTCACCTTCGGACCCCAACCTCCAAGACCCGTCTCCTGTGTCGGTCGCGTTTCCGAGTCTCGTCCCTCGTTCAGACCCCACGTCCCTCCCACCCTCCTCGTCCGTCCATCTCCGGTTCGAGACGCCGACACTCGACACGGGTTCTCAGTACAGAGATCGACGGTGTCCCGAGACTCTTCCCGTCCATCCCTGGGAGGACCACCAGGACCAGAGTCCCTCCGTCGTCACTCGTCACCGAACTTCGCTCTAAATTAAGGGAAGGGTTCTTTACTTGACCCATCGGACCTTAGGACCGGTGGTCTGGTCGTTCCCAATCTCCGATCTTTGATAAAAAGGGGCCGAGAAACCGGGGTCACTTTTTACGTCAATAGTGCCTCCGTCTTTGATATTTCCGTCCATGTTTCAAATAACAATCTCTGTCTCGTGTTGTTGTTTACACCCCTCGCGTGTGTGTCTTCACCAAACGAGACAATTCTGGCTTCGGTCCGTCTCTGCGTGTGGGTCTGTCTCTCCCACACCCGCAGGGGGCATCACTCCTCCTCGCGTCACTTCCCCGCCAATTCAGCAAATATATCCAGTCAAGAGGGTCCAGAAACAAATGGAAATCGGGTTATAGACCAAGGAAAAAGGTGTGGACCGGATGGGACCCTGGGAATGGGACCCACGTGTGTGTGGCGAGTCGGTTCTACCTAGAGTTTCACTTCCGAAGACTCGTTCTTAGTGATACCGGACCACAATAGGGGACTAAAAACCGGAGGTTCCTCGGAAAAACGCGTACACATCCCAGAGGGAACAGGGTTTTCTCCCCCTCACTTCTAGGGCATTAGGAAATAAGCTTGTTCCAAAACGGGGAGAAACAGGAACGGGACTGATAATGGAACTTCACAAATGTTCTCTGTTTCTGACCGATAAATGGGACAAAGACAACAATGAAGGTAAAACGGCTCGTTTGCCCTCCGACTGACATTTAAGGAGTTGACCTCGAGTAAAGAGTAGAGTCCTTTACGATTGTCAACAATTCCTAGGTCGGACTTCGGGTGTAGAAACACGAGGCACTTTACGTTTGTCCTCCGGTCGACATTACAGATTGGACCTCGGGGAGGTAGAGGACAGAGTCAGGTTACCAATTCTTAGGCGGAAGGTTACGTCCCCTACGCCAAAATTCGGGACCAGTCACTTGTTTCTAGGTTGTACGACGCCCCGTTGATGACTCGGGTGTGTGAGATATCGGGAACGTAACATTGATCTCTTTTCGACGTGCGACGGTGTTTCTCGGGCAAACGGTGTTCCTTCTGGGTCTCGTCGGTTTTGTTTGTCTTGACGTCCATTACAGGAGGAGGTCCAGTAGCCTTGTCTCTTAACTGTCCCAGGACCCCTGAAAGAGGAACCTAAAACACGTGACTGGTAGTCCTCCAGGGGTGGTCCAGTCCCGACGTGGGCTGTGATCCATCGGACTGTTACCCCACGGTTCCTCTGCGGGTCGTTGGGTGGCGACCCTCCTTTGTCTCCTCGCCCGGACAACAACAACATTTGTGCCACCGGGGTGGGGTTTGCCTTTGTGGACGCCCACCCCCGAGGACCTCGCCGGGGTCCAGGGGGAGCCCCAGAGGCAAGGGGCAGGAGAGAGAGGAGGACAGAGAGGCCTAGACGGAAAGGGACCAGGGGTAGCGACAGGGGGCGAGAGACGCAGGGTCACGGGGAGGTGCCCCGAGGGTGGGAGGTCGTGGTCCACCCCGCCCGAGCTTCCGACTTGGAGCCCCGCACGGGGGAAGACTGGGCAGGGACGGGGAAGGACGGGAGAAACTACGCCGGGGTGAAGGAGACCGTCCTTGGGGGCGGGAGTGGTCCGGACCCATTTTTCCTCGGGGGCCCGGCCAGGTCTGCGTCAGGGGTCTCCGCCGTCGTCGTCGTCGCCGGGAAGAGAAGAGTTCCGGGACAGAGGGTTGGGAACATGGTCACACACAGAACCAGGGACCATGTCCATGCCCCTCCGTCCCTGGACCCCTAGGGTCGTCGTGGTCCGGAGACCCAACCTCAATTGCCCCATTGAGGTCGCGGAGGGGATTTGGATTCGGAGGTAGAGACGGGGCAACACCGAGTCCACTCCCAGAGACGACAGAGAGGAGCCGTAAACAGACGTGGACGACAGAGAGATGGACGAAGAGGCAGACTGACCACAGGTCGTCTCCCCACAGAGTGTAGAGACTGTGAGTTCCAGGGAGAAGGAAAGGGGTAAAGACATCGTCTTTCGGAAAGGACGATTATGGTTGACAACTCGAGAGGGGTAAAGGACTCTAAAATGGGAACTGGGAGTTCCAACGGGATAGACCGACAGTCTTTAGAGAGGGGGAAGTAAACGGAACGGGAGTAAAAAGGGGTAGAGGTTAAAGAGGAGTGGGTTTCAGTGGGGTAGACCAGACAGGACTAAGTCAGGGTGGAACTCCCTGAAGGATAGGTACGTCGGCGGACACTGGGGAGTGACGACCGACCGGAGCGATACGGGAGATCCGGTAAAAGGAATGATCCTAAAAACCCGTTTCATCAGGGGTAGTAGACTACGGACGTCGAATCCATGAAGGACCCTGGGATTTGTCTCTTGAACGGGGGAGTCTACTCAAACGAGTAGACGTTTGTCCGTACCCCGAGTGAATCCTCCCAGCCGCCCTACACGTCCCCTTCCACCCACGGAACGAAAGGGCAGTCTTCTGTTAGGGTGGAACTCAAGTTCTGGAAGTTGAGACGGTTGTCCGTCGAAACTTGGGTTCGGGTGGGTTGGGTGGCTGCGACTGTGGGTCGTTTCGGTTCTCCCGCCTATAAAGAAGAAGGGGGAGGGGTGTCTCTGGTCTTTTCGAGTCACAGATCTCTTGGGTCCTTGGAGGTGGGAGTGAGTGAAGGAGGGGTCTCTGAACGCCCCCCTCGAGTTGTGGTCCATCTTTCCGGAGTACACGCGTTGTGGTTTTCCATTGTTTCTGGTTTTGTAGTCTCCTCCGTCGTAGAACTGTGTCCAACGATGTGGGTCTGCACTCCCGTCCTCCGTCCTACACCCGGGGTAGAAATACGGGGGTCTTCTACATCTGCTTAGGGTAGAAGGTGTGGTTGGGGTGAATTAAGGACCCCTTTTGGGGAGGGAGAACATCCCCGTCTGTCGGTCTCGAAAGGTCTCGGACCCTTTTATTGAAATAACACAAACCCCGTCGTCCGTCTCCAGGTCAGAGTCTTGAAGACCTTGACGAAGAACCACGGCCGTCGGAACCACTGGAACTCCTGTAACTTCGCGTGCCAGAACGAGTCCCCGGCCGTGAGTGGGTGGCACTGCTACAGTGGCTAGACCTGCAGGGACACCTCCCCTCGTCCCGACCCAATCCCCTCCGAGACGAGAGTCGTCCGGGATTTCCGTAGAAGTACAGAGATCCGCCTCGGAGAGTCGAAACCGAGGAGGTTTGGGGGTGGTTCGAGGATAAAGATCAAAGTGGGAGGGGGTCCATTAATGACTCGTGTTTGTTACACATTCCGGGGTCCAAGGTCCGGTACGTCTCCTACCAGGCTGGGAAGGTCCCTGTCTGGTGGTGGTAGACAGTACAGAAAACGTCCCGTGACCTCCGAGTGTTACTACTATGTCCTGGGGAAATGATGGGCGGGGTTGTCGACTACTGGAGGTGTGCCGCCGGTCCCGCAGGACAATGTCGGTCCAGACCAGGGTGAGTGAGAACACGTCGGGTTGGGGAGGAGGGACGGGTCCTCCCGTCGGTTGGGACGAGTGGACTTCGTCCCTCTTTCCACGTGCCTGTACAAGAACACCGCGAAGAGCTTCGCCAACATGAAGGCCTACATCACTTCCATCAGAGCCGCCTACTGCTACCAGGAGACGTAGAAGTAAAACCAGTGGTGCGGACCCCCCTGCCCCCCGTCAAGGACCAGTCCGGGGTGTCCCTTCCCTCGGTATCCGTCGGACCCCGTAGGCCCTTCGTCCCCCGGCGACTCATCCCAAGGGTCCTTCGGGACGAAGGTCGTAGTCAACGCGGTTCACCGGAAGAGTCGTGACGGGTCCCACCCGCAGACTTCTGGTAGCACTTTATCTGTAGTAAACGGTTTTCACAGGGGGACCCCAGTGGTCTTCAGACGGTTGGGGAAGGGGTTTGGTCCTGGGACCTCGGAGTCACAGGAGTCGGGAAGAAAGGAGTCTGGGTCCTTAAACTTGGGTTCGGGGACCTCCAGGAGTGAGTGGTCTGTCCTAGGCGGGAGCTTACCTCTGCAATGGCCATTTTCCCGTAAAGAACAGTTATATCCACGGGAGCTACCGGATTTCTCTACTCCTCCTAATCCCTCGGGATTTGTATCAAGGACTTTTCTTGTTCCCCGCACCGGAGAGATTTGTGTGTTTGATGTCAAGGATCGTCGTCGGTGACTCTACGCCTGTCCAGTTGAGCCAAACCCGTGTACACGTCCCTGTGTCCCCAGAGAAGGAAAGAAGACTCCCACGGGCATGGAGGAAACCTCAGAACTTCGGGTCTGGTTACAAGAACATCATAGCTCCCTCGAAAAGAAACGGTCAAAGAGGTTCGTCTTGGGAGAAGAATAAAACTTTCTACCAGCCAACGAAAACCATGCGTGCAAGACAGATATCCCTACTCCTCCTTCGACCATTCTGGGCTCGTCCGTAGTTGGACCGGACCTTTCGAAGTGTTTTAGGGTTATGGTAGAACAGCTCATAAATTGAGGGACTTGAGACCGGTGGTCGCGGTTCGCGGGGTCTTAATAGAAGGTTCTGTGATTGGGTTTATAAGTCTGAGTTGAGACTTGGGTCCCAATGTAGTCGTAAATACCAGATTTTGTGGAGGATGGTGGACCTCGTAAGTTAGGAATTTCGGGGTCGCTATGTTTTGGTACGGAGTTTGTGGTTTTGACAAGTCGTTTTTAATAAGTTCTGTGTTTCTGTAGGTTGGTCCTACGTGAGGAATTGATTGTACCCGCCGAGGTCTTAATTTATGGTTTGATTGCCCGAGGGACCTCACCGCGAATCTTCAGTCGAGAGTTTCCTAATTGGGATCTCGGATTCCGGAGGTTTTTCGTTATTTTTCATGAGACATTTAGAACTAAAAATGATTTGGGGTTTACGCCTCGGAGGTCGTAAATTCAGATTTACAATCAGCGGGTCAGCACGGGCTGAGAAACGCTGGGGTACCTGACGTCGGGTGGTCCGAGAAGACAGGTACTCTAAAGGGTCCGTTCTTATGACCTCACCCAACGGTAAAGGAAGAGGTCTCCTAGAAGGACTGTGTCCCTAGCTTGGGTCCTAAGGACGTGACGTCCGTCTAATAAATGGCTGGCTCGATGTTCCCTTGTAAATCCTCCACGATTAGCTCTAATTGCGGTTCTGTTGACGGGAGACGGGTTTAATTGGGGACCCTTTAATTGGGGGTTTGACCTCGCGCCTCAGGCCGAGAGGTCCTGAGCGGCGACTTTGGGTCTGGGGCCTCGCAGCGTAGCCGGGCATCGGGTATGGACTTACAGGCGGTAGAAGGGCCGACGGACTTTTTTCCTTCCGGCGTCGCCGCAGGCCCAAAGGAATAGCTGACGTGTTCCCAATCTCTCCTTCACTGCTGTTTCCCCGCCCCGCCTGTGCCAAACCCCGCCACGGAACCGCTCCGAGACTAACCGCTTGCCAGGATGGATTCGTGCGCTAAGCGTCTGTCTTACTTTCGGCGGTACTACAAGTTCCGTCTCCCCGCCCTTCGCGTGTGACAGAGCGCTCTCAGAATGCGGTAGTAACGCGCGGTCGTACGATCCAGTGCAACCCTTCCGCACCGGTCGGAATTGGTCGGATACACTAGCGCTCTCAATAGCCTTCGCCGGTACAAGGACTCTACTCACTCTGGCGCACCCCAAACGCTGGAGCACAGACACAGGCACGTCCCCAACTTGCCCAACACCACCGCCGGTAGAAAAACGCCCCGCGCTCTGGTCTTTCACAATCCTTGTACGTCCGCGACACTTCGCGGTAGAAACACTCCCTGCCTGTGATGGGCACTTGAAGAATTCAAATTATGTTCAGCAAAAGTAAACACCCGGCAAAAAAGGGGTCTCTCACCAAAGCAACTTTTAAAATTAAGTTAATTTTTTTTTTATTTTTACGGAAGACGATTAACCACTCGTCGCGACAGGTTATCATGAGGGGCGATACTACGTTTATGATAGACACGACAGGTTGTGTGACCAGTGACCGTGACATTCACCCCACGGACACTGACACTTGGAGTTAAAATTTAAAATAAGCTAAATTTATCGGTGTACCTCGATCAATAGATGACGCAACCAGTCACGTTCAGGTTTAGGCTTATAGTTAAATAATAAAATGTTTAAAAACCTTTCGTTTTTAGATTATCGTTAATGGTACATGCGTCTTAACACGATTGGGTGATTCTACCGAGACTATTAACAAGGGTAAAACGTCTACACCTTTGACTCCGTATCAAGCCTTAAACCCTTAAATTGGACTCGTTAGACAAAGGACGGAAGAATTAGTGGATGGAAATTTCTTTAATTTTCTGCGAACGAGGAACCTTTTTTTCAATACTGGTTGGATCTGTGACTTTTCGTCTCTGTAAGGAAACGACTGTTTTCAGGCAGAACAGTTTCGACACCAAAAAGTTCATCAGTACATACCTACACTCTCAACCTGATATTTCTTTCGACTCGCGGTTTCTTAACTACGAAAACTTGACACCACAACCTCTTCTGAGTTCTCTCAGGGATCCTGACGTCCCTCTAGGTTGGTCAGGTAGGATTCCACAAGTAAACTTCGTGACTACATCTTCGACTTTGAAGTTATGAAACCGGTGGAATACACTTCTCGACAGAGTAGACTTTTCTGGGACTACGACCCTTTCTAACTACCGTCCTCTTCCCCTGATGTCTCCTACTCTACCAACCTACCGTAGTGGCTTAGGTACCTGTACTCAAACTCATTGGAGGCCTTCAACCACTACCTGCCCCTCCGGACCACACGACGTCGGGTACCCCAACGTTTCTCAACCTGTGCTGACTCGCTTACTTGAATTTACTTGAAAATTTCTTCCTTGTGGTCTCAGCAAAAATGTACGTGAAGCGTGAAAAACGCATGATCCGGGGGAAGACCGGTCACCACCGTTGTTGGGACACAGAACATTGTGGGACTAAACCCGGAACCCTCTTAAGTTTGAGGTCTGAAACCGGAGAAAGGAATTAATTCAGAACCGGACTTAAAAGGGTCGCGAGAGCGACTCTGAAGTGTAAGTGGTTTCAGGAGTTTAAATCCGAAAACGATCTGACAAGGTCAAGTTACATGTTTCAACGTAACTCAAGTATTATATATACTGAATTTACATACAAAAGAAGACGAAGCTTAGCGGAAACTTACTTAGTAAAATTTTCTTTAGGACCATGTAATAATATAAACACACCCACACAATTTACGTTAAAGAAAACGTTTATTTTCAACCAAAGAAGTTATATTTATAAATTCATTTACAATTAAATTCATTTTTCAATTGAAGAAATTACATTTATAAATTTTATATAGAAGATCCTTCAGGTTTTTATCTAGGTTGAGACTCTTAAATCGAATACTACTGTCCACGTTACTTTTAGGGACCCCTTATATATTTGATAAGTCATTAAAACACAATCCTGTTCACACTCTGGTGGACGTCTATTTCAACCTAGGGATGAAGGATGAAATACGGTTGTATTTAAAGACCACACATCCCTATTTTAAATCCATCCAAACTCTTTACTTCGGTACTTCTTTTCTTCGATATATAATCTTCTTTTGTACTCCCAAAAAAAAAGGGGTGAATGTTCAGATCATTTCTAAAAAAATTCGTGACGTAAATCTTATATGTTAGATACGAGGATTGTTTGAAGATGTCCCTAGTGTTTTATAAGAAAACTAAAAAAAGGGTCAATTTTTTTTACCTTAATATCAAGTAAACCTTACAACACAAAGTCCACATTTCGTTTCACTAAGTTAAAACATATATATATACATATATATATGTGTAAGAAAAAGTATAAAAGGTAATACCAAATAGTGTTCTATAACTTACATAAAGGGATACGATATGTCAACTAATAGGTAAGATATATTTATCAACCGTAGACGATTAGGGTTTGAGGGTTAGGTAGGGAGGGAGTGGGGGGGTGTACCGTTGGTGTCCAAATAAGAGATACTTTAGATAAAGACAAAGTATCTATTCAAGTGAACACAAGATACAATCTCAAGTGTATATTCACTACTTACCAAGTAAAAATTAACAGTGACAAAGTCAGGGAGACCCTATCGTAATTCCTTCTCTCTGAAACAAAATTTTGGACGACATAGAAGGAGGGTCACTGGAACATCAACAAAATATTAAAAAAAAAAAAAACTTCTTTTTTCAAGATCTCAAGAACTTATTGAACCTTTCTTAAATATAAATCAAAAATTTTTCCCCCTTGGACCGATTTGACACATACTTTCAATTACATCTTTTTTCGGACCTTCCTTTATGTACTGTAACGGGATCACCAAATGTAGAGGTCCACCACTCTAATCCATACTAAAGGACAGACCACAGAATTTACGAGTTATGAAACGTTTAACGATTCTCGTCGACCACTCTAAAACTACTATTCCCTTCTCGTTTCTTTTCATTATGACAAGGTGAGACTCCCCCACTCCCGTTAAACCTCTACAAATCCAGGAATCGAAGATCCACAACAACTAGTGTTGAGTTGTCATCCTTTAGGAAAAACATAACACTGGTTTGTGTGAATAGAGACAGAATGGGAGGGGACGGAAGGAGTTGAACAGACTAAAAATTCAGAAATTTGAGAGAGGAAATGGAAGATATTATGTAACTAAAAAAATTTAAAGATAAATTAAAGTAGTGATAAAATTCCGACGAATGTTTGGTGGTGGAACTTAAAAAACTTGACACCACACTTGTCGGAACCACGAGTCATTGTTTGAAGTCGGTTGAATCAATAGTGAACTCCCGCATAAAGGGACAGAGACTGTCTAGAGTCTATAAAGGATCGTAAAGTGTTGTCTTTACGTTTGTAATCTCATGTCTTCCCGGGGGAGGAGTCACTCGTGACTTTACGGACAATTCGGTAAGGAGACACAGGCCGGGTTCCTGGTCACACAGGTTCCAACGACATCGGGTCCTCAACTTCGACGAGACCCTGATCTCACGACAACCTTCCACGAAACCCGTCAAACCAGAAGGGACCACCGAGTCTGTCATTTCGTAGACAGATGTCACGCCCTCCGGATACAAGCTAGGGACTCAGTCCTTCTAGGAGACCTCTTCCTTTACCGTTAGGTGAGGTCATGATAACGGACCTTTTAGGGTACCTGTCTCCTCGAACCATCCGATGTCAGTTACCCCAGCGTCTCAGTCTGTGCTGACCCGCTGAAGTGAATTGAAGTGAAACCCGTCAAACCCCTTGCAAGGAAGACAACCGGGTCTCCAAGACTAAGGAACATAAAGAGGGGGTCCTTACTAATTCCAATACGGACCTCTAAATAGAAGAAATTACCCCTTACTACTCGTAGAGAAGTGTACGAATAATCGTAAACACAGAAGAAACCACTTTCGGCAAAAGTTTAAGACCCGGATTCAAAAACAACCAACCGAGTAACAATGACTTAAAATTCTTAAAAGGATACATAAACCGTAAGTTCAGGAAGTTCTCTGTACTAAGTGGTTATGGAAGAGGATCAGACTGTACATTAGAAGGTTTCACAAAATTGTAAACCGAATTATGAACTGACATGACCCAGAATCAAGGGTAAGTACCTAAAATCTAGAAATCAACGTCGTCCACCCTAGATCAAGGAACTGATCCCTACCTTGGGTGTCCGGAAGACGTCTCATCAGAATCGGTGACCTGGTGGTGTGGGTTACAACGTACAGAAAACTTCACCGTTCAAAATGTAAAAATTCGGTCTTAATTCACCAAACCCGTTGGATGACACGACGAGATTGTCACAGTATTCTAAATTTGAGATCCTAAAAGTCAACCAAGACCTCCACCGAGACGACCTCTCGTCCTCGGGGGTCCTCCTCGTCCCTGTGGTGGGTAAACGTTTTACTAGGACTCTTTTGAACCCGGTGACAGAACCTGTAAAACCTCTGATTCGTCCTATCTTACCGTCACACCTTCAATAGTGGACGAGTCACTTGGGTGTGTGTGGTTCATGACGGGTGGTCAGAGTTTCCTGTCGTCCTTAGATCGAAAGGAGGGTCATGTCTACCTACATGGAACCAGTTCGGTCTGGGGAGACCCACAGTAGTCGCGACTGTGGTGACTGACGTGTCTTGGAGGATTCCACCCCGTCCCCCGGGGTGGACCCACAACTCTCCACTGGTTCCCGATCCATGGAACTAGGAAAGTCCCTGAGTAGGACCGTCTTGATTGTCCAGATCAAAATTAGAATTTTTTTTTTTTTAAGTGAAGAGATTATGGAGTGGATAGAGACGTAATGTCGGACTGTTCGGGTGTACGGGGTCACTTCCTGACTAAAATCCCTTCTCACCGGTTAAGGTATGAAACGTCGACTTAATCCCTCTGTTAAAATACATTTTACCCGTCGTGGACCGAGATGTCCGGTATTTATGGGTGTTTGGGTGTCCGTAGAGTTTAAGGAACCGTACCTTTTAGAGATGGTTCCAGTTGAGAAGGTACTTTCCGTCAGTCAAAGACTAGGTGGACACATTTCTCGTGTCGGTCAGAATAAGAGGTTCAGGGGGCAGTCGGCTCTCGGAACGAGGGGACCCGGACGGAGATGTCGTCTGTGTGTGACGTTTCTGCGGTGTAAAGAAATTTTTTTATTAAATAACCAAAACCTAGTGTTTTATATCCCTTCTGTATTCCCGCTACGGACACTGGGGAACCGACTTTGAAGAGAAGGTCTCTGTGAAAAACCCGTAAGAGAGTGTGGGATTGTCGACGTCTCATATCATAGGCTGGTGCACCCTTCGTACTCGTCTGAGGGAATTCAGGACGCTTAGGGAAGGGGATCAGAAGGTCGAGTGAAGACGGTTATGACGTTGACCTGACCAACAAGGTTGACAAGCAGAATTTTCAGAGTGTTTGTTTCTGCGACCAGGGACCTGGACGGATGTGACTGATTACGGGGAGCCGATATGGGGCAGACGGACACCGTGGACGTACCGTCGGGGACCCCCAGGGGTGTAGGATCCCACCGCTACCTCCTTCCCGTCCGGTCCGGTTCGTACTTCTTATTTCTCAGTTAAAATAAACCGAGTCTGATCCTTAGGCACTCAGAACTCCTGGAGACACTTAAACGGTTAAAAGAAGAGCTACAAGAAAAGCCGGACGAAGGCATCGGAGACACCCCGGTTCTACTGTCTATCGCCAGTCACCGACGAGGGCCCCTGACAGGAGTAGGGTCCCTGGGTCAGGGTGAGGGGTACGGGTGTCACCCGGAGTCCGTCTCTGAAGGTTTCCGGATTGTTTGTCCACTCTCGACGGTCGACGGGCCCCTACACCGCGGGGCGGTCATGGTTAGGGTGGGAGTGGTACTCGACGAAGAAAAAGGCCATCACCTAGAACCGAAAGAGGAAAGAGAAGAGGAGGTCCCACCGACAGTGACGGACCATGAAGGTCGGTTGGAGTACTCGGTCCGCGGGATCCATCCGTTTGATCTCCCCTCCCTCTTCTTTGTTTCGACAATGTTTTCCTCCGGTCCCACTGATCTCCTCCCCGCAATTGTAGGACAGGATCTCGGAAGGTCGATCAGTCCCTTCGGTACGAGGGGCAAGGAGGACCGTAGTCGACTCGGTAACCGCAAAAGCCGTGACGGGTGTCACCGTAGGCGTCTGGTAGCACTCTTTTTTGGTAGTAGACGGTCAGGATCCCGGGAGTCGCGTGGGAGGGTCCTTTGGACTCTTAGGGTTCCCATAGTGAGTCGTTCTAGACCTCCGAGTGGAACGCTCATCCGAAGTCTGCGTGTTGGAACTCCCGTCGTCCTTGGTGGTAAGCGAAAAAGACAATCTCTTCCTCTCCCCGAATCTCTGGACCTCACTCCCTGTCTGTCCCTTCTTCCGACCGACCCCGTCCGCAGAGTCGGCCACGAGAAAAGTGTCCCTAGTTTGTTACATCCATTAACGTCTTGTAGTGGCTGCGGTCGGTGTCCCTATGCCAGCTCCCGTGACGCAGGACGAGTGGAACAGTATCCCACCACCCTAGGGTAGTTTGTGGAACTCCGCGAGGTCTCGTCGGACCGGGGCGAACCAGAACACCCCGTCGTACGGACACCTGTCTCCTGTCATCCGGACGAGTCACCCCGTGCACCCCCTCGGCGACAGGGTGGGCCCGTCCGTCCGTCCACCGGAGTCTACCATCACGTACACCGCAGTAGAGTGCCAACCCTTTGAGCTTGTGCTCACCCTCCTCAGAAGTAGTGACCGATGGACGGGGGAGTCGTGGACGCCGGGGACCCGGGTCGAGTGGAGCGTGACAGGCGGTCTTCTACGCCGACCCCCGAGCCTTCACCATCCCCGGTGCCCTCCCCAACCACAAGTAGGCGAACGCCTCTTTCCGGTCCATAAAGTGACCCTTCTTCCCTCTCGCACATTCCGGAGTATCAGGGGTCGGTCCGTCATTGAGGAAGGTTGCGGTCTGGAGTGAAGACTCCCGGACGATCCCTTGAGTCTGAACGTGGAGGGTGGTGACTCCCCCGCCAGACGAAAGGTTCAGACACTTCGGACTCGGGGTGTGTCCAGGTGGGAGGGGTTGGGAGGAGGGTCCGGGATTGAGTGTAAATAAAGACATCTTTAACGGTCTTTACAACTACGGGAGTGTCGCGTGCTGGTGTTGGAAGGCCGGATCTCCCTTACCTTTTACCTTGTTAGTGCCTCCCGTTTCCAGTCCTTCGGTCCACGGGTCAATAACGGGTCTTTCTCTGGGGTCGGGACGGATTTTGATCGGGGACACGTGTTTGTGTGGTCTTCTGTGGTCTTAGAGGACGGGGTTCAGTGTCTCCCGATTGACCACCTCGACCAGAGTACGATTTCAAGTTAAACAATGAGGTTGTTTTGTGCAAAACTTAAGTCTCGGGGACTGGGTCCTCCCCTCCTACGACCGTCCAGAGTCTCGCCACGTACCCCAACTAGAGTGCCAGCACTCTGAGTTTGCTTTCTACCACTAAAAACGAGTAGTGACTGGACACTCGAGTGCAGACCACCCTCGAGGCCCGTCGCCCGTCTGAATGGGTCTTCGTGGACGAACCGGTGTTACCGGCGGTCCGCCGGGTCCTCTACCGGAGCCGGTAGCTCGTGGTCCTGGACAACCTCTGTCCAACTTCTCGAGTCTTCCCGAGTCTCCGTGGGTGTTGAAAGTGACGGGTGGAGTTGGTTAAAGAGGAGAGGTAATCAAGTGAATGGAGGGTCTTACGGACGATTGGTCTAATAGTCTGGGTTTTGATCTTGAATTCCGAGTGAAATCTCTACCGGTTCTTTCGTTTACTGACTGAATCTTAAAGTCACTCGTCCATTCTGTGTTTTATTTGGTTAGGGAGTGTAAAGTCGACGAAGTTCCCGTCCGTAGAAATACGAGTCTAATACAAGGTACCAGTCTCTTATTCAATGTTAGACTTAGTTGTGACTAGTGGGTCAATCTCCTTGGCCATTAGACTTGTCTTAGACTAGGACAAGACTAGAGTTTCCATCGAAAGATCACACTCTTAGTTTCGTTTGTCCAAGTCTCGGTCACTCCGATCCATGCCATCAGTTTTTGGGTTCGAACGAGACCATGATTGATCGAGACGTAGGAAGCCGTTAGAAATTACCGAGTTCATGATTAGATTAGGAAGCAAAGAAAAGTCTTCAAGGTCGAGAATGTTTCACATACAATACACTTGCGTCCCTGGGTACAAGTCTCTTGAGATGGTGAAGGGACCGAAGTTTGAATTAAAAGGGAGGACTTGGTATGTGAGGTAGTGTACAAGTGGGGAAGGTCTTGCTGAGGGTGGTGAGGGAGGGACATAGTCCTTATCCAATGTGTTCCTCGGCCTATTCTCAGTCACCACTCGAAGGTGGAAGGAACTCCCGGAGATCGACCAATTCGTTAATGCTGACAGAGTTCTAGACCTTGTAAAGTAAGTCAGGTCAATGGTCGTGACCGTGAAAATCTGAGGTAGATTGGTGTTTCGTGTCGTTAAACACGGACGGGGTATACGTTCTCTAGCGGGTTGGATGTCGTTTCCAAAGCACAGTTTAATGGGGGTGAACGTCCCCTTGGAACTACGTGTGAAAAGTGCACCGGCTTCGTTGGCCGCGGACCCGTCCCGCCTTTATGGGAGGTAAAACCGGATGGGGGCCGAAGAGTGGCAGGGGTCCATCGCATCGGCGGAAGTCGCACGAAGGGGTAACGACCCCTGTGTGGCCAAATTAAGGCGGTTCTAGATCTATTTACTCCGGACTAAAATTTTATTGACAACACATCCTTCGGGGCTACTGGCGGGGAGCTCCCTTTTTACTACGGCGTAAGAATCGGTCGGGTCTCTTGTTTTTGACGGAATATAAGGGCAAAACCTAAAGAGAATGGGGCTTTCGAAAGACGAAACGAGTCAATAGCAGGAATTCAAGGTGTCGTGTGAATGCTGTCTTTTCTCCAGGTTGGGGCCAGGCCGGACCTGGGGTGGGCCGGGGTGCGGCGGGGCCGGGCGCGCCTCGGACATGGACGGGGAGGCGGTAGAAGCCGTCGGCGGACCCTTTCTTCCTTGGGATCTGCGTCCCAAAGAATAGGGAACTTTGTCCCCGCCTTCTTCACTGCGTTGTGCCGGCGAAAGACAGAAGAGTAACCGGTCTCACAGTCCGCGCACGCGTCTTTAAGGGGTGACCCTCCGCCCAGTAGAAGACTGACAGGTTAGTCATAGCAAGGGTAGCTCGGATCCGCCGGTACCGACTCGGCCCGCTCTAGTGCACCCCATCCCCGCCACGAGAAGTCGGAGGCGACGTCATAAGAACTCCCCGACCATTCGGAGCGCACTCAACGGGCGACGAACGACTACCCACCCCGGTCCTTAAGACCTCCTCTCCGCCAATGGGGGACTTCGCTACAGTGCGACGTCCCGTGCACCACCGGACGTCCCCCGGTCCTCCCGACGGGGAAGTCGCGAGGCGGTTCGGAATCTCTACACTTAAGGTCACGGACAGACTGAACACTAGACTGATTTAGGGATCGGCACATACCCGAAGTCACAGGGGTGGACCATTTGTCCACCTCTATCAGAAGGCGAACTCTCGACTGGTTACTTTCTTACTGAAGATCTACGGGCTCACAAGGGGTTTCCTCGATGAGTGGAAGACCTAAAAGACCTATTTCAGAAACGGAACTTTCACAGGGAACAGACCCTACGGCAGGGGGGTGGAGGCGGAGGTGTGGGGCAAAAGATTTTAGACCGAACTCAGGAAGGGAAATCTCTTGGAGGGACTATAGCGAGTCCGACAGAGTCCATGGAGGACCACCTAGAGTGTCACGGATGCGGTGGAGGTAGTCTCGCACACATTAGCCCATGACCCCGAGAGACCCCGGCTGCAGAAGAGGGCAGACCTGGTCCTTAGGACTCTCCCGCCCCGACCAAGGCTAAGTGCAGACCCAGGGTCGTAACGGGAGAAGACCGGGACCCGGGGTCCTCCTGAGTCTTTTATCCATAACTTACTTTGTGACATAATTGACTTTTTGGTTTGGGCTTGGGTTTGCCGGGGTATTGTGTGTGGCACAGGGTAGGTGTCTGTTTGGACCGGTCTCGACCATCTTTTACTACTAAATATATGTCAAAGGACCCCTGTTCCCGAAACATGTTTTCCCCCTTCCCTCTCGGCTACCACCCACGACCGCAACGGAGGTAGGGCCCCCTTGTCACTGTCCTCGTCACACCGGTTCCTTTCCTGGTCTAAGATCGACTGAAGGAGGTTCAAGGCTGAGACACAGGCGACCGTCCACTGACGAGAGAGAGCGGGAGTCACAAGAGGCGACATTTTCCCCTACTATCTACTGAGTGACCCGACAAACTCCAAGGCACCTGTCTCCTCCCCTTTCATCCTTCGAGTCCCATGTTCGAGTTCTTGTCTGAGTTACGAGTTTTTGTTGAGGTAAGTGGCACTCGTGAGTGATACACAAACCCGTAACGACAGTTTCTTTTGAAGCGCGTTACTACTTGTGCAAAATCTAGACACGAAAGGTTCTATCGGGAACTCTGGTCGGGGTCAACTTTTGACCCGTAAGGATAACACTGGTCGCTTTGACTCCTTGAATCAAAGAGTAAAGTAGATTAAATTCGAAGTTGATTATCACACCAATAACCCTCGCACCCTTTTGTCCCATACTTTTCCCTGTTCCTATTCTCCTGTTAAAGAGTTAGCTTTTAACATAGAGTTTTTGTTTTTCATCATTTTTCATGACAGGTTTTGTTTACGGCTTTACTTTTTTTAGTAACTTAAGTCTTTGACAAGGGACTAGGTTAATAACCTTTTGAAGACATCCAAAGTTTCTTGAACTCATATCCTTAGATGAATGCGTTGACATTCAAAGTACCTTAGAATTATATCTAACTCATAAAGATTATTTTCAAAGAGTATACTTAACTCTACACGACACTCGTAGTGTAATGTGTAACTAACCTAAGACTTTTGAACCATACCTTTGTTCTTACATTTTTATAGAGTTATTAAAAAATTCATAACTAACGTGCAACTCTACTGTTCTAAAACCTATGTGTCCCACTTTATTGTATTTAAGAAATTCCATTGGACAAACAAAAATTTTCTACGTGACCGTGTTACACCATTTAGTCGATATGAAGTTAATTTTTAAATTTTTTTATACGTCGATGATCTTTTAAATTTCAGTGTACACACCGAACATAAGACAAAGGATACCTGTCATTCATAACGAGATCCCCCAAAAAGCACCAGGAAAGTGAATTGGAGGACTGTTGAGATCGCATTTTCTACTAATACTCAGAGAACATGTCTATTCCTTTGATTCCGTCTCCTCACTTTTCGTGTCTACGACCTTAGTCTCCCGGGTCTCAGGTCAGAACCGACAGTGAGTCCTCGACACACTGAAAGTCGTTTACTAAATGGAGAGACTCGGAGCCAAAGGCGGTTCCCCTTTACCCCTTCTATTATCGGTGGTCAAAGAGTTAATTCACTCAATTAAACATCTTTCGAAGTCGTGTTCCCCGGCCTCCGTGACTCCGTGAGTTGTCCACTCGCTAACGACGGTTTACAAAGGAAACCCGCGAACCCCTTGGGCGTCCGGGGAGGGACGGAAAGAGGGAGTCCCATGGTGGATGTTGGGGCTTTGGCCAAGGGTCCAAGCGGAGTCCCCGAAGAACGAAGGGACCCCATCCTTCAGGGTCGAAGGGAAGGAATGGAAACTCCATTCCTTCTACAATGGAGTTTGTAGAAGGTCACGGTAAAAAAAAAAGTGGGGTGGGGATCTGACCTGTTTCAACGATCTCATTGGACTCGAAAAAGTATGGACCTCCCGAAACGTCTCGGACGAAGACCTCCGCCGAGAGAGGACCGAACGTCTGAGGATATAGGTTTATGGAGGGGCGGACGACTCGAAGTGACAGAAAGGTCTTACGGATCGCGGCCTGACAGGGAGGAGGAGGGTCCAAGGGGTGACCCGGTCTGGGTCGCAGGAGACGGGCTCGGGGAGGGGAAGGGACGAGCGGGGGCCGGGGGGCTGGGGTGGTTCAGACAGTGAGAGGTCGGGGCAGGGAGGACTGGGGACTGAGACGGACAGGGGAGGAGAGGTGGGGCACCAGGACAGGGCCAGGGACGAGTCTGGAACAGGAGAGAGGGACCTGGGAGTGGGTCGGAGGTCAGACAGAAGAGTCAGACAGGGGGAGGTACCAGGGTCTCCCCAAAGGAATGTAGGTCTCGATTGGGTGGCGAAGGGACGAGGGTGAGACAGTGGGGGGTGGGGGTACCGGGGGTGTAGTTGTGGTTCAGGTCCCAGGAGGTCATCGGCGTCCTCGTCTCCTAGGACCCCTACCCTCCCCGTCCCATGGTACAGCGGGTACCTTAGGCGGTGGAGGCCAGTCGGGGACCTGGGAGAGGTGGTCGAGACGCGTGGGGTGACCGAGTGGGAGAGGGGTCCCATCGCACAGGAGGCAGAGGAGGAGGTGGCCGTGTCCGTGGTCCGTCGCCGGTCGTCGTCCTCCCGGTGGCCGTCGTCGTCGTCGTCGTTCTCCTCGTCTTCTCCCCTGACTCCCCGGCCGTCCCTGCACCGAGGGTTCCGGGGTCCTGAGGAACCCCCGTCGTCTCACCTCCTCAGACGGTCCTCTCTCCAGTCCACTGACTCTTCATCCCGGTCCGGTCCCTTCCCTTTTTTTCCGGACGGACCACGACCGACACACTGGACCCCCTCCCCCACCCCCATCCGACACGTGAAGAGACCCGGAGTCAGCGGAGTAGGTATTTCACCCATATTAATAATATGGTTGAAGTATTCCAACAGTGTTTCTAATTTACTCCCTTATATGTCTTTCACGAATCTTGTCACGGATCGTGCATCATTCCAACGTAAAATAACTAAAAAAAAATTTCAGTGATTATCCTGAAGGGACCACCAGGTCACCAATTCTTAGGTGGACGGTTACGTCCCCTGTACCCAAAGTAGGGACCGAACCCTTCTAAGGTGTACGGTGTCCCGTTGATTCGGGGACCCGTGTTGACGAACTGGGTACGCTATTTCGGGTACCAGGTTTTGTTCTCTTTAGTGACGTTACTCTTCGGACGTGTGGTTTTGATCTCATGGGGTGTTGCTCCCGTCGTTGCTTTTGGGTCGCGTCGGTTTTTATATAAATTTTTTATCAGTGATTATTGAAAAATTTTAACCATACGAACAAATGAACAAATTGGTCTGGGATATTTAAAAATTTTTTATATAAAATTAAATAATAAATCAAAATAAATAAACAAATAACTGACCCACCGTAAACCCTAGAATGAAGAGGTCGGTCCCTAGTTTGAACACGACGAACGTAACCTTCGAACCTCAGAATTGGTGACCTGACGGTCCCTTCAGGGTTATTAAGAAATAAAGTTTATATATTAAAATGAACAAAACCGGAACTTCCGTACTTCCTATAATTAAGGGACTGGTCTGGTCCCTAACTTTGATCCGGGGGTCGTCACCTCCCCGTCTCAGGATTAGTGACCTGGTGGTCCTTTAAAGGACGTAAAATATTAACCTGTTTGTACACAGATCACGAATGGATGACTAAATATATAAGTAAAAGAAGGGGATCATCAGACACTCGAGGTCCTCCCACTGTCTTCTGTGACGGTCTTGGATCATGAAAAATAACAACAACAAATCAGTGATTCAGTACAGGCTCAGAAACGCTGGGGTTCCTGACATCGGGTGGTCCGCGGAGATAGGTACCCCAAAGGGTTCGTTCTTATGGCCTCACCCAACGGTAAAGGAAGAGGTCCGTGGTCCCTAGTTTGGGGTTTAGAGGACGTAGCCGTCCGTCTAAGAAATTCCGACTCGGTAGTCCCTTCGGATTCATCAAATTAAATGTATTCAATTTATAGACTCACTAGCCTGTCTATTATCTTGTTACTTTCTATGCGACATATTTCGGTACTACCGAGTGTTCCGGGGTGAACTCGACCGGGGGAAATAAGGGAGACATGGGAGTGAGGTGTGGAAAAGGGGAAACGAATGAACCGGAGTCGGTGAGTCCGAGGGAGAACTAAGGAATTTGTCCCTCCGTCCAAAGACGGAGTCCTGGAAACGTGATGGACAAGGGGGCAAACGTTGAAAACCACTGAAAGGTCGGCTGGTGAAGTTCGGTACTAAGGTGGTGGGGCAAAATTGCACGGACGTATCCTGAGTAATGTGAGTCTGTGAAAGGACAAATAAATATACAAATGTACAAATAGTACAGAGGGACTAGTCGTCCAATCACGGGGTACCTGTGTTTGAACCAGAACAAGACACGACACAGAGGTTACGGTTCGTAGTCCCTTTACCAATCATTTTGAATCAACTTTTTCTTTTTTTTTTGAATCAACTTACCTACTAATCACTACGTACATTTATACTTGTCGTTTGTCACCCATTCACCAATTCTTAAGTGGAATTGTACGTCTCCTACGACCAAGGTAAGGACCAGTCCCTTGATTCTAGAGTGTGCAGTTCCCTGTTGATTCGGACGTTGGCTTTCGGGTACATGACGCTACTTCTGGGTCACGTCGGTGTGTGTGTGTGTGTGTGTGTGTGTGTTGAAAAAAAATTTTTCCTCATGAAGGGACCACCACGCTATCTATTCTTAGACAGGCGATTACGTCCAAGTCATATACGACGTCCCGTTGGTTCAGACACACGGTTCTGATGACTTCGGGAGGCCGGATCTCAGACACGAGGGGTTGTTCTCTTCGGTGGTGTTACTCTGCGAGTGTGTGGCGTTCCTTCTCCTCGAGGGCGAACGTCGTTGGTCTCCTTCGGACGCGTGTCGTTGTTTCTGGGTCTCGTCGGTTTTCATTTATTTATTTTAATAAAAAATTTCCCGAGAAACACTAACTTTATTAATAGAATTTTTAATACTTTGATACTCTTAATTTAAGTTATCGTAATGACCAACGGTCCCCTATCTCCACCCTCAAAACCCTACCCCTAGTTCAATGTGTTTGAGTCCCTAAAGGGACCGTCAGGCCAGGTCACCAAGTCTAAGGACCGGGGATAACGTCCTCCGTGCCCAGGGTAGGGACCCACTCCTTGATTCTAGGATGTTCGGCACACCATGTCGGCCCTTTTTTTTTTTAAAAAAAAAAGTATGCTACGTTAGGATTAGGGATCATGGAGTCTTACACTGGAATAAACCTCAAGTCCAGAAGTTTCTACACTAGTTCAATTTTACTCTACCAATCACCACCGGGATTAGGTTATACTGACCACAGGAATATTCTTCCTCTCTAGATCTGTGTCTCTATGCGTACCCCCTCTCGTGGTGCTCGTACTTTAACCGGGAGCTGTTCGGTTCCCTCTGTTGGCTTTGTCTAGGAAGGGAGTGTCGGGAGTCTTCCTCGGTCAGGACGACTGAGGAGTCAATATTCTCCTACGTGAAGACGTGAAATTTAGCGGACCAACCACCATGGAACAATGTCGTCGATTATGTGTGATGAATGATGTGTGTGTACGCACGGACGTCAATACGTATGCATTGACTATTTGAGACTTATTTGAGACACCTAACGTGAGTACAGTTAAAGAACACGACATTAATTGTAATGGTTCGTTTTACATGGTGACCCCTCCGACCCATTTCTCACAGGTCCTGAAAGGACATGCAAAGGAACGGGGAAAGACACTTAGACATTAATAAGGTCACATTTTTTCAAAATTTTTATTTGGGTGGATATTGTATGATTTTTTATTGTTTGTAATTCTTAGGACTTTTTATTCAATTAAATGGAAAAAAAAAAAAAAATGGAAAATTTTGTCCAGATATTCTTTAAAATGTGAGTTTGTACACTGAGAGTAAGACAGAGATACCCTATCTCAACGGAGTCTCTTTGTCCGTTCCGATCAATAAGGGAAGAGTCTCTGTTCATTTGACTCCGGGTCTCTCCCTACTCGAACCCCTTTGTCCGGGTTTCAGTGTGTCGGATACCCTCGGGACTCACCTTACCCACTCCCTGACATTTCACCCTCTCCTCACCCACCCCACCGACAGAGAATNCCCCCGCCACCCTCCGAAATGGGCCGACTGTGACGTCAAGGTCCGTGGCCCTCTTTAAGGCCACCCACTAGGTCCCGAAGTTCCGGAGGTCGACGACCCTTCACAGGACGTCCTCCACCCTCTACAACCGGACCTGCTTCGCTTCTGTCGACCCTTCCCCGACTCCCGTCCCCTCCCTCTGCAGTGGTGCCGTAGTGGGGGTCGCAGTCGAGTCCAGTTCCCACTCCGGACCCAGAGTACCTCTCAGACCTGGGAACGAGGGGGACCAACGATCGTTGGCCCGGGTCAGTCTGGACCTAGTCCTCCCAGGGGACTAAATCCCGGGGGGAGGAAGAGGGACAACGATCCCCATTCTTGGGAAATCGTTGTAGGAAGTTGTCCCGGACTCTTTACTCATCTTAACTACGGAAACCGGGAATGGGGATCCATAGGAGGTCATGAATCTCTTCACAGTGAAGGGTGTGACCCGGGGTCGTCCAGACTCCAAGGTCGAGGTGGAGGGAGTCCTACGAGGGTCAGTTCCCCTTTGGAGGTCATTCCGGATCGTCTGGAAACGACGGTTAGGGATCCTTTCGTAGTCCGAGAGACGTGAACAGGGGGTTCAAGTCCCGACTGGACCTTCCGTGTGCTCCACTGTTTCACATAGAGCCACAACTGTAGGAGGTCGTCAAAGAGGTAGAGGCTGGGTCGGTGCCAGAACTCGGCAGGGTAGGTCGCGACCCGGTCCTGGTCTGCGGTCTTGCGGGGCGTCTCGAACAGGACCCCCCTCTGGTGGGTCCGAGACCCAGGGCGCCCACCCGCCTCCCCCGACCCCCGGTCCTAAGGACCCAGGGCTCCCTCCCCCACCGGACCACCCGTGTGATCGGACCGGGGATTCCCCCGCCACTTAGAACTTAGAGAGGAAGGGTGGAGGTAGGACCCGGGGAGGGCAGACACTGAGTGCAGGACGTCCAACCTCCGTTGTCACTGCCCCATTAGAACTTCGTCCATGAACCTGACGCCCTCTTTTGCCCCAGTCCGGACGCGTCTGTCCTTCTTTGTTTGATACCCCTGGGTCTCCCTCCCCCGCCCCTGGGTCTCTCTTCCCCTGTCCCTGGATCACTCTTCCCCGCCCCTGGATCTCACTCCCCCGCCCCTGGGTCTCTCTTCCCCGCCCCTGGATCTTACTCCCCCGTCCCTAGGTCTCTCTTCCCCGCCCCTGGATCTCACTCCCCCGCCCCTGGGTCTCTCTTCCCCGCCCCTGGATCTTACTCCCCCGTCCCTAGGTCTCTCTTCCCCGCCCCTGGATCTCACTCCCCCGCCCCTGGGTCTCTCTTCCCCGCCCCTGGATCTTACTCCCCCGTCCCTAGGTCTCTCTTCCCCGCCCCTGGATCTCACTCCCCCGCCCCTGGGTCTCTCTTCCCCGCCCCTGGATCTTACTCCCCCGTCCCTAGGTCTCTCTTCCCCGCCCCTGGATCTCACTCCCCCGCCCCTGGGTCTCTCTTCCCCGCCCCTGGATCTTACTCCCCCGTCCCTAGGTCTCTCTTCCCCGCCCCTGGATCTCACTCCCCCGCCCCTGGGTCTCTCTTCCCCGCCCCTGGATCTTACTCCCCCGTCCCTAGGTCTCTCTTCCCCGCCCCTGGATCTCACTCCCCCGCCCCTGGGTCTCTCTTCCCCGCNTCTCTTCCCCCCGCCTCTGGGTCTCTCTCCCCCGCCCCTGGGTCTCACTCCCCCGCCCCTGGGTCTCTCTTCCCCCGTCCCTGGGTCCCACCCCTCTACCCCTGGGTCTCTTTCCCCCTGTCTCTGGGTATCGCTTCTCCCGTTCCTACCCCCCTGCCTGCTGCCTTCCCTTGGGTCTCCCTCCTCCGTCCCCCGGTGTCTTTAAGAACTGTCCCCCTTCAGTCTGGGTCTCTGTCGTGGAGCCCGAGCCTAACCCTTGTCCCTGCGAGTGGTCGAACGGCTAGAACTACCGTTTCCACCTCCTCTACCCCGACACCGCCTTCCTCGTCAGCCCCCAGGGAACCTCCGGTCCCGACTCGTCATTGTCGTCGTCGTCTTCCCTCCAGACGCCCGCCCCATCCCGCCCCCGAGGTACCTGAGGTGTGTGCGGGGGGAGGGAGCACCTCCGACGGGGGTCGTCGGGGGACAAGAGAGAAGGGAGAAAGGGGAAAGGTCGAAAGGGTGAAGAGTCGAGGAGGCGAACCGAGGACACACGGGTGGAGGCTGGTAGAAAGGGACATAGAGAGACGGAGACCTGTGCACGATTGGTCAAAAGCGGGAGGAGACGGGCGAGACAGAGTGGAGGGTAGAGGCGTGGAGTCGGGTAGAGAGAGGTGAAGACGAGTGGAGACGGGTCCTAAAAGAGTAGAAAGGGGTAAGGAGACAGAAAAGTACGAGTAGAGAGGACAAAAAGGGATCTAGACTCAGGATAGAAGGGGTAAACGAGGGTGGAGGGACAAAGAAAGGGGTTGGGGACAGGTAGAGCGAATGGAGACAGGTGCAGGGGGGTGGACACAGTCAAAGGGGATGAGTACAGGTAGAGGAGTAGAGGGGTGGGGACAGGTAGAGGGGTGGTACAGGTAGAGGGGTGGGACAGGTAGAGGGGTGGTACAGGTAGAGGGGTGGTACAGGTAGAGGGGTGGGGACAGGTAGAGGGG